>CM061231.1:88971164-89448514 GCA_030844895.1 Ambrosia x helenae
AGAATTTTAACAACATGACTCTTATAAACCCTAATCATCCTTAATAACCCACAATCATGCAATAAACTCATATTAACACAACAAAATCCATATTATCACGTTTAACCTCTGATTTTTATGTACCATGTGCTCTAGATATGATTTTTTTTATCAACAATACTCATTAACATACATAACAAACATCCAAGATATCCTACACATGTTGATTTGCGATTTTAACATAAGTATTTCTTAGGGTTTTTTACAACTTTTCCAGCCTTAAAACTTATCATACAACACATAAAGTATATACCTTGAATCGCTTAAGTCCTTAAAACTCCAAGATAGCACCCGAATCACTTGAACTTGTAAGGAATTGATGCAAGATTGAAAGTGAAGAAGAGGGTACACCCTCTTGAAAACCCACGGCGCAATGGAGGCTAGGGTTTGTGTTGTTTTTTTTTTTATATAAACATAATATAGTAGGGTTAAGATCATGGGCCAAAGTTTCAGGTTTATGGGCCTTTTCTTGATAAACGGGCCCGTTAATACGGTTTTAATCCCGAGAATAGTCTCGATAATATTATTCATACTAACTTATGTAAAAATTATTGTTTTTATCATCTCATAACATGTTAATTACAGAATGCACATAATTCATAGGGTTTACGTACTGACTATCTATTAAAACAGTAATCCACATAAACATGTAATTCACAAACGCGTGTTAATTCACATTCATCGTCACCCAATAGATCATATGATTATGTATGCTTGACAAATCACCAACGTTCGGGATACAGGACTCGTGTGTGTGTCAAGACAAAACCTTCCTAGTTATAACGTACGTTAATATCATATGTTATTATCCCATAACATATCGAAAGACCTTCTTAACTACTCCTAGTTAGGTGTTTAGTCACGAATGTACATGAAAGTTAACTAGAGTTCAGTAAAAGTAATATCCTGAAAATGCAGGTGTCACATCATCCCCAAGTTGAAAAGAATTTGGTCCCGAAATTCAGCAAGTAAACAGTGAAGCCAGTGT
Source organism: Ambrosia x helenae (assembly GCA_030844895.1). Classification (NCBI taxonomy): domain Eukaryota; kingdom Viridiplantae; phylum Streptophyta; class Magnoliopsida; order Asterales; family Asteraceae; genus Ambrosia; species Ambrosia x helenae. Next base: position 88,972,192 of record CM061231.1, read on the forward strand.
AAAATTGTATGCTTGGTTACCGGATGTCACATCATCCCCAAGTTGAAAGGAATTTCGCCCCGAAATTCACTTTGAGTCAGTCGCTTCACGTTTAGAGTTTAGTTCATTCGCATGTTCAGGTTCAGTAGAAAGATGTGGGTATTTGAGCCGCATTTTATCCATGCGTTCCCACGTGTATTCCAGTCCTAGACGGAAATTGTATCGCACCCTAACAATAGGTTTGGTGCTCTGTCTGAGTTTCTTGACGCCCCGCTCAAGAATCTCCACTGGTTCTTCCACGAACCGTGGCTGATCGTCCACCTGGATCTCCTCCCGTGGCACTACCAGTATTGTATCCGATAAGCATTTCTTTATATTCGATACGTGGAGTACATCATGTACCCCAGTAAGTTCATTAGGCAGGTTCAACCTGTAAGTTACTAGACCAATCCTTTCGACAATCTCGAATGGTCCAACATATTGCGGGTTCAACTTTCCCCATTTTCCAAAGCGTATCACACCCTTCCATGGTGACACCTTTAATAGAATATTGTCCCCAACCTGGAACTACAAAGGTTTCCTATGCTTATCAGCGTAACTTTTCTGTCGATCCCGAGCAGCAGCCATCCGATTTCTGATTTGCACTATCTTCTCAGAAGTTTCGTGCACGAGTTCGGGACCTGTTAGCTGGCTATCCCCAACCTCAGTCCAGCAGATGGGAGACCTACACTTGCGTCCATAAAGTGCCTCAAAAGGCGCACACTGTATCGAAGTGTGGTAGTTGTTATAAGAAAATTCAATCAACGGCAAGTGCTTATCCCAACGGTTGCCAAAATCCACCACGCACGCTCATAGCAGATCCTCCAATGTTTGGATGGTACATTCACTCTGTCCATCCGTCTGTGGGTGATAGGTTGTGCTCATATCTAGGCAAGTTCCCCAAGCGTCTTGGAGGGTAGTCCAGAAATGAAAAGTGAATCGCGCATCACGATCAGATATAATAGAAGTAGGCACCCCATGCCTAGAGACTACCTCCTTGATGTAGAGATTTGCTAGTTTCTCCAGCGAGTCTGTTTCCTTTATTGCCAGAAAGTGTGCCGATTTGGTTAAACGATCCACGATAACCCAAATCATGTTATGGCCCATTGGCGTTCTAGGAAGCTTTGTGATAAAATCCATAGAAATTCCATCCCATTTCTACATATAGGGATTTCTAGTTGTCGGAGTAGGCCTGAAGGTTTCTGATATTCAATCTTAACCTTCGCACAAGTCAAGCACTTGCTAACATATGTGGTTATTTCAGCTTTCATGTTTGGCCACCAGTAAAAAGTTTTAAGATTTTGGTACATCTTGTCCGAACTAGGACGTACCGAATATCGAGAGGTGTGAGCTTCATCAAGCACCAGTTGTCTAAGATCCCCAAAAAGTGGTATCCAGACTCGATTCATAAAGTATTGAAGACCATCCGTCTTCAGTTCCAAGTGCTTATCCGCACCATGTAAAGTTTCAAGCCCGATGTTTTCTTCTTTCAAAGCCTCGCCCTGGGCTTCACGTATCTTATCAGGAGGATTAGAATGTACGGTAAGTTGTACAGCTCGCACTCGTTTGGGTTTCGTTTCCTTACGACTGAGGGCATCAGCTACTACGTTAGCTTTCCCTGGATGATACTTGATGGCACAGTCATAATCATTCAGAAGCTTGACCCATTGACGTTGTCGCATGTTCAGCTCATTTGGATCGAATATGAGTTGGAGGCTCTTGTGGTCAGTGAATATCGTACATTTCGTACCACAGAGATGATGCCTCCAGATCTTTAGAGCAAAAACCACTGCTCCTAGTTACAAGTCATGGGTGGTGTAATTCTTCACATGAACCTTCAATTGACATGAGGCATACGTGATTACCTTATCACGCTGCATCAGCACACACCCTAACCCTTGGATAGACGCATCACAGTACACTACGAAGTCCTTTGTACCCTCAGGTAATGATAGTATAGGTGCACTGCAAAGTTTCGACTTTAATAGTTGAAAGGCAGATTCTTAGGCATCTCCCCACTTATAAGTAATACCCTTCTGTGTCAAGGCGGTGAGAGGTTGAGCGATCTCAGAGAATCCCTCAATGAATCTGCGATAGTATCCCGCGAGACCAAGAAAATGGCGCACCTCAGTAGGGGTCTTAGGAGCCTCCCACTTTTTAGTAGCATCAATATTGGCGGGATCAACATGTATTCCTGCCTCGTTAACCACATGTCCAAGAAATTGGACTTCTCGAATCCAAAAGTCACATTTAGAGAACTTTGCATACAACTGCTCATTTCTCAAGAGTTCCAAGATCAGCTTTAGATGTTGCTCGTGCTCTTCCCTGCTCTTGGAATAAATCAGTATGTCATCTATGAGCACTATGACGAATTTGTCCAAATAAGGCTTGCACACGCGGTTCATTAGATCCATGAACACAGCCGGTGCATTGGTTAGGCCAAATGGCATCACCAAAAACTCATAATGTCCATAATGAGTTCGAAAGGCTGTCTTCGCCACATCCTTCTCTCGGACTCTCAGTTGATGGTATCCTGACCTCAAGTCAATCTTAGAATAGAAACTCGACCCTTGAAGCTGGTCGAACAAGTCATCAATACGGGGCAAAGGGTAGCGGTTCTTAACCGTTACTTTGTTCAACTTCTGATACACATGTGGAAACTCCCATCCTTCTTTTTATCAAACATAACTGGAGCTCCCCATGGCGAAGAACTAGGTCTAGTAAAGCCCCTATCCAATAGCTCTTGGAGTTGGGTAATCAGTTCTTGAAGTTCGCCTGGTGCTAGGCGGTATGGTGCGCATGCAATTGGAGCTGCTCCAGGTACAAGGTCAATTTGAAACTCCACTTGACGAACAGGTGGAAGTCCAGGTAGTTCCTGTCACACCCTCAAATTTCCACTGCGGGGTTTATACCGCGAGGCGCATGACAAACCAGGATCCCATAGCCATAAGTCACATGAACGAACTCTAAATGCCCAAACCATTTAGTTCGTTTTCAAAAACCAAGTTTAGTTAAGCTGCGGAAGCGTAGACCAAAGTTAAACCTTTTTAAAAACCATGCGCAAAACAACGCGCCCAAATTAAAACCATATGAGAGAAAAGGTAAAAGCATAATATGTAATTTATGTGTATGCCCAAGACCCCAAATGCAGTGAAGTGTACAGTGGTTTTTAATCCTGGCACCGGAAGCTAACTACCTGCAAAAGCATGTAAATCATGTGTCAACATAAAGCTGGTGAGTTCACAAAGTAAAGTAATTGAGTATGTAAATGCGTTGGTTTCCAAAACCACGTAATCAAGTAAATTGAGTTGGTTCCTTGAACCGTGTAACCACTAGTTCGTCGCATGTCAAGGGTAGCTAACCTATTCATGATAACTAACACCGAATATACCGAACTGCTATGTACGTGTAGCCACAAAAGTGCGCCGCATGCCTGACATCATTGTCTATCCACAATGATAAAGTTTCGTTAAGTTATAGTTCACGCCCGCGCTCCCCGAGCCGGTGTGAGTTTGTAAGACCTAATAGCGCTATCAACTAATAACCCGCTTGCCAACCCTGGCAACTCATTCGGTACGTGAGGACTTACCGATGATAGAAATGGTTTAGTTTATCAAGGACACAATTGCGAACTAGCAAAGTAACCGACCCTCATAAGGATCCATGGCATCCCAACCCAGGATGTGTAAGTAGTCCCAAACCGGACTAGAAAATGTTAAGTAAAGTGTCTCATACATGAGACGCATGCTTTTGAGAAAAAGAGTAGTGAAACTCACCTTAGTGTGCAAGCAAAAGAAATCCGACCCGCAAGTAAAGTATGCTACCGACACCCTAATACAAATGTCACTAGGTGAGTATATGTGCATAACCAACACACCATATAACTCGTTTATCCGAGACATTTAAATGTTCAAAACCGTGTAGTGACACCTAATGACTCTACATACTCAAGTATGTCCTACGTATCCCGTTGGTGATCATAGTGATTATTATCAGTTTAATACATCAAATACATCTCATACAAGTTTTCACACAAGTACATGTCAATTACATACCACATACAACTCCAAATAGTCACATAAAGACCCCGTACACAATCTGCGTTTTTAGGACAGATTGTGCGCTGTGAAAAACGAATTATTTAAAATACTTAACGAATAAACTAAAGTCCCAAATTTTTACTGAGTATTCATGGGGATTTGGTTGCAAACCCATATTTTTGTTTTGTCCTAAAACCAAACACAAAAATTATGAAAATTCGTACAACACAGCTATGTCCAGAAAATTTCCTCAACATGTCAGTTTAGTAGAAAAATTCTCAAAAATTGTGTATTCATCCAAACGGGATGAATCCACTTGGAAAAGCTCAATGTTTTCAATATTGACCTACTGTAAGAATTTCATAACTTAATTCCTTGTAAATCTCAAGTTATGACCATTTAAAGTTAACCAAATTCACAAATCCGAAAATCTGATATGACCCCTAACCAAATAAAATTCCAAAAACGACTCAAACGGTGTCCAAATCTGATGGTTTTGCCCATTATGAAAAGCTAAGACCTTGTACATTACAATCATGCAAAGAAATCATCAAAACAATCAATTTAACATCGAGATACAGCCCCTACAAAACACCCTAACGAATCTGCCAGAAACTGAAACTTGCTCCCCAAGTTATTCACAAACCCTAATCATGCATAAAAATCTCTAATACATGCATAACTCATATTATTCTGATTAAACACCTATATTATCATACAAAAACCCTAATTATGATTACTAACAACAACCATCATCGTCAAATCACAATGAACATTCAAGAACACCCACATAACCCTATATGCGATTTTTATACATGCAATCTCTAGGGTTTTTAAAACTTTTCAAGTATTGTAAATCATCAAGAAACATGTAAAATGTATACCTTGCAATGCTAAACTCCTCAAGGCCTAGAGATTGCACCCAAATCAACTTGAATTAGTGAAAAAGAGGTGTTGTTTGATTGAATATTGAGAGAGTGGTTGGGGTGGGAGTTCACGGCGCATAAGGGGGGTGGGTTAGGGTTTTTTTTTTTTTTTTTTGTCTCCTAATTATAAAGGGGCTTGGCTTCTTGCCCAAGCAATTGGGTATTAGGGCCCCTTATAGTCCATTAACTGAACCCGTTAGTCATGTTCTAGTCCAATACCGGGCCCGATGATATTAATCACCCTAAATTGCATAAAAACTATTGTTTTTATTATCTCATAGCATATCAATCATAAGGTGCACGTAATTTGCATGGTTTACATATTAACTTTCAGTTAAGCGGTAATTCACATAAACATGTAATCCACAAAAACATGTAACTTCACGTTCATCATAATTCTATTGTACACATTATTATATATGCCAGACAAATCACCAACGTTCGGGATATAGGGCTCGTGTGTGCATTGTGATGATAACTTTACTTATTATAATGTAACATATGTTATTATCACATAACATATGTTATTACCCTATAACATATATGAAGACCTTCCTAACTAACCCTAGTCAAGTGTTTAGTCACGTATGCACATGCAAGTTAACTAGAGTTCAGTTAAAGTAAGAACCTGAAAATGCGGGGTGTCACATCATCCCTAAGTTGAAAAGAATTTCGTCCCGAAATTTAGCAAGTAAACAATAAAGCCAACTAGAATAGTGTGTGCTTGGTTCCCGGATGTCACATCATCCCCAAGTTGAAAGGAATTTTGCCCCGAAATTCACTTTGAAAGAGCTGCTTTATGTTTAGCGTTCGATCTATGTTCAGGTTTAGGTTCAGAAAAGATGTGTGGGCATTTAAGCCGCATTTGATCCCTGCGTTCCCACGTGTATTCCGGTCCTAGACGGGAATTCCATCGCACCTTAACAATCGGTATGATGCTCTGTCTGAGTTTCTTGATGCCCCGCTCAAGAATCTCCCCTGGTTCTTCCGTGAACCGTAGCTGGTCGTCCACCTGGATCTCCTCCAGTGGCACCACCAGTGTTGTATCCAACAGGCATTTCTTTAGATTCAATGCGATACGTGGGATACATCATGTACCCCACCGAGTTTATTAAGCGAGTTTAACTTGTAAGTTACCGGACCAATCCTTTCGACAATCTCGAATGGTCCAATGTATCGCGGGTCAGCTTTCCCCGTTTTCCAAAGCGTATCACCCCCTTCCAAGGTGACACCTTCAACAGAACCTTGTCCCCAACCTGGAACTCCGAAGGTTTCCTACGCTTATCAGCGTAACTTTTCCGTCGATCACGAGCAGCAACCATCCGATTTCTGATTTGCACTATCTTCTCAAAAGTTTCGTGCACGAGTTCGGGACCTGTTAGTTGGCTATCCCCAACCTCAGTCCAACAGATGGGAGACCTACACTTGCGCCCATAAAGTGTCTCAAAAGGCGCACACTGTATCGAAGTGTGATAGCTGTTGTTATAAGGGAATTCGATCAAAGGCAAGTGCTTATCCCAACTATTGCCAAAATCCACCACGCACGCTCGTAACAGATCCTCCAACGTTTGGATGGTACGTTCACTTTGTCCATCCGTCTGCGGGTGATAGGCTGTGCTCATGTCCAGGCGAGTTCCCAAAGCATCTTGGAGAGTAGTCCAGAAACGAGCAGTGAATCGCCCATCGCGATCAGATATAATAGAAGTAGGCACCCCATGCCTAGAGACTATCTCCTTGATGTAAAGGTTCGCTAGCTTCTCCAATGAGTCTGTTTCCTTTATAGCCAGAAAGTGGGCCGATTTGGTTAAACGATCCACGATAACCCAAATCATGTTATGGCCCGTTGGCGTTCTAGGAAGCTTTGTAATAAAATCCATGGAAATCCCATCCCATTTCCACATAGGGATTTCTGGTTGTTGGAGTAGGCCTGAAGGTTTCTGATATTCAATCTTAACCTTCGCACAAGTCAGGCACTTACTAACATAAGTGGCTATTTCGGCTTTCATGTTTGGCCACCAGTAAAGAGTCTTAAGATCTTGGTACATCTTGTCCGAACCAGGATGTACCGAATATCGAGAGGTGTGTGCTTCATCAAGCACCAGTTGCCTGAGATCCCCAAAACGTGGTATCCAGACTCGATCCATGAAATACTGGAGGCCATCCGTTGTTAGTTCCAAGTGCTTATCAGCACCATGTAAGGTTTCAAGCCCGATGTTTTCTCCCTTCAAAGCTTCGCCCTGGGCTTCTCGTATCTTATCAGGAAGATTGGAATGAATGGTGAGTTGTAAAGCTCGTACCCATTTAGGTTTCGTTTCCTTTCGACTGAGGGCATCAGCTACTACATTAGCCTTCCCTGGATGATACTTGATGGCACAATCATAATCATTCAAAAGTTCAACCCAGCGACGTTGTCGTATGTTCAGCACTCTTATGATCAAATATATGCTGAAGGCTCTTGTGATCTGTAAAAATTGTGCACTTTGTTCCATAGAGGTAGTGCCTCCAGATTTTGAGAGCGAATACCACCGCTCCCAGCTCCAAATCATGAGTGGGGTAATTCTTCTCATGGACCTTCAATTGTCGCGATGCATATGCGATTACCTTATCACGTTGCATGAGTACGCACCCTAAGCCTTGGATAGACGCATCACAGTACACTACAAAGTCCTCTGTACCCTCAGGCAACGATAGTATCGGTGCACTGCAAAGTTTTGACCAGATTCTTGGCATCCCCCCACTTATAGGTAATGCCTTTCTGCGTTAGGGCGGTGAGAGGTTGAGCGATCTTACAGAATCCCTTAATGAATCTACGATAGTATCCCGCGAGACCAAGAAATTGGCGCACCTCAGTATGGGTCCTAGGAGCCTCCCACTTTTTAATAGCGTCAATCTTGGCGGGGTCAACATGTATTCCTGCCTCGTTGACCACATGTCCAAGAAATTGGACTTCTCGAATCCAAAAGCCACATTTAGAGAATCTTGCATACAACTGCTCCTTTCTCAATAGTTCCAAGATCAGTTGCAGGTGTTGCTCGCGCTCTTCCCTGCTCTTGGAATAAATCAGTATGTCATCTATGAACACTATGACGAATTTGTCCAAATAGGGCTTGCACACATGGTTCATCGGAACAATGAACACAACCGGTGCATCCAAATGGCATCACCAAAAACTCATAATGTCTATAACGAGTTCGAAAGGCTGTCTTCGCCACATCCTCCTCTCCGACTCTCAGCTGATGGTATCCTGACCTCAAGTCAATCATAGAATAGAAACTTGACCCTTGCAGTTGGTCGCACAAGTCATCATTACGAGGCAAAGCGTAGCGGTTTCTAAACCGTCACCTTGTTCAACTTCCGATACACATGCGGAAACTCCCATCCTTCTTCTTATCAAACAGAACTGGAGCTCCCCATAGCGAAGAACTAGGTCTAATAAAGCCCCTATCCAATAGCTCTTGGAGTTGGGTAGACAGTTCTTGAAGTTCGCCTAGTGCTAGGCGGTATGGTGCGCGTGCAACTGGAGCTGCTCCAGGTACAAGGTCAATTTGAAACTCCACTTGACAAACAGGTGGAAGTCCAGGTAGTTCCTCTGGGAAAATATCTGGGAAATCTCGGACTACTGGGATGTCCTCAGTCTTAGTTTCAGTCTCAGCTCGAGTGTCAGATTTGTTAGCTAAAATGGTTGGACAGCCCTTACGAATACACTTCTGGGCTTTCAAGAGGAGATGATGCCCACCATGGCACCACCATGATTACCCTGTATAGATAAAAGTTCTCCACCTGGGAGGGGGAATACGAACCATCTTCTCCTGACAGAGAATTTCAGCGTGTTGCTTGGACAACCAGTCCATGCCAACCACGAGATCAAAGCTTCCAAGGGTGATAGGTAGAATGTTGATGGCAAACGATTGCCCATCCAACTCGAGCTTACTGTCACGGTGAATATGGGTTACCTCCACAGGCTTTCCATCAGCTAACTCTATGGTGTATGGGGTATCAAGAAGAGTAGGAACCATCCCTAGTTGTTTGCTAAGTATTGATGACACAAAACTATAGTCTGCACCAGTATCATATAAAATAGAAGCAAGAGTGTCGTACCCGTCACGACATTGTTATCAGTCCTAGCTTCCCCAGAGCCAATCACAATTGCTATTCCACGAGCCCCATTGTTGTTGTTACCGTTGTGGTAGTTGTTGTTGAAGGGCTTATACCTCACACTATCCCACGTTCTCTTGCTATCACCAAAAGTAGAAGATGAAGCTCCATGCTTCGGAAAAGTACCATGCTCAACAGCCTAATCCGTGTGTTTACGAGCCAGAATGAACGATTTGTTAGATTCTGGGTAGGTGAGCTGCAGTGGCCAAGCCACGAATCTAAGGGACCCACCCCTTTGGTCTGAAATTCGATCCGCTGGCAAAGTTGGTTAATTAGATTTGAGCACAAAGTATCCAACTCCTGTAGCTTGGTAGTGTAGGCATCGATCTCAGACCCAACCGTCCTTATATAATAAATTTCTAAATTTCCCCACAGGGTGTTACATTCTCCATCCAAGTATTTGTAACTCATCGAGTGTGCATGTAACATACATTACCCCATCCTGCCTGGGGCAAATGCACATGGCAAAGACTTATACTATCGAAGCAATCAGACGGTCTCCTTCAGTTCCGTTGGAGTTATCGAGGTTTACGACCAATAAAAGGCTTAAAAATATGTTGGCAGGTTGTTGTTGTGGCATGTGCATTCAAGGTATAAGGAAGTTCAAATGAGGAAGTCAAGGGAAAAGAATGATTTTAGAAAAATAGATCTTTACTAGCTTGGAAAGATGCGAGGGCCTCAACCACCCTATCGTTGTTCATAAAAACTCAGTCTTATCTAAGTTAACAAGGGAAAAGAAAAGAAAATACAGGTAAGAAAAAGGTAAGAGCCAATCGTCGCCACGCTCTGTCTAGATAGTAGAGCCTTTATCATCACTTTCCATATGCTCATCCTGCTCAGGTTCCCCTTCCATCCCTTCTTCCTCCTCTTTCTTGGTGTCAGTGTTATATGGTTCACATCACGTACAGTCTCCTCCTCTAGTCCTATGTAAGCCAGTTTAGTGGTAAGTTGTACCACTCGTTCCTCCAATCGTGGCTATCAGCCATTAGTAGGTTTCGTCTTCCCTTGAGATGTTGCACTACGTTGCAGGCTTTACATAACTCCCCAAAAGTGTAACAAGCCCCGATCCACTGAATTCCCATGAATCTACCATGTACTTATAAGAAACAGGGATATGCAGTTATACGTTCGCCCGCTCGCACTAGGCGTAAGGTACTAGAGTAAGAAATGAATTCTATATGTGTAACCCAGTCCCGCCTGAGTTTCGAATGAAGGTAAGAAAGATCAAGTAACAAGGAACAGAAACTAATTGTCTCCTTGCTTAGTGAAAAGAATAAGTCTCAGTATTTGAATTTCTTCAATTTGATTTGGTTAAATGGTACCACGTCATGCGCATCGTGCGGCTTTCCTGTGCCCACAACGCTCGCAAGGGCTTTCTCCCCTGTACAATTGTTGTTTCCTCATCCATGAGGTTTGTTAGGATACTACTCCCAGTAATGCGCCACTGGTGTAATCCTGGGTTCCCACCATTGACGTGTTCAGAATTAGGTCTAGAACTAGAAGATAACATATCTCCCGAAATCATATGTTGTAGATATATGTAGCTAAAAGCTAGTTGTGCACTTAAGTTGTGAGTGTACTTATGCTATGATGATTATAGACTAGACTCAACATGCAGTCCTAGTTCACTATAACCAATGGCTCTGATACCAATCTGTCACACCCTCAAATTTCCACTGCGGGGTTTATACCGCGAGGCGCATGACAAACCAGGATCCCATAGCCATAAGTCACATGAACGAACTCTAAATGCCCAAACCATTTAGTTCGTTTTCAAAAACCAAGTTTAGTTAAGCTGCGGAAGCGTAGACCAAAGTTAAACCTTTTTAAAAACCATGCGCAAAACAACGCGCCCAAATTAAAACCATATGAGAGAAAATGTAAAAGCATAATATGTAATTTATGTGTATGCCCAAGACCCCAAATGCAGTGAAGTGTACAGTGGTTTCTAATCCTGGCACCGGAAGCTAACTACCTGCAAAAGCATGTAAATCGTGTGTCAACATAAAGCTGGTGAGTTCACAAAGTAAAGTAATTGAGTATGTAAATGCGTTGGTTTCCAAAACCACGTAATCAAGTAAATTGAGTTGGTTCCTAGAACCGTGTAACCACTAGTTCGTCGCATGTCAAGGGTAGCGAACCCATTCATGATAACTAACACCGAATATACCGAACTGCTATGTACGTGTAGCCACAAAAGTGCGCCGCATGCCTGACATCATTGTCTATCCACAATGATAAAGTTTCGTTAAGTTATAGTTCACGCCCGCGCTCCCCGAGCCGGTGTGAGGTTTGTAAGACCTAATAGCGCTATCAACTAATAACCCGCTTGCCAACCCTGGCAACTCATTCGGTACGTGAGGACTTACAGATGATAGAGTTGGTTTAGTTCATCAAGGACACAATTGCGAACTAGCAAAGTAACCGACCCTCATAAGGATCCATAGCATCCCAACCCGGGATGTGTAAGTAGTCCCAAACCGGACTAGAAAAATGTTAAGTAAAGTGTCTCATACCTGAGACGCATGCTTTTGAGAAAAAGAGTAGTGAAACTCACCTTAGTGTGCAAGCAAAAGAAATCCGACCCGCAAGTAAAGTATGCTACCAACACCCTAATACAAATGTCACTAGGTGAGTATATGTGCATAACCAACACACCATATAACTCGTTTATCCGAGACTTTTAAATGTTCAAAACCGTGTAGTGACACCTAATGACTCTACATGCTCAAGTATGTCCTACGTATCCCGTTGGTGATCATAGTGATTATTATCAGTTTAATACATCAAATACATCTCATACAAGTTTTCACACAAGTACATGTCAATTACATACCACATACAACTCCAAATAGTCACATAAAGACCCCGTACACAATCTGCGTTTTTAGGACAGATTGTGCGCTGTGAAAAAATGAATTATTTAAAATACTTAACGAATGAATTAAAGTCCCAAATTTTTACTGAGTATTCATGAGGATTTGGTTGCAAACCCATATTTTTGTTTTGTCTTAAAACCAAACACAAAAATTATGAAAATTCGTACAACACAGCTATGTCCAGAAAATTTCCTCAACAGGTCAGTTTAGTAGAAAAATTCTCAAAAATTGTGTATTCATCCAAACGGGATGAATCCACTTGGAAAAGCTCAATGTTTTCAATATTGACCTACTGTAAGAATTTCATAACTTAATTCCTTGTAAATCTCAAGTTATGACCATTTAAAGTTAACCCTAAATTCACAAATCCGAAAATCTGATATGACCCCTAACCAAATAAAATTCCAAAAACGACTCAAACGGTGTCCAAATCTGATGGTTTTGCCCATTATGAAAAGCTAAGACCTTGTACATTACAATCATGCAAAGAAATCATCAAAACAATCAATTTAACATCGAGATACAGCCCCTACAAAACACCCTAACGAATCTGCCAGAAACTGAAACTTGCTCCCCAAGTTATTCACAAACCCTAATCATGCATAAAAATCTCTAATACATGCATAACTCATATTATTCTGATTAAACACCTATATTATCATACAAAAACCCTAATTATGATTACTAACAACAACCATCATCATCAAATCACAATGAACATTCAAGAACACCCACATAACCCTATATGCGATTTTTATACATGCAATCTCTAGGGTTTTTAAAACTTTTCAAGTATTGTAAATCATCAAGAAACATGTAAAATGTATACCTTGCAATGCTAAACTCCTCAAGGCCTATAGATTGCACCCAAATCAACTTGAATTAGTGAAAAAGAGGTGTTGTTTGATTGAATATTGAGAGAGGGGTTGGGGTGGGAGTTCACGGCGCATAAGGGGGGTGGGTTAGGGTTTTTTTTTTTTTTTTTTTGTCTCCTAATTATAAAGGGGCTTGGCTTGTTGCCCAAGCAATTGGGTATTAGGCCCCTTATAGTCCATTAACCGAACCCGTTAGTCATGTTCTAGTCCAATACCGGGCCTGATGATATTAATCACCCTAAATTGCATAAAAAACTATTGTTTTTATTATCTCATAGCATATCAATCATAAGGTGCACGTAATTTGCATGGTTTACATATTAACTTTCAGTTAAGCGGTAATTCACATAAACATGTAATCCACATAAACATGTAACTTCACGTTCATCATAATTCTATTGTACACATTATTATATATGCCAGACAAATCACCAACGTTCGGGATATAGGACTCGTGTGTGCATTGTGATGATAACTTTACTTATTATAATGTAACATATGTTATTATCACATAACATATGTTATTACCCTATAACATATATGAAGACCTTCCTAACTAACCCTAGTCAAGTGTTTAGTCACGTATGCACATGCAAGTTAACTAGAGTTCAGTTAAAGTAAGAACCTGAAAATGCGGGGTGTCATAGTTCCTCTGGGAAAATATCTGGGAAATCTCGGACTACTGGGATGTCCTCAATCTTAGTTTCAATTTCAGTTTCAGTTTCAGCTCGAGTGTCAGATATGTTAGCCAAAACGGCTGGATAGTCCTTACAAATTCACTTCTGGGCTTTCAAGAAGGAGATGATGCCCACCATGGCACCACCATGATTACCCTGTATAGATAAAAGTTCTCCACCTGGGAGGGGGACACGAACAATCTTCTCCCGACAGAGAATTTCAATGGGATGCTTGGACAACCAGTCCATGCCAACCACGAGATCAAAGCTTCCAAGGGTGATAGGTAGAATGTTGATGGCAAACGATTGCCCATCCAACTCGAGCTTACTGTCACAATGGGTGTGGGTTACCTCAACAGGCTTCCCATCAGCTAGCTCTATGGTGTATGGGGTATCAAGAAGAGTAGGAACCATCCCTAGTTGTTTGCTAAGTTTTGATGACACAAAAATATAGTCCGCACCAGTATCATATAAAATAGAAGCAAGAGTTTCGTACCCGTCACGACATTGTTATCAGTCCTAGCTTCCCCAGAGCCAATCACAATTGCAATTCCACGAGCCCCATTGTTGTTGTTACCGTTGTGGTTATTGTTTGTTGAAGGACTTGTACCTCACACTATCCCACGTTCTCTTGCTATCACAAAAAGTAGAAGACGAAGCACCATGCTTCGGAAAAGTACCATGCTCAACAGCCTAGTCAGTGTGTTTGCGAGCCAGTTGAAAGATTTGTTAGCTTTTGGGTAGGTGAGCTGCAGTGGCCAAGCCATGAATATGAGGGACCCACCCTTTGGTATGAAATTCGATCCGCTGGTAAAGTTGGTTAATTAGATTCGAGCACAAAGTATCTAACTCCTGTAGCTGGTAGTGTAGGCGTCGATCTCAGACCCATCCGTCTTTATATAACAAATTTCTAAGTTTCATCACAAGGTGTTACGTTCTCCATCCAAGTATCTGTAACTCATTGAGTGTGCATGTAGCATACATTACCCCATCCTGCCTGGGACAAATGCATATGGCAAAGACTTATACTATCGAAGCAATCAGACGGTCTCCTTCAATTCCGTTGGAGTTATCGAGGTTTACCACCAATAAAAGGCTTGAAAATACGATGTGCATTCAAGGTATAAGAAAGTTCAAATGTGGAAGTCAGGGGAAAAAGAATGATTTAGGAAAATAGATCTTTACTAGCTTGGAAAGATGCGAGGGCCTTAACCACCCTATCGTTGATCATAAGAACGCAATCTTATCTATGTTAGCAAAGGGAAAGGAAAGAAAAGATAGGTAAGAAAAGGTAAGAGCCAATCGTCGCCATGCTCTGTCTAGATAGTAGAGCCTTCAGCCTCACTTTCCATGTGCTCGTCCTGCTCAGGTTCCCCTTCCATCCCTTATCCTTCCTCTTTTGTGATGTCAATGTTATATGGTTCTCATCACGTACAGTCTCCTTCTTCGTCCTGTGTAAGTCAGCTCAATGGTCAACAACACCATTCGTTCCTCCAATCGTGACTGTCAGTCGCTTAGTAGATTCCGTCTTCCTTTGAGATGTTGCACTGCATCGCAGACCTTCGTAACTCCCCAAGAGTGTGTGTAACAAGCCCCAATCTAATGTTCCCATGAATCTACCATATACTTATGAGTAACAGGGATATGCAGTCATACGTCCGCCCGCTCATACTAGGCTTAAGGTACTAAAGTAAGAAAATAAGTTCTATATGTGTAACCCAGTCTTGTCTGAGTTCCAAATGAGAGTAAGAAAGGTCAATAACAATGAACAGAAACTAGTTGTCTCCTTGCTCAGTGAAAAAGGATAAGTTTCGGTATTTGAATTTCTTCACAGTTGATTCGGTTTGATGGTATCACGTCATGCGCATCGTGCAGCTTTCCTGGGTACGTGCGCCACAACGCTCGCAAGGGCTCCCTCCCTTGTACTATTGTTGTTTCCTCATCCATGAGGTTTGTTAAAATACTACTCCCAGTAATGCGCCACCTGGTGTAATCCTGAGTTCCCAACCATTGACGTGTTCAGAATTAGGTCTAGAACTAGAAGATAACATATCTCCCGAAATCATATGTTGTAGATATATGTAGCTAAAAGCAAGTTGTGCACTTAAGTTTGTGAGTGTACTTATGCTATGATGATTATAGACTAGACTCAACATGCAGTCCTAGTTCACTATAACCAATGGCTCTGATACCAATCTGTCACACCCTCACATTTCCACTACAGTGTTTATACCGCGAGGCGCATGACATACCAGGATCCCATAGCCATAAGTCATATGAACGAACTCTAAATGCCCAAACCATTTAGTTCGTTTTCAAAAACCAAGTTTAGTTAAGCTGCGGAAGCGTAAACCAAATTTAAACCTTTCAAAACCATGCGCAAAACAACGCGCCTAAATTAAAACCATACGAAAGAAAATGTAAAAGCATAATATGTAATTTAGGTGTATGCCCAAGACTCAAATGCAGTGAAGTGTGCAGTGCTTTCTAATCCTGGCACCGGAAGCTAACTACCTGCAAAAGCATATGTATATCATGGGTCAACAAACAATGTTGGTGAGTTCACTAAGTAAAGTAAATGAGTATGTAAATGCGCTGGTTTCCAAAAACCACGTAAACAAGTATTGAGTTGGTTCCAAGAACCGTGTAAACACTAGTCATCGCATGTCAAGGGTAGCTAACCCATTCATAATAACTAACACCGATATACCGAACTGCTGATGTACGTGTAGCCACAAATGTGAGCCGCATGCCTTACATCATTGCCTATCAACAATGATAAAATCTGTTAAGTTATAGTTCACTCCCGCACTCCCCGAGCCGGTGTGAGGTTTGTCAGACCTAATAGCGCTATCAACTAATAACCCGCTTGCCATAACCCGGCAACTCATTCGGTATGTGAAGGACTTACAGATGATAGAGTTGGTTTAGTTCATCAAGGACACAGTTTGCGAACTAGCAAAAACCGACCCACACAAGGATCCATAGCATCCCAACCCGGGATGTGTAAGTATTCCAAAACCGGACTAGAAAGTAGAAGTCCCAAACCGGACTAGCAAGTAGTAGTCCCAAAACGCATGATTTTGGACTTTTTGAAAAGCTAACATCATAAGTTATGTTTTAGTATCAGAAAACAATAAGATTCGCATGTTAATCACCCTATAACAGCCATACAAGTCGTTACAGATAATCTGCCAAAAATCAGAATTTTAACAACATGACTCTTATAAACCCTAATCATCCTTAATAACCCACAATCATGCAATAAACTCATATTAACACAACAAAATCCATATTATCACGTTTAACCTCTGATTTTTATGTACCATGTGCTCTAGATGATTTTTTTTATCAACAATACTCATTAACATACATAACAAACATCCAAGATATCCTACACATGTTGATTTGCGATTTTAACATAAGTATTTCTTAGGGTTTTTACAATTTTCCAGCCTTAAAACTTATCATACAACACATAAAGTATATACCTTGAATCGCTTAAGTCCTTAAAACTCCAAGATAGCACCCGAATCACTTGAAACTTGTAAGGAATTGATGCAAGATTGAAAGTGAAGAAGAGGGTACACCCTCTTGAAAACCCACGGCGCAATGGAGGCTAGGGTTTGTGTTGTTTTTTTTATATAAACATAATACAGTAGGGTTAAGATCATGGGCCAAAGTTTTCGGGTTTATGGGCCTTTTCTTGATAAGCGGGCCTGTTAATACGGTTTTAATCCCGAGAATAGTCTCGATAATATTATTCTTACTAACTTATGTAAAAAATATTGTTTTTATCATCTCATAACATGTTAATTACAGAATGCACATAATTCATAGGTTTACGTACTGACTATCTATTAAAACAGTATCCACATAAACATGGAATTCACAAACGCATGTTAATTCACATTCATCATCACCCAATAGATCATATGATTATGTATGCTTGACAAATCACCAACGTTCAAGATACAGGACTCGTGTGTGTGTTAAGACAAAACCTTCCTAGTTATAACGTACGTTAATATCATCCAACATATGTTATTATCCCATAACATATCGAAAGACCTTCTTAACTACCCCTAGTTAGGTGTTTAGTCACGAATGTACATGAAAGTTAACTAGAGTTCAGTAAAAGTAATATCCTGAAAATGCAGGGTGTCACAGCTTTAGACTCGGGTGTTCTTGGCTCGACCAAAGTTTCTCGTCTACGCTCGAATGTCCATGAACACCTGCTCTCATGTGTTGGTGTCTCGATTAAAATTCTTTCTTTTAAGCTATTTTCTCCAAACACCTATAAAACAATAAAATACATAAATACATAATAAAACGACACGAAACGAATACAAACTTGACCAAATAAAATACAAAATACATAGGAAATTAGATGTGTTTTGCAACATATCAGGTATATGTTTGTAATTTAAATTAAAGGTTTATGATTCTAAATAGTTAGGTTAGAATTCAACGACGATAGGTTACGAATAAAATAAAGAAAGCGGAACAAAAAAATGAAACTCAAAACTTTTATTAATTTTGTGAAAAACACGCGATGCTATATTCAAATAGACCAAATCAATGCAGAAAATGACACATCTTGGCAACATCTGTTCTATTGTTGATTCAAAACCCTAATTACACAGTTTCTCACAACAAAAACCAAACAACGACCTAAACTTAATCAGCTACAGAGATTTGATTTACCTTACAGACAGTTGAATCCAATAATCGTCAGTTGAGTCGTTGATGTAGGGTTATGGTGACGGAGATAATCGTCAGATGAATCGTTGATGTAGGCAGAGAATCGATGAGATAATCGTTGATGTAGGCAGAGAATCGATGTAGGGTTATGGTGACGGATGTTATGGTGATGAAGTGCAGCCATGGTGATGGAGGGTTACGGTGACGAATGACGATTGGGGAAGATTGGGGAAGGAAAGGCTACCATGGTGATGTAGGTTATGTACTGATAATATATTATTTGTTGCCTTTATAGTCTTCTTATTATATAAATATAGTAATATATATATATAGTAAGTCATATAATATTATTTTTAACAAGTTTTTTTTCACCAATTTGCTACCGAAGAAAGATGGTGGCAAATTTATAACCCTTGCTACCGCTTAGCTACCGTAAGTTTCAAAATTTGCTACTGTGTTTTTTGGTAGCAAATTTTGGTAGCAATTGCTTGATTTTGTAGTAGTGAACGTAGTGAGATGCGTATAGTGAAAAAAATCTTCTAGCGTCCTAGGATAAGATAATACCCTCGGCTGTTAAATATCTTAGTGGAATTTCTAAATTGAACATAAGATTATATGTGCAGCACAATAACAGTAGCAAAATGACTAATTTGGGTTTAAAAAATAAAAGTTAAGAACACATGAAATTCTCACATAATAATTCATTCTTATCCGTCGAATAATTACAAACGATTACCATGAATTGAATTAGAGAAACGTATATAGATACGTTCTATTGTCTAATATACACTATATTTAACAATTGATAGAAAGAAAGATGTTCTTTGGATTTTTTTTCTCCCGATCACACCCCTAATTACACACAATGTTCTATAAAGGTTACAGACACAATACTTTTTTTGTATAAATTGATGACATTTCAAGTCTTGGTATATATCTCCATGCCTACTCTTTTTGTCTCTCCTACTCCTCCGCCTTTTTAACCTCATAATCCTTCTAACTTTGATTCCAATCCTTGATCTCTTCCATATCAAACTTCGCCACGTCCACTATCCTTTTTATTCTTTCATCAATAATCTTTTCATTATGTTTTATCGCTTCTTCCAGGTATGAATAATTAACCACTTGATCAAAGCTAGTTTGTTACCTTACAAGTGAATTGTCCTTTGAGGAATTTACAGCTGGTCTAACATTTATTTTGGATCACACAGTTGTAACTTCAACATTAGTTGAAGTAAGTTGGCGAGCTTTAGCTTGAGAAATTATAGTAACATGTTGCACCATGTTCCTTATCTTCATCTTTTTCATTCATGATATGTTTTCTTTAAGTGTCTTTCTTGGTTGCATTTAGATTCTCCCCCTTTCTGTTAACATACATAACAAACATCCAAGATATCCTACACATGTTGATTTGCGATTTTAACATAAGTATTTCTTAGGGTTTTTACAACTTTTCCAGCCTTAAAACTTATCATACAACACATAAAGTATATACCTTGAATCGCTTAAGTCCTTAAAACTCCAAGATAGCACCCGAATCACTTGAACTTGTAAGGAATTGATGCAAGATTGAAAGTGAAGAAGAGGGTACACCCTCTTGAAAACCCACGGCGCAATGGAGGCTAGGGTTTGTGTTGTTTTTTTTATATAAACATAATACAGTAGGGTTAAGATCATGGGCCAAAGTTTCGGGTTTATGGGCCTTTTCTTGATAAGCGGGCCTGTTTAATACGGTTTTAATCCCGAGAATAGTCTCGATAATATTATTCTTACTAACTTATGTAAAAAATATTGTTTTTATCATCTCATAACATGTTAATTACAGAATGCACATAATTCATAGGGTTTACGTACTGACTATCTATTAAAACAGTAATCCACATAAACATGGAATTCACAAACGCATGTTAATTCACATTCATCATCACCCAATAGATCATATGATTATGTATGCTTGACAAATCACCAACGTTCAAGATACAGGACTCGTGTGTGTGTTAAGACAAAACCTTCCTAGTTATAACGTACGTTAATATCATCCAACATATGTTATTATCCATAACATATCGAAAGACCTTCTTAACTACCCCTAGTTAGGTGTTTAGTCACGAATGTACATGAAAGTTAACTAGAGTTCAGTAAAAGTAATATCCTGAAAATGCAGGGTGTCACAGCTTTAGACTCGGGTGTTCTTGGCTCGACCAAAGTTTCTCGTCTACGCTCGAATGTCCATGAACACCTGCTCTCATGTGTTGGTGTCTCGATTAAAATTCTTTCTTTTTAAGCCTATTTTCTCCAAACACCTATAAAACAATAAAATACATAATACATAATAAAACGACACGAAACGAATACAAACTTGACCAAATAAAATACAAAATACATAGGAAATTAGATGTGTTTTGCAACATATCAGGTATATGTTTGTAATTTAAATTAAAGGTTTATGATTCTAAATAGTTAGGTTAGAATTCAACGACGATAGGTTACGAATAAAATAAAGAAAGCGGAACAAAAAAATGAACTCAAAACTTTTATTAATTTTGTGAAAAACACGCGATGCTATATTCAAATAGACCAAATCAATGCAGAAAATGACACATCTTGGCAACATCTGTTCTATTGTTGATTCAAAACCCTAATTACACAGTTTCTCACAACAAAAACCAAACAACGACCTAAACTTAATCAGCTACAGAGATTTGATTTACCTTACAGACAGTTGAATCCAATAATCGTCAGTGAGTCGTTGATGTAGGGTTATGGTGACGGAGATAATCGTCAGATGAATCGTTGATGTAGGCAGAGAATCGATGAGATAATCGTTGATGTAGGCAGAGAATCGATGTAGGGTTATGGTGACGGATGTTATGGTGATGAAGTGCAGCCATGGTGATGGAGGGTTACGGTGACGAATGACGATTGGGGAAGATTGGGGAAGGAAAGGCTACCATGGTGATGTAGGTTATGTACTGATAATATATTATTTGTTGCCTTTATAGTCTTCTTATTATATAAATATAGTAATATATATATATAGTAAGTCATATAATATTATTTTTAACAAGTTTTTTTCACAATTTGCTACCGAAGAAAGATGGTGGCAAATTTTATAACCCTTGCTACCGCTTAGCTACCGTAAGTTTCAAAAATTTGCTACTGTGTTTTTTGGTAGCAAATTTTGGTAGCAATTGCTTGATTTTGTAGTAGTGAACGTAGTGAGATGCGTATAGTGAAAAAAATCTTCTAGCGTCCTAGGATAAGATAATACCCTCGGCTGTTAAATATCTTAGTGGAATTTCTAAATTGAACATAAGATTATATGTGCAGCACAATAACAGTAGCAAAACGACTAATTTGGGTTTAAAAAATAAAAGTTAAGAACACATGAAATTCTCACATAATAATTCATTCTTATCCGTCGAATAATTACAAACGATTACCATGAATTGAATTAGAGAAACGTATATAGATACGTTCTATTGTCTAATATACACTATATTTAACAATTGATAGAAAGAAAGATGTTCTTTGGATTTTTTTTCTCCCGATCACACCCCTAATTACACACAATGTTCTATAAAGGTTACAGACACAATACTTTTTTTGTATAAATTGATGACATTTCAAGTCTTGGTATATATCTCCATGCCTACTCTTTTTGTCTCTCCTACTCCTCCGCCTTTTTAACCTCATAATCCTTCTAACTTTGATTCCAATCCTTGATCTCTTCCATATCAAACTTCGCCACGTCCACTATCCTTTTTATTCTTTCATCAATAATCTTTTCATTATGTTTTATCGCTTCTTCCAGGTATGAATAATTAACCACTTGATCAAAGCTAGTTTGTTACCTTACAAGTGAATTGTCCTTTGAGGAATTTACAGCTGGTCTAACATTTATTTTGGATCACACAGTTGTAACTTCAACATTAGTTGAAGTAAGTTGGCGAGCTTTAGCTTGAGAAATTATAGTAACATGTGCACCATGTTCCTTATCTTCATCTTTTTCATTCATGATATGTTTTCTTTAAGTGTCTTTCTTGGTTGCATTTAGATTCTCCCCCTTTCTGTTACCATTAATGGTAAACCATGGTGTAGGTGGATCAATACATGTTTGATAAGTTACAACTGAGTCTGGTTTTATGTATCATTCTTTCAAGTGCTCCAACTTTGGAGTCAAAAGCAATATGAAAATTTAAGTAAGCATTTTGAATGTGGCTTTCAAAGCAGTTGTTGATGTCGAAAATTATATCGGCTAATTAGGCATCAAATTCATCATGAAACAAGGAGGTTTAAAGCATCAAGAAGTTTAGATGAGGTAGATTGTTACCGGTGAAGATCTTGCTATGACCACAGTGTATAGAGTTTGAGCAAAGTGTGCCGGTAATTTGATTTTGACTTTGATTTTTATTTCATATTTTGTTGTTCTTTTCTTTTAGTTTTATGACAATATCGTTGATACTACACACCTTAAACTTAAGTAGTTGAACTTCAACTAACATATCCATATATGTTGATCCTTCGCCGGGTACGCTCAAAGTCAAGGTCAAAGAAATGAATCGATATCAAACAGGTTGCTCGAAGATTGATTATTAGGCACATGTTTTAGGTTAACCGGTGTGGAGTCACCTCCATTCAACCCCCCCCCCCCCCCCATTCCAAAGATAAGCCTTTGATCAGCCAAAACCCCTCTTATGTGTTAATTAGAATATTAATATTTGTTGAGTCAAATATCATTAATTTGCTACTACTTATCTTAGCCAGTTGGTCCCTTGGAGAACTTAGAAGTGGAAGCAGTATTTGTACTTTGTTTCGGTATCTTAGAACAATCCCCTCTATGGTAATTTTCTTCCTCTTGTTAGGTTTAGAGGTAGTGAGGTGAATCACATCTGCTTTTCCAGTTCCAAGCATTCTTTTCCTGTACGAATGTTGCTATCGACACACTCGTCTTCATTTGGTACTTATGGGAGTTATAGTTGATTCATAAGGCATCTAAATCATAATGGTGGAAAAGTTAATAACCTTTATTGATTTCCATATATCATCCCTCAGATTTTGGGTCATGTTATTTAGTATTAGGTTGTTTCACAGATGCCATTTTACCTTAGTTAGAGTGCTTTTATGTGTTGTTGGAAGTGTAGGATCGAGGACGATCAAACTAACAATAATCTGCACGATTTGTAAACTGAGAGGTGCAGAAACCCTCTTAATCTAGCAAAATGATATGAAACACGACAATTACGCAACAAAAAATCATTTTAATTCTTATCATAACTTTTATATTGATCAAATAATGATTACAAACACTAATTATGATAAATAGACTCTTCTAGGTATTCAAACGGGGAATTTGCGCTCAAAGATAATTGTCAACTGGTCACCAAAAACTCTACCAACCTCTGCTGGACACCTATATATATAGACCAGTCCCATTAGCATAGTCGACTACGTGAATGGCTCTAAAATCATATGAATGGATATGATCTGGCTCATTCGTATCGACACACAAACTCATTCGCACTTACGTTACTGCGAATGACACATACAAACTCAAACATTAGAAACATAGATGACAAAATAACTAAACGACCAACCTGAAAGCTACATACACATATGAAATGCATCTATAGACTCCCCCTGGGATGTAGCTTGGGTTCTTCACTCGTTTTCTCTGTCAACGAACTTCATTTTGTCTCTTGCCATCTTTGTCTTTCCAGCATCATGTTTCTGAACTTGCTTCTATAACTTCATTGTCTGTTTTCCAATCAAACCTTTGTAATCACATCCAGAATGAATCTCAAATGCAAAGCACATCTTCACTATGACTTGAAATCTCCAGGCTTGTTCAATGTCTAGAGCATCGAAGTGAATCGGATTGAAATACAAAGTATCAATGTCATTCCTTGAACAGTTTACCAACCACATCGGATCAAATATCCTTATCTTCTTGCACAGCTTCGACCTATCCTCATAATCCATAACAATCACCGCTTTGCCAGTTCTCCAATTGTAATACCAGAATGCAAAGTTTTTGCCGACGTCCTGTTTAATTGGCATTAGCGGGATTTTCTTCATGCACTCAGCTGGTTTATACTTCAGTGTTACTAAAGGTAGATTATTCTTCGGGTCCATCCTTTGTGAACTATGCGTTTTGGATACTATGGCTTGAACACGTCCCACTTGGTCTGACATTCATAAGGTAACTTGTCAGCCATCCATTCTAGCAAACCTGTCGCACCAATCAGCTTGTGTCTGCAGATATCTTGAACTACCCAATATGGAAGACTCTTTATGTAATGGAATCGGTTGAAATATTGAATTCCCTTCTCCCATTTAAACCTAACATAGCACAATTGTGGAAAGAACTTCCTAATGATTGGTCTACCTTTAAATATCTTGTTGTGATATCAGTATAATTCTCCCTAAATTGGTGGAAGTGTACGGTTTTCTGTTTCTTCTCGCAATCTCCTTAGAAAGTTTCCAAAGCATCAAATTTCTTGTGAATAACTTCTTTCTCAGCTTTAGTAAAGATTTCATCAATCACATCTTTACCTTTCTTTTCTGCCACATTTTTAGCTTCTTTCAGAATATCATCATCAACGAACGGAACACTTGTATTGTCTTTGACGTTGAAATATTCTGGATATCCTTCATGAGTAATATATTCAATCTCTATCTCAACGAAGTTATCCACGTTTGCATCATCTGAATGATTACCCAGAGAAACAACTGGTATATCTGGAATTTGTTGTCTCTGAATCAAATCTTCAAGACTCATACCAACTTGTTGTTCAACGCCTTCTAGTATTTCTCTTGTCATTTCTGCGTTGACTTCTCCGTCTTCAAGTTCAGGGTCTTGATATTATATATACATCTTCATATCATCGTTCACGAAGATAGCTCTGAAGTTTGAAGTAAATTTAATAGAGACATGTCCTTTCTTTATCATTTTCTTCAGACATTCTTTGTCGGCATCAATTATAGTTCCTGATTTTCCTTGATCTGAACCAACTGCTTTATCTTCTTCTTTCTTTACTCTCTTCTCGTACGAATAATTCATGATATCATCATTAATATCATCTTAATCAATCGACCCTTCACCATCCTTATCACCACCATCATCATCATTATTATTATCATCATCAAAACCACCATCATCATCGGTTTTCTCCTCATCTTGATCATCATCATCTTCTTCATCATCAGATTCTTCTTCTATCTGATCTTTGCCTTTCAATTTAGGAACCTTTTCATACAGCTTGTTGATGATCTTCTTCAGCTTCTTATTCTCCTTCTCAACTGCAATAATTTTTCGCTCATTGTTTGTGTTGGGTAACTACAGCTTTGAATTTTCTAACTTCAAATTAGTCACCTAGTTCTCAAGCTCATCTTGTTTTTCTTTAGCGCAATGATCTTCAGCATATCTTTCTCATTGCTCTCTAACTCTCTGATTTCTTCCTGGTTCTTCAAAGTCGTAGCTTTCTGAACATCAAAACCACGTCATCAGACAAGTGACTTGCTGTTGCATAAGATCCAATGCCGCTTAAGATATTGTTGCAATTCCCTGAGAAACAAATTTAGGTGTCTTTGATGCAGATGGTTTATCATAACTTGAAAGCATTTCCTTCAGTGGCATGGAAACGCTGGATGGTTCTATGTGTGGTTGTTTTGTTGCTGGTTGTTGTTTCTCTGGGTCTTTAGTCCTTTTTCTCTTCTTTTAACCAGGACTTTATGCTTCTTTTTGCTGTGAAGTTGCAGGCACTGTAGTAGTTGATGCTAATGCAGGTCCAGTAGATGATCCAGTTGCCTTCAGTAAACTTTGCACATCTTTCTTTCTCCTCAACCTGTGTGACTCCTTCTTTGACATAGACTTCAATCTTCCACGTTTTGTTGAAACTGGAGCAACAGAGAGAACCAACTAATTCATCCACATCCAAAATCTCTTTGTTTGGATCAAAATCTAGATCAATCTCATATTGCTTCTAAAGTTGAGCTGCAACAAGTTCATCCATTACTGTAGGAGTCTTAACACGATCACCATTGGCCTTGGGATCTGCTTCAGTCTCGCTAGCAGATTTATCTTCATCAGAATCACTTGAACCTATAGTTTCTTCATCATCTGAATCTTCATCTATCAACATTGTCTTCTTGCCTTTCTTCTTCTTTTAAGGCGAACCTTCAATCTCTTGTCCATTCTTAGATACAACTTTAGCTTTCTTCTTTTGCCTACCCACTCTTTCATCACCAGTAATCGGTATCAATGGTCTGTCATCATCAGAATTACTACCTGGATGCCACCATTCATCATCATCTGGATCTTCATAACCAGGATTAATTAGATGTCTAACCAACCTTCTCATTAGAGGTTTCTTTGCTTTAGACTTCCTATGATATGTCAACAAATCTAGGTACTTCTCGTCAAAGATCATTTGCAAGAACCTCGGATACATCATGAACTTGTAAGCATCCGGTCTTGTACCATCAAATACTTCTTTTATATGACTGAAAATCATTCTAGAGAAGTTGTACTCTTTGTTCAGCATCAGTGCAACTGCTATAAAACATGTAGTGTCTCTCAATACTTTACTCTTAGGAAACAACCTCTTCCTGAAATACTTGGCTCTTAGGAAAAAACCTCTTTGAACTTTTCAGGATAACTTTGTTGGAAAAGTCTCTCCATCATTAAAATGCAATACCCTCTTGAAATCGTCTTCAGAAACAAGAATAACTCGGTCTTGCACCTTTATATGAATAACTGATTTGTTGTTAAAGAAATCAAGGCGAGCATTCTTCCAAAATTACTTTTGGTGATCTTTGTATATGGTGTGTGGCTGAGTGATAGAATAAAGTATCCAAGATCTTCTCAGAAACTCGATGATTCCTTGGAAAACGACGTATTTATCTTCAACATCTCCCAAGAATGCACAGTAATTGTGTTTCGGTTCAAATTTGAGAATTTCTGTTCCGGTAGACATTTATGAGACAAAAACAAAGATTAGCCACTTTTTCAACACATATATCAGTCAATCAATGAAATATATTGACATTTTTTGCGAAAATGGATCAAACGTTAACAAATTAAAAATTCAAAGACTCATTCGCATGACTAGGCAAACGAATGGCTTTCTCATCCATACGAATGGACAAACATTTGACTCATTCGCATCAACTAAGTTGAGAATGGGATTCTGTTCAAATATAAATTTTCAATCTGATTCTCTAATCATGCTTAATCCATAAACTTGTTCCATTACTCTCTAAACCCACCGATAAACCTTCGTCCGTCATCAATTTGATCAATACACTTGTTTTTCGATGGTATTCTAATAACCTAGGGTTCGACAAGATCAATAACATATTTAACCTTATTTTAATCCAATATTATACAATATTCTCCGCCTAAAACCATCGATAAACATAAATTAATAATAAAATCAGTCAATGATTGATCAAAATTGGTCTATTGGTCCATGTTAGGGTTTGGCTCAAAAATCCCCGATTTCGTGATGAAATAACGGTCCAAACGTCTCAAATTCCAGCCATAGATACCCGAAATAATCACAAACACAATGGTAATGTCTGAAATTTGAAATCGAAATATCCCCCTCAGAGTGTGTGTGTGTGTGTGTGTGTGTGTGTGTGTGTGTTCGTGTGTGTAACAGTAGATCATAATGAATGAAATGGTATGTTGGAATGAGTTTTCAGCTTATATAGGCAATGCCATTTGCATGGTTTGATCATGCGAGTAGGTTTGAAATCCTCTCATTCGCATCAACTTGTGTGCGGATGGGTTTTAATTTTGAAAATAAACTCATTCTTACACCAGAAAACCTATTTGCATCAAATGTTTCATGCGAATAGCATCCAAGTTGGCTCATTCACATATTCGACAATGCGAATGTCTCATGATCCACACACTGATTTCAACAAATTGCTCATTTTGACCAAATTTGTCATTTAAAACATCTTTGTAATGCACAATTTGTCATTTTTGAAATGTTAATGAAGATTCAGAACTTTCAAAGTTTAAAATATGATGAATTTGTAAAATTTTAGTCCAGCAATCAACCTGCTGAAAATGATTACTATCCAACATCGGCTATCAAAAATAAGATAGAAATGTAAAAATTTTGTATTTTCTGAACTTTATGCTAAATTACACCAAAAAACTTTTTGAGTTTTTCCATAATTTATGCTGAAATGTAAAATGAAATGCAGTAAGTAAATATATATAGACATTCAATTTTTTGTGATTTTCCGGTAAGAGGATATTCACACTGTTGTTCTTTAATTAAACTTTATAGACAGTGCGACTCGGCAATTGCTGATATTGTTGTCCACATAAGCTAACATGCAAACCGTTATGTAATGCTTTAAAATGATACCGATCAGGTGTATTAATAACTAACTTGCTTGTGGTTCCCACACACACGACATACTCCCGTAGTCAAG
Source organism: Ambrosia x helenae (assembly GCA_030844895.1). Lineage (NCBI taxonomy): Eukaryota > Viridiplantae > Streptophyta > Magnoliopsida > Asterales > Asteraceae > Ambrosia > Ambrosia x helenae. Next base: position 89,000,921 of record CM061231.1, read on the forward strand.
AAATTGCACAAAGCTTCATCGTAATGCGTGATTATATTGTAGTGATCCTTATGTTACAAGATATGAGACACAGAGGTGGCAGGTCAGCAAATCAATGCTACAAAGCAACTTGTGCACTCAACCAGGGTGAGGCTCATATCAAATATGATTTTCATCATAGATTCGATATGATGCATTAGATAACCTTTGATTATCGTCATAAATTTAAGTTCCTCCTTCGGTAACTTTGAATTTGGCATTATCAGCTCCTTTAAGATACCCTGACTAAATCTAGGTCCGTAAATCAACACAACAGAAGATCAGTCAGGCCATCCCCAAATAACTATCAACATAACGACCCGAAACCTCTGATTTTGGCAACTCTATCAAACAAAATTATGGTACCAAGACCATATGCCCATGAGGTGTTCACACACATAGCAAGCAATTAGTTATGTTTGTATCACTAAGGCAAACATTATTAGGTTCACGAAGCCTACTAGCACATCACACAAAGACATTACATATCATTTTAACAATGCAATTCTTTAGCATGTGGATAGATCCCCACTAATGTACTACCATCTCCTCTTTTTCTCCAAGAAAAATCATTTGGGGTTTTTTTTTATGGTTTACAAAATTTTTAATGTTTTTGTTGTTTCTGAATTGATACTCCCCCTGAAATTAAAAACATATTTTTGTTATTTTTTTAATTTTTAAAGAGAAAAATAAAAGAAAATTTTAATAGACCGATGAGGATTTAATCTTGCTTTCCCTTGATACCATTGGCTGATAACAAAAACTCAAACCATTGTTTGTCAAAAGATTTTGTGAACAGATCAGCACGTTGGTAATCAGTGTGGATTTTTACCATGTCAATCAAACCTTTTACATAGCAATCCCATATAAAATGATAACAAATGTAAATATGCTTAGCCTTAGAATGATGAATGGTATCTTTAGTTAATGCAATGGCGGCTTCATTATCACAATGAATAGGGGTTTTAAGAAATTGCAAATTGTAGTCACGTATTTGCTGTTTAATCCACAGAACCTGTGAGCAACAACTCGAGGCTACTACATATTCTGCTTCACATGTCGAAAGTGCAACTGACGTCTACTTCTTGCATTTCCAGGTAATTAACCTTCCCCCCAGAATTAACATCCAGCCATTGTAGATTTCGCGACAATATCGCAACCACCAAAATCTGCATCACTATAAGCAACGAGGTCAAAGTTATCCTCATTAGGATACCATAAACCTCGTGATGGAAAACCCTTTAGATAATGTAGAATCCGTTTGACTGCTACAAGATGAGTTTGTTTTGGCTTCGACTAGTTTCTTGCACAAAGGCATGTAGCGAACATTATATCTGGCCGGGACGCATTCATGTACATCAACTATCTGATGATGGCTCTATATGTGGAAGGGTCAATGGCTTCACCCTTAGCATCAATACCAATCCCGTGATTTGGTTGAATGGGAGTGGCAACAGGTGTTGAATCATCCATCTGAAATCGGCTCAAGACTTCAAAAACATATTTTGTCTGGTGGATGAAAATCCCCGACGATGTCTGATCCACATGCAAACCAAGAAAGAATTGAATCTCTCACATTGAACTCATCTCAAACTTTTCCTGGATAACATGCTCAAATTCGCTGCAAACACTTTCAATAGTCGAACCAAATATAATATCATCAACATAAACCTATACTAGGAGAAAATCACCCCCCCCCCCCCCGTTTTCTTCATGATAAGGATACAGTCAACTTGACCTCGATTGAATCCTCGGGAAAGTAAGTATGTGCTGAGCATTTCATACTACTGACAAGGGGCTTGGTGTAAGCCGTACAACGCTTTGTTCAGTTTATAGACCTTATCCCGGTGGATAGAATCCTCAAAACCCAGTGGTTACCCAACATAAACTTCTTCCTTTACCACACCATAAAGAAAAGTGCTCTTGACATCCATCTGATACACCTTGAACTTCATATAAGATGCGTATGCAAGAAACATCCGAATGGCTTCAATGCGTGCGACTGGTGCATAGACTTCATTATAGTCAATACCTTTAGTTTGACTAAAACCTTGAACGACTAATCGAGCTTTGTTCTGCACAATAACTCCACGATCATCCTTTTTGCACTTAAACACCCATTTTGTACCAATATTCTTCCTTCCAGTAGGTAAATCTGTTATGGTCCAAATCCAAGCTTCTGAAATTGTTGAAATTCTTGCTGCATCGCATCCACCCATGAGTCATCATTTAAAGCATCCTTGTATGATTTCGGCTCCACTTTTAAGACGTAACATGCAAATGACCAATCATTTTGTTCACTTGTCTTCTGTAATTTAGAATAAAGGGCTAGGGCACCAATATTGTCACTTGAAGATGTTCTCCTCAATTGACCATGAGTCATCAGACTACTACCAGGATCACCAATAACTTGTTCTAACAGATGATAACCGTGAATCCGATATTCCGGATGTGCCGGTATAGGGACCACCGTTTGAACATTAAGATTCTTTGCAAAATCCATATCATTACCCGCATTAGAAGTTGATGGAACTTCTGTAGTAACAGTCGAATTTGGGTTCACTAGAGGTGAAACGGTATTTTGATTCAAGATTGCTTCACTAGTAACTTCTTCATTATCTTCTGAATCCAAGAATCCAATGTATCATAAACATCTTGAAAAACTTCTTCTTCATTAGTAGGAGCATTGACATTATTAGAAGCTGTGGCCGGAGAAGTTACGGTGATCGGACGTACCAGTGGTGAACTGACAGCGTTTTCACACTCGTAATATAAACGTAAAACAACTTCTTCAATCAATCTTTCTATATTAAATGACTCAAAAAGTTCTTTGTAGTCAAACATCCAATCGAAACCGGTGCGGGGAGCATTTTGTGTGTAAACATCGACATTAGACCATTCTTCTACACACTTGGTCCTTTTGTTGAACAACCTTTTGTTAGGAGTGGCGTATCCAACAAATACCCTTCCTCCGCTTTAGCTCTAAACTTTTCATTTGTCAGCAACATAGTACACGGCGCCCCAAAAAGTTCCAGAAACTCTAAATTCGGCTTTCTTCGGTTGAGAAGTTCGTAAGATGTTTTTCTAAACTTCTTCACCGTCAATACTTGATTCAAAGTGTAACAATTTGCATAAATCACTTCATTCTAGAAAATTACCTGAAGATTAGAACCAGCAAGCATCTTTCTAGCCGCTTCGATTAGAGTCCTGTTCTTTCTTTCTGCAACACCGTTCTATTGTGGAGTATATGGAGCATTGTACTAATGATGAATACCTTTTTCTTCACATAATGCATCCATAGAAGATAAACACTTGTCATTGAGATGGAAATGTTTCACGTTTACACCTTCAACAAGACTATTTTTCACAAGATGGTTCATTTCCCTGAGATGAATGTGTCCCATTCTTCCATGCCACATGATCGATTCATTTTCAGTAACCTTCAATAAGAAACATGTAACTTGCCCTTTTGAAGTAGTAACCTTGCTCATGTCAAGAACATAACGATTGTTTACTCTTGGAGCTTGCAACATAATCCACTCTTTTGGAATCTTGAAACTAGACTTGAGGATGTAACATGCTTTGTCATCAAAATGAACAGAGAACTTCTTATCAAAAATTGAGAAACGCTCAGAAGATTGTAGTCGATTTGCTTCACATACAATATCTTCTCGAAACTAACAATCCCATTACTTACACTTCCTTCCATTGTGATATAACCACCCTTGTTCCCCGCAAACACAACATAACCTCCATTAATATTTTTGATGTCGAATAGGAGCGTCATGTCACCAGTCATGTGCCTGGAAGCTCCATTGTCAACACTCCAGAGACTGATAACAGGGCCAACTAGAACTCCCTGCACATAAAATTAAACGATCAGTTTTGATGGAGGACCCAAGACCGTGTCCAAGATCATCAATCTTAGGAGCAATTTTCCTTTGATGGAATCCAATATCACACACTTTGACTAACTCTTTTGAAGAAGAGGCAGTATCAATCGAAGAAGCTTTCGATAACCAAGCCTGCTCAGGTCTTTTCATATTTTTCTTTGGTAAGACCTTGTTTTGAGCAGTTTTGGTAACCTTGTCTGATTTAACAGACGAAGGTCCAGCATTCGACTTAACTGATGATTTAGTAGTTAATTTTTCCATATAAACCTTTTGTTTGTCCTTTACCGTGTTCACCTTAGCTTTCTTCTCCATTTGGTTCATAGCAATTTGATTGCTATTGTCATAAACAATCGGTTGTTTTCCTTTTGATTCCACATTTGGCCTTTTAGGAGAAACAACTCTCGAAGTCTTAGAATCTTTCCTACACTCAACTTCAAGCCTTTTGCATCTTACATATGGGCATTGAAAAAGTAAATGCCATCTCTCCCCACATTTAAAACAGGCATGATATTAGTCAAATGTTCCTTTGTCATGAACTGTTTCGAAAGTTTTTACCAGGTATTGATCCTCAATACACTTCATTCTTAAACTCTCAGGAGCAGGCTCTAGTGAGTAAGACAGCTCAACACTTTCGGTTGGTTTTACGAACCCAATCACATGAAAATTTTGACTTTTTTGAACCATCACCATACAGTTGTCTAATCAATTCCAATGGAAAGTCATTTGTGCTTTCAGATTTGGGAAACCAAATATTACTTTCTTGCTAGATTTTAGAAATTTTAGAACAATTGACAAATTGTATGGGATATTCCTCATCTAAAAATATTTGATCGGAACCCTCCATCCGATAGAATATTTTCACTCCCTTCTCAGATTATTTCGACTCACATTTCTGTACTGATGGTTTAGGTTTGTTTTCAACCTTGGGAGGAACCTGAACTTCAGGAGTTGGATCACATGCAATGTGATTCTCCAAATGAATCTCAACTAACTTTTCAGCTTCTTCCTCAGCATCTGAGTCGGAATCATAAGTCACAGAAACCACATTTTCATTGTTGATTCCAAGTATTTGTCTCACAACTAAATACAGATCACCCACACTTAAGGTGTTTGATTCGTTTTCAGATGTGGAACTCTCCTTTTTCACCATATCAAAATTATGATTTTCAAACAACACTGGTGATGGAACAGATTTATAACTAATATTGTACTCCTTCTTTGTTTGGTACCTCAACAATGTGGTCTAAGACATATCTCACATTGAGATAACTTTCCAATTTCTTGTTTATTTTCTCATACAGACATCTAACGTTGGCCATTTCTAGTTTAGTATCTTCAATTTCATTTATGTAATTATTAATTATCACTTGCTTGTTTGCATAATTAAATGATGTTGTAATATATGTATTGATCTAATCATTTTTTTTTTAATTTCTTGCTTTGTTCAAGTTTCTACAAATGATAGTGACATATGCTGGTTGTTAACCGTTTGACCCATTTGACCCATACCAAGCCATTCTATTCTATTCTCAATCCAGTTGACCCATTTGACTCAAACCAAGACATTTTACTCCCAACCCATTTGAACTATTTCTTGCAAAGCTTAACCGTTTGACCCATTTGGCCTCATCGTTCCCCTAAGTTGTTAACATGCAGCTGCAAATGTTAAGTTATTAACATGAATGCAGCAGCAGCATATTAAACAAGTTAAACATGCAACTGCTAATTTACACAATCATAAAATGTAGCAGCTAACTAGTTACTAATTTACACAAACCAAAAACAATAGCATGTAATTCAAACCAGTAACATGTTAAAACAATTAATCAAACCAGCTTCGAGTTGAAATCATTTACCATTAACCATCAATCAAAAGACCATCTAAACAACTTTAAACAAACAAAAAACAGGCTGAAAGACCATCACAAGTCACAACCCTAATAGTCTTCTAAGTTATAGTTACACCACTTGTTCCCGTACCTCCGGAGCTTCCAGCACCACGTTTTGCTGCTTCCTTACATGTCCTCCTATTATGTCCCTTAGTTTTGTAGATACAACATGTTAAAGAATTGCTATGCCTTGGCATTTTTGCACTTGTAGAAACCTTTTGTTTAACTCTTCAACCTCCACGGCAGATTTCTTTCTCATTTTCTTCGGTCTACCAATTTTCATGTGATATTTAGGAGCAACCAAGTTTGATGGGCATGAAAAAGTTGGCCACATGTCCATGCCATTAATGGGTTGTATGGTATTTGCATACACATTCTTCCATGTCTCTAACTAGTAGACTTTAACCACATAGTTTTCTACAATACCATCACCAAGACCATGCAATCCCAATTCCATATGCAAGCCGGTCAAATCCCATCTTCTACATGAACAAGAAATTTTGTCAAGCATCATAATTCTTTGTTCAATTATACGAGGACCAGCCACTTGATACTTATTTGGGCCACACCAAATCACAGTACAAGAAGATGCATCATCCTTGATTTTTTGAAATAATTTGATTGCAGCAGGTGTTAATGGCACATTATAGGTAGCTTGCATTCTGTGTAACACGACTATGTTTTTCATTAGATACTCCCTAATGAAATCAAGGCAAGTTATGATAGGTTTTGTCCCTTCCTTGTACAAGTTGCTTGTTGAAAACCTCGCAAATGTTGTTCAACAACATATCACATGTAGCATTATCTGCAATAGTTTTTCATATAATTAGCATCCTTTGTTATATAAATGTGACAATCAACTAGAACATATATGCACTTAAATACCATAAAAGAATGCTCTTGACCAATGTTTTGGTGGAATCTGTTTCAACCATTCATGCAGATCTTTGTGTCCATCCAATATGTTCTTCATTGCCTTGTCAAAAGCTAGTATTGTTGTTGCAGTAATACAATCCCACAATAAGTTTTTGAACGTCACCTCTCCAAGTGGGTTTCATATTCTCATGAATATGTCTCAAACAATACCTATGCTCAAAAAATGGGAAAACCTTGGCTACAGCATGTATTAAACCCTAAGTTTAAAACATAACAAATAATTAATAAATTTAAACAAACAATTAATCAAAATATATAAGAGTATATAACAATAAAAATTAATATCTACTTTCTATCACTTACAAAAGTGAAATGAATACCTTAAGCCAGATCTAAATCATCACCCAACAACTAATCTAAAAACCAAGTCCATGTAGCATTAGTCTCAGCCTCAACTAGTGCATATGCAACATGGTAGATGGCATTATTAGGCTTTGTTTTTCCTGAACTATCCTTGTTTGTGTCAACTTTTCCTAAAGTGCCCCCAACTTTTTGGGTCCCACCATGTGCTCTGCCTCTTTTTATAGTGCAACCAATATTTGTCTCATCCCTTTTATTCTCACAACTACTTAGTGTTAGATTCTCATGAATACAAATCACACGAAATCTCCTAAAGTCATTTACTAGAAACATGCAACTATCTCCTTGACTTAAAAGCATATAATTTGACATAAGTTATAGTTTCCCTATCATTGAAAGCTTGTCCAAGATAAAAGGGGAAATCCATAATATGTTGGGAATTTTTTTTCCTTCTTTCTAATATCCTTAACAACTTGTTCCAATGGAATACCATTAACTAGGTCAGCTTCATTATCAAACTCATCAAGGTCAATTTCAATTTTAGGAGCATCTTCAAAGTTTGCATTATCTTCACATAGTTCAACAATTTCATAGTCCACTAAAGCTCTAAACTTATCCATATCATTTAGTGACATCTTCCACTATGTTATCTTCATCCACTAAGAAATTAGAATATGAATCTTCATCCTCACCACTTACATGTTTACTAGACTCATCACTTACACTACCCTCATAACTATCACCACTCTCATAATTATCACTACCCTCATCACCTAACTCATCATCAGACTCTTCATCATCCAACTCCATTATAGGAACATCATTTTTAGGAACATCTTATGTTCCCTACCCTAAATCCTCACTCACATCATTTTTAGGGAAAGTTTTCAAATGCATTACAAATACTTCAAGCACTTTAGTAGTTTCATCATACTTGATCAACCTAAGAGCATCACTATCATTGCCTAATGGTTTTAAACCTAAATCCAAATCATCTCCAGGTGTTTTTAAATGATATGTTACTACGTCTTCTTCAAAATAACCTAATGATACCAGCATCTCATTGAGGATAATTACAGAGAAAGAATCATAATTAACCTTCTCAATGTATGTCAGGTTACCCCCCCCCCCCTCCCCCTCATATCTTATGTCAAGAAATTCAGTAAATTCCCCACCATGGTGCACTTCCAATGTGAAGAACTCATGGTGTTTAGCTAAAATCAAAAAAAAAAAAACTATCAAACAAAACTAAATTAAGTGCAATCATATGTATAGTGTAAGAGATCAACAAAGCATATTCAACTTGAGGATCAAAGTTAAAATCTTGTTCTCTAACATTCCAATCGTTCCCATCATCATTGTAAGGACAAAAAGGATTGAAGAAACCACTTTTTCAAGCCTTAGTCTAATTCCTATTTCTGCCAAAAAATGCTAAGTATGGAAACTGCTGAAGAACAAGATTCAAAGTGCTGAAGAAGAAAAACATCAACTGCTGAAGAGTAATGATCAGAGGTTCTGAAGTCAAACCAGACAAGTCAACTGAAGAACTGCTGAAGACAAACTACTCATCAGTAGTTTGTCACTCATCAGATGTTTTGATAAAAGCTTCCCACCGCCTTTGAACTTCAGTAGTTTAGTTAAATATTAGTATTATAAGATCTTTTGTACAAGTACCAATGCTACAGCCTGTTGTAGTATTTCTATTTATTATATTGCTTCAATACTTCTCTTGTACGTTTACACTTAGTCTATAAATAGATGGGTTCATCTCACTATTTTAGACATTCCTTTTGTAGTTATTATTCCCAATATATCTGAGAATCATTGAAGCATTTACTGCGTTATTCATTAACTGTTTTTAGATTCTCACTTACTGCTTTAGTTTCATAACTCAAGGGGGAGTATTTATTACTGTTTAAAAGTAATTCTTTAACTTGAACACCTAACTTACAATCTGCTGTGCAAATCAGTTTGATAGTTTAAATATACAAGTGTTCATGATAAGAACCTGTTAAAACAAGAAACTGATCCAACAATTGGTGTCAGAGCCCTGGTTTATCTGATTAAATATCAATCTAATAAATTGAGAATCAGATACAGGCTCTTATTGATATTCAATATAGGATTGCAATTCACTTTTTAAAAAATCCATCACTTTAAGAAATCCTTGATCAAATCCTATTTCTTAAAAATGGACCCTCATAACACTGGATTTGCCAATAAACCTCCTATGCTAGTCAGAAATGAATATAATACCTGGCAAAGGAGATTGGCACACACTTTATCTCAAACAAATACTGGATGTTGGAAGTCTGTCATGTATGGACCTCATAAACCAGTATTAACAGATCCAGAAACTAAAGTAGCAAGACCTAAAGATCTAAAAGATTACATTGAAGAAGATTTCCTAAAACTTGAGCTGGATGCTAAGGCATTCTCTATGTTGGCTATGGCTTTCCCAAATGAAATTTATGCTGGACCTTTACATTGTGAAAGTGCCAAAGAGTTGTGCGATTGCCTCAAAGAGCAGTTTGGAGGAACTGATGAGGTGATAGCCAATACTAGAGAAATCCTTGCTCAACAATATGAAACTTTTACTCATGTTAATGGAGAGTCTTTAACACAACAATTTGAAAGATTCTCTTCATTAATATTTGAGTTAAAATTAAATGGTTAGGCCTATACAAACTCATCTATGCTTCATAGATTTTTAAGGTCTTTACCAGACAAATGGGAAACTTATTCTATAGTTCTCAGGTCAAGACCAGATTTTGATTCTCTCTCACTCACAAAATTACATGGGAGATTACTTACTTTTGAAAGAGAAATCAATCAAAAGAAAACGTTACAAAACTCTGGAAAAACTGTTGATGACTATACTCCAGGTAGCACTACACTCTTAGGACAAGACTCACCTTCTTGTTCTAATGATTTTGGGTCAAATGAACACATTGACATAATTGCTGGGATCTCATCAGAAAGGTCATATCCAGCTTATGACAATGATGAAAATGTCAAACTACTGATAATATGTGTTTCATAATGGATGGTTTAAAGAATTTCAGTAGTGATGACCTAGAGGAAATGGATATACTACACCAACTGGCCATGTTAAGCATAAAAACTAACAAGTTTTATAAAAGGTCGGGAAGGAAATTTCCAGGACTGAACAGTTCTACAAAAATTGATTTTGACAAATCAAAATTAAGATGTCATAAGTGTCAGAAGTTAGGACACTTTGCTAGAGAGTGTAGAAGCTCTAGCTTTAACCAATCACAGTCTGGAAACCAATCAAACCCTAGTTACAATAGGAACTTTGGAACACAGAGAAGTGCACATTTTGTACAGGCACAAGCTCCACAAATCCAATATTTGCCACAAGTACAATATGTTCAGTTGCCTGCTCATCAAATGCAGAGACAACAATAGATGACTTCCATTCCTGCTACTCAACAACCTCCATCAGCTCAACAACCTACTCAACAAAGTAATTTCACAAATGGGTATGTTGACTGGAGCAGCCTTCCTTTTGATACAACAGAGTGCAGTCCAGATGCAGACAACAAGATGTTTGACATCAACTGGGGTGAACTTGATAATGGCAGAAAGACTTTTGCCTTAATGGCTTTTGAGGGATGCTCCTCTAATGCTGCCTTATCTCAGGTATCTAAAGAATCTCTTTTAAAGCTTTGCTCAAAATCATGCAAAGAATCATTTGCTTTAATAAGATAGACCAATGTGCATCTACAAGGCAAAGCCAATGACTCTGAAAGAAAATTCACCCAAATGAAATGTGATTTAGAAAGAAAACTTGATTCAAAAACAAAAGAAATTTCTAAATTAACTAACAATGATGTTGAAACCCAAGCACAAATAAAAAGCATGATAGAAAACCTAGGAAAAGTCAGAAAAGAGCTTGCTGACACCAAGGTTGATTGTGAAAACTAGGTAGAGTCATGTAGAGGTTACCAAATGTTGCTTAACAAACAAACAGCATCAAATGTTAAGTTTGGCATATGGTACAATCATACAGAATCACCAACTGATTTTACTCCCAAAACTAATGATGATGTGAGTAAAATAGTTCAAAATCAAAAAGAAAGTCCTTCAGAAGTTGAAATGACTGATATTGGCTCATCAGTAGTTTTCTACATCAGGAGTTGAAACCCTAAAAACAACTGATGACCAAATTTCAAATTTAACAACTGTCAGTACTTTGCCTTCCAAAACTCTTGAAAATCAATAAGGAAAGGCAAAATCTGGTGAAATTTATGGTCTGCCTAACCACAAAACAGAATTTTGCACATATAGAAAAGGTAGTCAGTACAACAAGAAAGTCTTACAAATGGTTGTGGGAAAACAAATCAAACAAGATTTTGAAAATACTTTCTTTCCCATCAAACAGCAACCAATAAATATCCTTTCTTAGAGAAAGACTAAATCTCAACCACAGTCTTCCTCTCAAAACTCTTTTTCAGAAGTTGGAGCTAAGCCATCAGTAGTTTCACAAACTGCTGAGGTTAAAGATTTGATAAATTTGGTTAAACTTCTGATGACCAAAGTTGATGGTGAACCTCAAAAAGGTCCCACCATTGTTTTTAACAATAAATCCATTGCCAAAAAGACATGGATTTCTAAATCTGGTCAACAACAAACTGCTACTATTCCTAAGAGTACACCCAAAGCCAAATTGGCTTGGGTTCCTAAATCTAACTAATCTACTCTTTGTGCAGTGAGTCTCCAGAGGTCTAAATAGCATTTGGTATGTTGATAGTGGAGGCTCAATGCACATGACTGGATGCAGGTACCTGATCAACAATTTCATAAGTCAAAGAGAAGGATCTGTGTCCTTTGGGAATAATGCTAACGGATATGTGCTAGGATATGCCAATGTATCCTCAGGCAAAATGCATTTTGACAAGGTCAATCTGGTTGAAAACCTTGAGTACAACTTGCTTAGTGTTTCACAAATGTGATAAAGGATATTCTTCCTTTTTCACCAAAACATCATGCAAGATCATATCACCAGAAGGCCAGAAGTTGATAGAGAAGATCATTGAAGATCATACTTTGTTGATAGCCATAAGATGTGGCAATGTCTATGCAGTGGACATTGAAAAGGACAAAGTACTAAACAACACTGTATGTTTCTTCTCCAAGGCATCAACTAAAGAGACAGACCTTTGGCATATGAGACTTGGCCATGTGAACTTTAAAACCATAAATAAACTCACAAAAATGGGCTTGGTCAGAGGTCTACCCTTGAAAGTATATCAGTGTCAAGAATACTGTGTATCCTATCTTAAGGGAAAACAGCATAAGTCCTCAGATAAGTCTGAAGAATCAAAAACAACGGCATGTCTTCAACTACTCCATATGGACTTATTTGGGCTAGTCAAAATCATGAGCCTTGGTAAGAAGAAGTACTGCTTAGTCATCATTGATGACTACTCAAGATTTACATGGGTCTTCTTCTTATTTTCCAAGGATGAGGCAGCTGAAATTATCAAGTTCTTCATTCTACAAGTAGAGAAACAATATTCTCTCTGTCAAAGCCATTAGAAGTGACAATGGGATAGAATTCAGGAAACAAACTCTGGATGAATTCTGTTTGTCTAAAGGGATTGTTAGACAATTCAGCATTCCCAGAACTCCTGAACAAAATGGTGTGGTAGAAAGGAAGAAAATAACATTGATTGAAGCAGCAAGAACAATGTTAGCTGATTCAGGCCTACCTCTTTATTTTTGGGCTGAAGCAGTCAACACGGCTTGTTATGTTCAGAATAGGGTTTTAGTCACAAAGAGACATTCCAAAACTTCTTATGAAATTCTTCATGGCATTAAGCCCCTTATCTTCTTTTTTAGGGCTTTTTGATGTCAATGTTTTATCCTCAACATCAAAGACTCTATTTCAAAGTTTGCTGCTAAAGTTGATTCAGGTTATTTTCTTGGTTACTCTTCAAGTAGAAAAGCCTATAAGGTATTCAATTCTAGAACCAAGATAGCTGAAGAAACACTGAATGTCAAGTTCAATGAGTTAAAACATTCACTCATTCTAGCACATCCTGCTGAACTCTTTGACCTTGAAAGTTTTAATTTCAGACCTGAAAAGACTGTTGATTCATCTAAACCCATTTATTATGGTGATCAAGGGTTTGATGATGGTCCTCCATCATGGACTCCTAATATAGTCATTAAATCAACTTTCAAATCATCAGAAGTTCCTCAAACTTCTGATTCAACAAATGCTGATGTACAAACTCAAACATCTGATTCAGCTCCTACAACTACTGAAGATGTTCAAACAGCTGAACCAGAAATTATCAACCTCAGTGGTTTGTTTGAAGAAGTACAAGAGCCACCTACACATGTCAGTGGTTTACAGCAACTGATTGAACACAAATATCATCCATTTGATCAAATCATGGGTGATATTGCATCAGGGGTACTTACAAGAAACCAGTTTTCCAACTTTTGCTTATTCTCAGCATTTACCTCTTAGTTGAAACCTAAGAAGTATCAAGAAGCCCTCAAAGACAACAGTTGGGTTGAAGCAATGCAAGATGAACTTTTACAGTTCAAGAAGCAACAGGTTTGGGAAATTTGTCCCTTACCTCCAAATAAACAACCAATTGGAACAAGATGGGTTTTCAGAAACAAACAGGATGAGTCTGGTTTAATCATCAAGAACAAGGCAAGACTGGTGGTACAAGGTTACTCTCAAGAAGAAAGAATTGATTATGATGAAACATTTGCTCCAGTTGCAAGGCTTGAAGCCATCAGGTTATTTTTGGCTTATGCAATTTCCAACAAAATTAAAGTTTTTCAAATGGATGTAAAAAGTGCATTTTTATATGGAAAAATAAAAGAGGAAGTGTATGTTTGTCAGCCACATGGGTTTGAGGATCCTTCTCATCCTGATTGGGTGTACAGACTTGACAATGCCCTTTGTGGGCTAAAACAGGCTCCTAAGAGCATCACTATCATTGCCTAATGGTTTTAAACCTAAATCCAAATCATCTCCAGGTGTTTTTAAATGATATGTTACTACGTCTTCTTCAAAATAACCTAATGATACCAGCATCTCATTGAGGATAATTACAGAGAAAGAATCATAATTAACCTTCTCAATGTATGTCAGGTTACCCCCCCCCTCCCCTCATATCTTATGTCAAGAAATTCAGTAAATTCCCCACCATGGTGCACTTCCAATGTGAAGAACTCATGGTGTTTAGCTAAAATCAAAAAAAAAAAAAAAAACTATCAAACAAAACTAAATTAAGTGCAATCATATGTATAGTGTAAGAGATCAACAAAGCATATTCAACTTGAGGATCAAAGTTAAAATCTTGTTCTCTAACATTCCAATCGTTCCCATCATCATTGTAAGGACAAAAAGGATTGAAGAAACCACTTTTTCAAGCCTTAGTCTAATTCCTATTTCTGCCAAAAAATGCTAAGTATGGAAACTGCTGAAGAACAAGATTCAAAGTGCTGAAGAAGAAAAACATCAACTGCTGAAGAGTAATGATCAGAGGTTCTGAAGTCAAACCAGACAAGTCAACTGAAGAACTGCTGAAGACAAACTACTCATCAGTAGTTTGTCACTCATCAGATGTTTTGATAAAAGCTTCCCACCGCCTTTGAACTTCAGTAGTTTAGTTAAATATTAGTATTATAAGATCTTTTGTACAAGTACCAATGCTACAGCCTGTTGTAGTATTTCTACTTATTATATTGCTTCAATACTTCTCTTGTACGTTTACACTTAGTCTATAAATAGATGGGTTCATCTCACTATTTTAGACATTCCTTTTGTAGTTATTATTCCCAATATATCTGAGAATCATTGAAGCATTTACTGCGTTATTCATTAACTGTTTTTAGATTCTCACTTACTGCTTTAGTTTCATAACTCAAGGGGGAGTATTTATTACTGTTTAAAAGTAATTCTTTAACTTGAACACCTAACTTACAATCTGCTGTGCAAATCAGTTTGATAGTTTAAATATACAAGTGTTCATGATAAGAACCTGTTAAAACAAGAAACTGATCCAACAATTGGTGTCAGAGCCCTGGTTTATCTGATTAAATATCAATCTAATAAATTGAGAATCAGATACAGGCTCTTATTGATATTCAATATAGGATTGCAATTCACTTTTTAAAAAATCCATCACTTTAAGAAATCCTTGATCAAATCCTATTTCTTAAAAATGGACCCTCATAACACTGGATTTGCCAATAAACCTCCTATGCTAGTCAGAAATGAATATAATACCTGGCAAAGGAGATTGGCACACACTTTATCTCAAACAAATACTGGATGTTGGAAGTCTGTCATGTATGGACCTCATAAACCAGTATTAACAGATCCAGAAACTAAAGTAGCAAGACCTAAAGATCTAAAAGATTACATTGAAGAAGATTTCCTAAAACTTGAGCTGGATGCTAAGGCATTCTCTATGTTGGCTATGGCTTTCCCAAATGAAATTTATGCTGGACCTTTACATTGTGAAAGTGCCAAAGAGTTGTGCGATTGCCTCAAAGAGCAGTTTGGAGGAACTGATGAGGTGATAGCCAATACTAGAGAAATCCTTGCTCAACAATATGAAACTTTTACTCATGTTAATGGAGAGTCTTTAACACAACAATTTGAAAGATTCTCTTCATTAATATTTGAGTTAAAATTAAATGGTTAGGCCTATACAAACTCATCTATGCTTCATAGATTTTTAAGGTCTTTACCAGACAAATGGGAAACTTATTCTATAGTTCTCAGGTCAAGACCAGATTTTGATTCTCTCTCACTCACAAAATTACATGGGAGATTACTTACTTTTGAAAGAGAAATCAATCAAAAGAAAACGTTACAAAACTCTGGAAAAACTGTTGATGACTATACTCCAGGTAGCACAACACTCTTAGGACAAGACTCACCTTCTTGTTCTAATGATTTTGGGTCAAATGAACACATTGACATAATTGCTGGGATCTCATCAGAAAGGTCATATCCAGCTTATGACAATGATGAAAATGTCAAACTACTGATAATATGTGTTTCATAATGGATGGTTTAAAGAATTTCAGTAGTGATGACCTAGAGGAAATGGATATACTACACCAACTGGCCATGTTAAGCATAAAAACTAACAAGTTTTATAAAAGGTCGGGAAGGAAATTTCCAGGACTGAACAGTTCTACAAAAATTGATTTTGACAAATCAAAATTAAGATGTCATAAGTGTCAGAAGTTAGGACACTTTGCTAGAGAGTGTAGAAGCTCTAGCTTTAACCAATCACAGTCTGGAAACCAATCAAACCCTAGTTACAATAGGAACTTTGGAACACAGAGAAGTGCACATTTTGTACAGGCACAAGCTCCACAAATCCAATATTTGCCACAAGTACAATATGTTCAGTTGCCTGCTCATCAAATGCAGAGACAACAATAGATGACTTCCATTCCTGCTACTCAACAACCTCCATCAGCTCAACAACCTACTCAACAAAGTAATTTCACAAATGGGTATGTTGACTGGAGCAGCCTTCCTTTTGATACAACAGAGTGCAGTCCAGATGCAGACAACAAGATGTTTGACATCAACTGGGGTGAACTTGATAATGGCAGAAAGACTTTTGCCTTAATGGCTTTTGAGGGATGCTCCTCTAATGCTGCCTTATCTCAGGTATCTAAAGAATCTCTTTTAAAGCTTTGCTCAAAATCATGCAAAGAATCATTTGCTTTAATAAGATAGACCAATGTGCATCTACAAGGCAAAGCCAATGACTCTGAAAGAAAATTCACCCAAATGAAATGTGATTTAGAAAGAAAACTTGATTCAAAAACAAAAGAAATTTCTAAATTAACTAACAATGATGTTGAAACCCAAGCACAAATAAAAAGCATGATAGAAAACCTAGGAAAAGTCAGAAAAGAGCTTGCTGACACCAAGGTTGATTGTGAAAACTAGGTAGAGTCATGTAGAGGTTACCAAATGTTGCTTAACAAACAAACAGCATCAAATGTTAAGTTTGGCATATGGTACAATCATACAGAATCACCAACTGATTTTACTCCCAAAACTAATGATGATGTGAGTAAAATAGTTCAAAATCAAAAAGAAAGTCCTTCAGAAGTTGAAATGACTGATATTGGCTCATCAGTAGTTTTCTACATCAGGAGTTGAAACCCTAAAAACAACTGATGACCAAATTTCAAATTTAACAACTGTCAGTACTTTGCCTTCCAAAACTCTTGAAAATCAATAAGGAAAGGCAAAATCTGGTGAAATTTATGGTCTGCCTAACCACAAAACAGAATTTTGCACATATAGAAAAGGTAGTCAGTACAACAAGAAAGTCTTACAAATGGTTGTGGGAAAACAAATCAAACAAGATTTTGAAAATACTTTCTTTCCCATCAAACAGCAACCAATAAATATCCTTTCTTAGAGAAAGACTAAATCTCAACCACAGTCTTCCTCTCAAAACTCTTTTTCAGAAGTTGGAGCTAAGCCATCAGTAGTTTCACAAACTGCTGAGGTTAAAGATTTGATAAATTTGGTTAAACTTCTGATGACCAAAGTTGATGGTGAACCTCAAAAAGGTCCCACCATTGTTTTTAACAATAAATCCATTGCCAAAAAGACATGGATTTCTAAATCTGGTCAACAACAAACTGCTACTATTCCTAAGAGTACACCCAAAGCCAAATTGGCTTGGGTTCCTAAATCTAACTAATCTACTCTTTGTGCAGTGAGTCTCCAGAGGTCTAAATAGCATTTGGTATGTTGATAGTGGAGGCTCAATGCACATGACTGGATGCAGGTACCTGATCAACAATTTCATAAGTCAAAGAGAAGGATCTGTGTCCTTTGGGAATAATGCAAAAGGATATGTGCTAGGATATGCCAATGTATCCTCAGGCAAAATGCATTTTGACAAGGTCAATCTGGTTGAAAACCTTGAGTACAACTTGCTTAGTGTTTCACAAATGTGATAAAGGATATTCTTCCTTTTTCACCAAAACATCATGCAAGATCATATCACCAGAAGGCCAGAAGTTGATAGAGAAGATCATTGAAGATCATACTTTGTTGATAGCCATAAGATGTGGCAATGTCTATGCAGTGGACATTGAAAAGGACAAAGTACTAAACAACACTGTATGTTTCTTCTCCAAGGCATCAACTAAAGAGACAGACCTTTGGCATATGAGACTTGGCCATGTGAACTTTAAAACCATAAATAAACTCACAAAAATGGGCTTGGTCAGAGGTCTACCCTTGAAAGTATATCAGTGTCAAGAATACTGTGTATCCTATCTTAAGGGAAAACAGCATAAGTCCTCAGATAAGTCTGAAGAATCAAAAACAACGGCATGTCTTCAACTACTCCATATGGACTTATTTGGGCTAGTCAAAATCATGAGCCTTGGTAAGAAGAAGTACTGCTTAGTCATCATTGATGACTACTCAAGATTTACATAGGTCTTCTTCTTATTTCCAAGGATGAGGCAGCTGAAATTATCAAGTTCTTCATTCTACAAGTAGAGAAACAATATTCTCTCTGTCAAAGCCATTAGAAGTGACAATGGGACAGAATTCAGGAAACAAACTCTGGATGAATTCTGTTTGTCTAAAGGGATTGTTAGACAATTCAGCATTCCCAGAACTCCTGAACAAAATGGTGTGGTAGAAAGGAAGAACATAACATTGATTGAAGCAGCAAGAACAATGTTAGCTGATTCAGGCCTACCTCTTTATTTTTGGGCTGAAGCAGTCAACACGGCTTGTTATGTTCAGAATAGGGTTTTAATCACAAAGAGACATTCCAAAACTACTTATGAAATTCTTCATGGCATTAAGCCCCTTATCTTCTTTTTTAGGGCTTTTTGATGTCAATGTTTTATCCTCAACATCAAAGACTCTATTTCAAAGTTTGCTGCTAAAGTTGATTCAGGTTATTTTCTTGGTTACTCTTCAAGTAGAAAAGCCTATAAGGCATTCAATTCTAGAACCAAGATAGCTGAAGAAACACTGAATGTCAAGTTCAATGAGTTAAAACATTCAGTCATTCTAGCACATCCTGTTGAACTCTTTGACCTTGAAAGTTTTAATTTCAGACCTGAAAAGACTGTTGATTCATCTAAACCCATTTATTATGGTGATCAAGGGTTTGATGATGGTCCTCCATCATGGACTCCTAATATAGTCATTAAATCAACTTTCAAATCATCAGAAGTTCCTCAAACTTCTGATTCAACAAATGCTGATGTACAAACTCAAACATCTGATTCAGCTCCTACAACTACTGAAGATGTTCAAACAGCTGAACCAGAAATTATCAACCTCAGTGGTTTGTTTGAAGAAGTACAAGAGCCACCTACACCTGTCAGTGGTTTACAGCAACTGATTGAACACAAATATCATCCATTTGATCAAATCATGGGTGATATTGCATCAGGGGTACTTACAAGAAACCAGCTTTCCAACTTTTGCTTATTCTCAGCATTTACCTCTTAGTTGAAACCTAAGAAGTATCAAGAAGCCCTCAAAGACAACAGTTGGGTTGAAGCAATGCAAGATGAACTTTTACAGTTCAAGAAGCAACAGGTTTGGGAAATTTGTCCCTTACCTCCAAATAAACAACCAATTGGAACAAGATGGGTTTTCAGAAACAAACAGGATGAGTCTGGTTTAATCATCAAGAACAAGGCAAGACTGGTGGTACAAGGTTACTCTCAAGAAGAAAGAATTGATTATGATGAAACATTTGCTCCAGTTGCAAGGCTTGAAGCCATCAGGTTATTTTTGGCTTATGCAATTTCCAACAAAATTAAAGTTTTTCAAATGGATGTAAAAAGTGCATTTTTATATGGAAAAATAAAAGAGGAAGTGTATGTTTGTCAGCCACATGGGTTTGAGGATCCTTCTCATCCTGATTGGGTGTACAGACTTGACAATGCCCTTTGTGGGCTAAAACAGGCTCCTAGAGATTGGTATGAAACACCTTCCAACTTTTTACTCAAAAATCACTTCACAAGAGGCTCCATTGACAAAACTCTTTTCATAAAGCATGTTGGAAATCACATCCTACTTGTTCAAATTTATGTTGATGATATTATTTTTGGTTCAACAAACTCAAAATTGTGTGATGAATTTAAGAAACTCATGCAATCAAGATTTGAGATGAGTACCATGGGAGAACTGCAGTACTTTTTGGGACTGCAGATCAAACAAACAATAAGTGGAACTTTTATACATCAATCAAAATATGTTAAAGAATTATTAAGCTAATTTTCTTTGAAAGACTGTAAATCAGCTTCCACTCCCATGACACCAATCACACAAGTTGAACCAGATGATCAAGGGAAACAAATTGATCAAACCATGTATAGATGTATAATAGGTTCCCTACTATCTTTAACTGCATCTAGATCAGATATTATGTTTTCAACATGTGTTTGTGCTAGATATCAATCGGCTCCTAGGGAATCACACCTAATTGCAGTCAAAAGAATTTTCAGATATCTGAAAGGAACTCCTACACTTAGAATTTGGTATCCTGCTTCAAGCAATACCAAATTAACAGCTTTTTCAGATAGTGACTATGCAGGGTGCAAAATGTCAAGAAAATCAACATCTGGTGGTTGTCAATTCTTGGGAAACTGTCTGGTGTCCTGGCAATCAAAGAAGCAAACATCTGCAGCAACTTCAACTGCTGAAGCAGAATACATTGCAGCTGCAAGTTCTACATCACAGATCCAATGGCTTCAATATCAATTACTTGATTATGGAATCAAAGAGACCAAGACCCCATTGCTTGTAGACAGTAAATATGCCATTAGCATAATTCAAAATCCTGTTTAGTTTTCAAAGACTAAACATATTGAAATCAGGTATCATTTCATAAGGGATTGCTATGAAAAAGGCAAGATTGAGGTGAAACGTGTGAAAACAGCTAATCAAATAGCTAACATATTCACCAAACCCCTTGACACAACAACATTTCAGAAGCTAGTATCCATGCTTGGGATGCTAAATTTGGAATAAGTACTGTAAGTGTTTTTATTTTTTTCCTGCACATATTTTGCTTTCACTTACATTATTACTAATCTGTCACAAAACTTCTGAAAAAAAAACAAAAGGAGAGAAACTACTGATGTACAAAAACATCAGTATGGGGATATTTTCAGAAAAATGATTAACTTCTGATAAAAAAAAACTTCAGAAGTTATGAATAAAGTGTTTATAAATGTTCTCATTTGTGGCTAACAAACTACTGAAGAGAAAATGGGAACTACTGATGAATATTGTCCTTCATCAGCAGTTTTGTCAATAAGGGTAAATCAGACATTTCCCATTTCAGAAGTTTGACCTAGGGCGGTTATAAACTTCTAATAAACACCTTTTCTCACACTTATCCTTTCAAAAAGCAAAATTCTCTCCTTCTCTCTCAAAAACACTCACAAACCCTCCCCTGCAAACAACAAAAACACTGTTCAATCCACACACACACAAAACACCATGGCTCTTATACTGAAACAGGGACATAACCAACGAGGCTACTTTGTGAAAGATGAATCCTGGTCCCAATACGACGAAATCATTGATTTAGTCGTCCAATCCCAATACAACACTGCTTTCACCATTGATCCTCCAATTCACATTCAAACTCTGAGAATCCAGTTAAAAAACCGAATTCATGGATCGATTAAGCGAAAACAACTCGGTTTCAGACGGGAGATTTGAGACGAGACAGAAATACACGATAACAACGTCATCACAGATTCGTATTACTACAGAAACGGTTACAGACACTGTCATCAGTAGGATAAACGTCTATCTCGTGGCCGGGGGGAGGTCGGGCATGACCTCCCCCTTGAGAGCATTCAAAGTACAAACTCAAATCACCAAATGAACAATAACACATGAGATTGCTATTTATAGTCCAAAACCCAAGTTCCACGTTCGCCCCTTTTGAATGGTCGAATGTGGAGCATTTCCACATTCGCCCAGTTGATATGGTCGAATGTGGAAAACTTCCACATTCGCCCAGTGTGTTTAGGTCGAACCTGGCTCAGTATTTTGTCCTATATATTACAAATGCGTCAGATCCATAAAATGCCCTTATGGATCACCACAATCTCATGTAACACACTACTAAGACTCAACCCTAGTCTATTCGACAGTGACGTCCACAGAAAGTGCATCAACAATCTCCCCTTGGACGTTGCTGACGAATCCACAAATCTCTTGCACATCAACACATTCTCCTCTTTGAAAATTCCTAGCATCTTCAGTTAATAATTGTTGAAGTATCAGACACATTGTTACATCAACAAACTCTTAATGAGTTTTGGGCAAACGCCTAGGCGGTGACAGTGAACAACAGAGTGACTTCCCTCAAATCAACTATCCAAGGGAAAGTCATGACAATCACAACGGCTACTTTGGGAATAAGAATCGGTTTGGATGATGCTAATGCACCAGAAAACATTCCCAATTCTGAAATTCATTTAACCATGACAGAGTGTGGTTACCAAGGTACTCTCTCACATGCAACAATTTATAAGAAATATTTTGAACCAAAATACAAACTTTTGTTTCATTACATAATCATGTGTTTAAGTCCCAAAACTGGATCTTGTAATCAGATACCCTCTACTTTTCATTCCATTGTCAAATGAAACAAAATTCAGGGCATCAACACTTTTCTTTAATGAGTTGGTGTTGCATCACCAAAATTCTATAAAGAAATTTTTGTTGTATCTAAGGTTCATCATGAAATGCATAATTAAAGAACTTGGAAATGAGGTGCTTGTGGGTAAAACATCTCTTTTAAACCCATTAACCTCACAAGCATACTCAAGGCATAACAAACTGGCAGCCTTGCCAGAAGATGACCAAGGGGAACAAGAACCAGTCCCCATGGAACCTACATCTTCCAAACCTTCATCTTAAAAGGCCAAGAAACCCAAACAGCAAAAATCAAAACCCACCAAGCCTAAAAGAAAGGCAGTTCAGGGAGTTGAGATGCCTGAAACTACTGATGTGCAATCTGCACTTGTTAAAGATGTGACTGAAACATCCTCTCAGTCTCATCCATCTCAAACCCCCAAAAGAGCACCCATTACAATTTTATTTCATAGGAAGAAACTTAAAAAGGCCAAAACTACTGACCCTTCCTTTGAAATTGCTGACCATTTATCTAAAACTACTGAACCAGAAATATCACACACCACAATAGAAATTGCCAAACTTCTCTCTGGGCTAAAAGAAACAATCCCATCTGAACATGTCATTCCCCAACAAACACCTCAAACAGGGGATATACCATCAGAAGTTGACATGGATGTGGATGTTATTAGCCCTATCCCAAGAGATGAGGACGAACCAAGGTGTCTAAGCCCAAACTTAGATACTTCAGGTGCATTTGAGGCTGCTACTACTCATTTACCATCTAGTGGTGGATCTGAGGACAGAAGTAACATAGGTAAGACCTCAAATATGGCAACTACTAATGAAGGCTTTATGCCTGAGGTAGGAAATCCTCAGTACCAAGACAAAGAGGTTCATGAGAAAACTAGGTTGGGCCTAGCTCATGGTACAACTGATGATATTCTCATTGAGAATATCATCAGGGATTCAGATGATTCCATTGATTTGGATGATGATTCAAACTCTCCACAACATGAATTGACGGCTACTTGTGAAGGTCCTGGATCTGATGTCTCTAAGCTCAAAGATCCGGTCACAAAAGATCAGGTTAAAGACCACTTGAACCCTGATTCCCCTAAAGTGGCATCTTCAGTACATACTGAAGGTCACCCAAAAACACCCCCTCCACTTCAAAAGCCTACCCAATTCACTAGGTCATCAATCATAGACTTGAACCACCAATGCAGCCCAGCTGGTCCCCTATACCAGATGATGAACACCCTCATATAACAACATCTCAAATCATTTACCACTGCTTTGGAGTCGAAAACCAACACTCAATTTGAGGTGATCAACAAAAAAATTAGTAAGCTGTCAAAGAAGATAGACAACAACACAAGACAACTTGCTAAGTTATCTGGTGGAACTTTGACGTGCTCAAAGTGGTTTAATAAAAACTACCTAAATTAACCTAAACTAGACACTCTAAGTTTTAAATTTATAAACTAAGACTCTCTAAACCTAAACCACACAACCGGCAAGTGTACCGGTCAGTGCAGTACAGCTAAAGTAAGTCCGAGTATCGACCCACGAGACTCTAGTGGAAAACGTAGACTAAACTCGACTACTTATCTACAAACTGACTTGATAATGTTTTGTTGCTTAAAGGGGGGTTTCTAACAAACTAATGCAAATAAATAAAATAAAACTTAAATAAACTATAGACACAAACTGAAAACTATAACTAGGATCAGATGATGGGAAGGCACTACCTAGGCTAGAATCCTACACATGAATGATAATTTCTAACGGCTATGGAACTAGTGTGGAACCGAGATCTTAAAATACTAAACATCAAGAATAAACTAGACACCCTTGACCCTTCTCAAGGGGAAACCCTAGAATACTATTGTGCTGTTAAACCACCGGTTGAGAGGTTACCCTCACGGGCTTACCTACTCGAATCTTAAAGTACCCGCTAGATAGTCTACCTCACAACGCAAAAGTCAAAATACACCCGAAAGTGCAAGGGGTAACTACAAAATTTCTGATAAGACTTGGCCTACAAGGAATGCTAGGGAAACTAGGAAGATCTTCTCACAATGCCTCTAGAACTAGCAATTTAACACCCTAGACAGACCAACAATCTCGCACCTTACAGCTATTGAGAATTGGTAGAACACTTAGAATTATCTAACTAACAATTACAACTCCTATGGATAACCTGCAGAATTAACCATAAACTAGCTGCTAACACCAAGTCCGCAATACTAACCCGCATTCATACATGAAAGACATTCACAAAAACGCAAGTGGAGTTTATAAAAATTAATTAAACAAAACTAAATACGCATACACATCAAACCAGAAAATAAAGAGTTCTTTACTTTAAAATTCACCCACAACCAAAAGTTCCAAAGTCAAAAGAAACAAATCAAACAAGTGCAATCATCATCGCCTAGGTAGGATCAAGGTTTAGCCAATAAAAGTCATGATAATATCAAAACAATAAAAGCAAGACAAATTCATGGTGTTCGCAACGGGTTTCAAATAGAATAAATAATAAATACCGACCCGTGCTCGCACCTATGCTTCAACCCTTGATTTCCTTCTCTTGAAATATGATGCTTTCCTTCGAATTATATCTCTGCTGCCGTCGTATGTTCCTTCATTCTCCTATTTAATAATGCTTGCGGCCGCCTCAAAACTCCTTCTCATTCCTTCTCTCGATCTCCTTTAATAATATTTACCCTTAATGTTTGGGCTTTGGGCTTGAGTTTTGTGACAAAACTACAAAACTCACGTTTTTTTCATTTTCTTTTTTTCTTTACTTTATTAATATTATTATTATACTATTATTTATTATTAATATATATATATATAGCATTCTAGCTCCGTGCTCTCGACTCGGGTGTTCTTGACGTGATCAAAGTTGCTCGTTTATGCTCCAACGTCTTTGAACACCTACAAAATAAAAAAAATAAAATAGATAAGTACTAAAAGTAACTAAAATCTATAAAAACCTATACTAAATAAAATAGACCGGTACAAGCCTAAAACTAATAAAAACACTATCTAAACGACTCGAAACTATACAAACTTTACACTGGAAATAGATGTATTTTACAATACATCAAACTTCTTTACCTGTTTGGTTTCTAGAAGTGGATGAAGCCAAAAAGGGGGAGAAGATTAAGGAACCAACAGTGTCACTTGAAGCCAGTACAAAGGCAAAAGAGGCACAACAACAAAAGGATGCCCAAAAAAAAGAACATCAAGATAGGCTCCTTAAAGAAATTAAAGAAGCTAAAGAAGTAGCTGAGAAGTCTCAAGGCCAAATTGAAGAAACTGCTGAAGTCCTAGAAAGTATTGAAGACAATCCTTCGGTAGTTGATAGCCTGATCAACACTTCAGTAGTTAACACTTCCTTAACTCAAACTGAACAGCCTTCTAAGGCAACTAAAGACATTCCAACTGACATTCCAAGGCCTGCACCCACTCAAACAACTGTCTTAAACCCTGCTCCTATATCAATGTCAAAAGAACTATTGGAGAAGAGTTTAAAAGCAGCTCAGAAGAAGGCCAAGGAAGATAAGAATTGGGACAGCCTAGAAGCAAGAGATGACTTGAGCTACAATGAAAAGCTTGAGAAGTATGAAGAAAAGTTGGGTGAGCTTGAAGAATTAGAAAGAATTGCTGAGGAAGATAAAAGACAACAACTGATGACTTACATCACCAAGAACAGCAAAACTAAAAAGTACTCACTCAAAGGGCTTTCTATGGAAGAACTTACAAGAAGAGCTCAGATTGTATCTGACAAGCTTGCCACAGAAAAAGAAAGAAAGGCAAAGAAAGCTGAGGTCATAGAAGAGTTGGTAGCCAATGGATTTGGTTCAAAAGCTTCAGTGTCAAAATGGAGAGAAGATACATTGTATGACACTTACAAAAGATTCAAGGCTGATAAAGCTGCAAATCCAAAGAAGTTCAAAACTTCTGAAGTATCACAAACTTCAATAGTTAGAAATTCTGGTGCAAGACAATCAACATCAAAGCCTGCTACCAAAAAGAAGCCAGGGGAGATCATAAAGACTGATTTCAAGATGGTATTGCTTGAAGGCAATACAGTAGTACATGGAGACTTTGTGATTGAAGAAAAGCCTCTACTGACATAATTCAGGGATCCTTCCGCATTTTCTTACCAAATACCACAAACAATAACAGACAAAAAGCACACTAAGGTAATCACTGAACACCATCTCCTTACTTTTGATATACCTGATGTTGTGCATGCTGAAGAAGGAAGAGAATCCCACCTGAGGGTCACTAAAGTAGATAACATTCCTCACTCAGGATCAACCCAGGAGACTAGCTTAGTCCCCTACACTTTAGACTTTGACCAATCTAAGGTGAATATAGTGAAATGGTCATTTACTAATTCAAACTCATTATTGACCACAAGAAGAGACCGTTCAAGCAAGGTCTTCAAGTCCAAAGATGAACTGAAGAATCTCTCTACAAAAGACATGCTCACAATCCAGCATCTTGAACCAGAACAAGGATCTCTCACTAATGAACAACTGCAACAACTAAAGACTTCCATGTTCAGAGAAATCTGGAAGATGCTTGATGGCAGAAAAAGAAAATAAAGGATTAGATAAGGTTTTGACTTCATCAATCCAGGGGTAGATTTTAAGGACAAAAAGGATTGAAGAAACCACTTTTGCAAGCCTTAGTCTAATTCCTATTTCTGCCAAAAATGCTAAGTATGGAAACTGCTGAAGAACAAGATTCAAAGTGCTGAAGAAGAAAAACATCAAGTGCTGAAGAGTAATGACCAGAGGTTCTGAAGTCAAACCAGACAAGTCAACTGAAGAACTGCTGAAGACAAACTACTCATCAGTAGTTTGTCACTCATCAGATGTTTTGATAGAAGCTTCCCACCGCCTTTGAACTTCAGTAGTTTAGTTAAATATTAGTATTCTTATATCTTTTGTACAAGTACCAATGCTACAGCCTGTTGTAGTATTTCTACTTATTATATTGCTTCAATACTTCTCTTGTACATTTACACTTAGATTATAAATAAATGGGTTCATCCCACTATTTTAGACATTCCTTTTGTAGTTATTATTTCCAATATATCTGAGAATCATTGAAGCATTTACTGTTTTATTCATTAACTGTTTTTAGATTCTCATTTACTACTTTAGTTTCATAACTCAAGGGGGAGTATTTATTACTGTTTAAAAGTACTTCTTTAACTTGAACACTTAACTTACAATCCGCTGTGCAAATCACTTTGATAGTTTAAAAATACAAATGTTCATGATAAGAACCTGTTAAAATAAGAAACTGATCCAACAATCATCCATTGTGTATTTGACGTTTGAATCTTGATTGAATATATTTGTGTTTGATTGTTGATTGAAATTGTGTATCAGCTTCTAATTATTGTCGTAAATAGGGTTTACTAGATTGAGGGAATTTTGTTTTGTTATCATGTTGATTGTCGTTTGGTTTATACAAGGGGAAGACGACTGGGTTTTAAAAGGAGTAAAATTACATAAATAACCCTTCATGTTTACAAAATTTTTAACAATGTTAGACGTTTGGATGGATTTGACAATGTTTGAAAAATATCAGTGGTCCAGGTGAGAAAAAAAAAACTGTTTTTGATGGATCTAGCAAAAATGGGAAAATCTCATGGACTATTTTGGGTATTCACTCTAAATCATGTGTATCAGATTAGAAGGGATAACATTATGTTGAGAGTGATAGGGTTTGTGTTTAGGGCGTACGGTTAGGATGGCTTAGGTGAGTTAGAGAACCCACTAGTTGTAGAGAGAGGGGACGATTATATGGAGCGAGCTGGTGATTCTTTGTTACATATTACTAGTTAAACCAATAGAGCTATTTAGCTCAAGGATCTTTTATTAGAAAACAATTATAATAGTCATTTAATATAATATAATATAATAAATATATTCCAACATCTTAAGTCATACTAGTTTTATACCAACCGCGCGTTGCCGCGGCGGGGGCGTACGGATACTCGTATTTAACCCGATGGAAACAGAGCTATAGAACCATGTCGTGAGTTGCGGCGGAAACCTCTCTTCATTACACCTTTTTACCGTGTAATGTTAGTAGCACACATGTTCTAACATCAATTTTGTCAGCCAAAATAATTGCATTGCAATACTAATAATATAGCAAGTAGCAGTAGAACAAAAAACGTGACCAAAGTAGTGATCTTCACAACCAAAGAATTCTTCTACCTTCTCTTTGCTCTGCTTTATCATTTAGCACTCTAAATGTCAATAACAACAGATGGAGTATTAAACAAATTCGAATGGAAAACAAATCCCTAAGTCATCCGAAAGATTCAAGTGAATCAAAGAAAACAACAGGTTTAGGTTTCCCTTGTACATGATGAAATGGGTCAAACAAAAACACCTTAAAAATCGTACCCGGCAGTACTAATCGCTGGTGAAGTCGGTCGTCACTGATGGCGGTGGTCCGAGAGGACTAAGAGATAGGGAAAGAAACTGGTGACGGGGAAGGCGCAAAAAACCCCCCGAACAACACCCCCCAACCACCACTGCTACCTAGGGTTTCAAAATCGAACCCGACAACAGTGAAGAAAGGTTTTTAGGGGTTCCATAAGATTCCAGCCCCAACATCACCTTATCACCACCGCCTCCTACGGTGGTTGTCTGTGAGCAAAGGCCGCGACATACCCGGCTCCAAATACAGAGATAAAGCTACCACCTCCTCTCTATTAACCGAAAGGCAGCGAAAGCGGAATAACCGATCCGCCGCCGTAATAAAGAGCCATAAACCAACCGTCAGTAACAACGACCGCCCGAGAAGAGAAGGAACAGAAAGAGAAGGAAGCTGACTGTTGAAGAGATATAAAGCAGGGGAAAACGAAGCAGGCATAACAGAGTTGTACATACCCATTGACTTGAGCGAAACAGTAAACACTCACGACAATATTTGCAAATTGCAAATTGTATATGTATATAACTAGGTTAGAGTCCCGTGTACTACACGGGTTAAACAATTTAAATTGTATAAAACATAAAAGTATAATAAAAAAATACCTTCAACCCATTTGACACGTTTCCATATAAATAAATGTTTTAAGCGTACTCTTTATAGCATAATACAAAATAATATAATACTGATACTTGCATATAATATGCATAAATAACGTGTAATACACGGGGGTTGTATAAGACAAATTTTATAACAAAACTAAGTGTCAATGGAGACGTCTTTGATGATTATAAATCAACTCATCACAAATTCATTTCCCTTGTACAAAATTAAAAAATAAAATATGGCCAGATACTATTATTTAAGCTAAAACCGAACAAATAAGCACAAGAAATTAAAAAAATAATGACAAAAAGAGCATACGTAATGTGAAGCTTTTGTTGAAGTTACCACTCCCCTTGAACAAAGAGTGATGCTTGCAGCAGAAACATTATTTGATTTGAGATTTGCTACATCTCCAATATGTCATTGGTGCCATTCTGGGGATGTATAGTTAGTATGGCCTCTAGAAATAAAAAAACCCATGAAGTAATATTAAAAAATAATGAAACCATTGTTCTTGAATAGGCCGGAGGGTATTAATTTCCAAAAACAGAAAATGGTATATTAATCCTGTAGTTAAAAATTAATTAAACAATATTGACATATTAGTTAAAATGTAGTCCATTTCACATATATAGACATTAGGATTTGTGAGGAAGAAACTGACGGCAATCTATTTTTACTTAGGTGTAAATAAAAAAACGAAGTTGATGGAAACAAAATTAGCAGGTGGGTCAAATGGAAGATTTGGGAAAGAATGAAGAGATAAAAAGGTTTAGTAGGAGTGATGAAAAATTTTTTGGTTAGGTTTATGAGAAAAATTAGGAAAAGAAAAGTAAAGAAGCTTGTAGAGGAAGTAGACGGGAAAAATGTAATGAGAAGCTCTGAGAGAATGCCAAGTGTCCACAACTGGTTTTATTTATATATTATTGTAGAAGTAGATAGTAGAAGTAGATTTGTTAGAATATCCTTGAGACTTAGGTAGTTCAACTGACATATCAAAGTTGTGTAATGGGAAAATGTAGTGCCTTGGTCAGCAACATCTGATCATGATGGCGAAGGTGATTGGCCTTGGTTGCGCTTTGGCACTTCCCTCTTAAGATGACTTATGCTACACAGAATATTCTGCTTGATTTGTTGCTTTACAAAAATAAAAGAGTAAATAGCCAAAATCGTCCTTGAGGTTTTCCCACTTTTGCTAGATCCATCCAAAAATGTTTTTTTTTTCTCACTAGAACCATTGAGGTTTCTTAAAAGTTGCTAGATCCATCTATTGTATTAACTCAGTTAAAACTTAACGATTTAAGAGGGGCATTTTTGTCCTTTTAATCTGTAGCATTGAGATTAGGTCAAGAATTACTTAACACTATTGTACATTCTTGATTTATTAAAACCCAAATTATATTGTGAGTTGTTCCGAAAAAAAAAAAAAAAGCATTACGGATCGGCTTTTCCTGATAAAAATGGATTTTATGATTTCTAGATGTAATATAGTTATGAATTTAATAAATGGTGAGTTAATATTTTGGTTCATTCATCATATTTGTGATCAATAATTTAGTCAAAGTTTATTACAGTACTTGATAGTGTTTGGAGTTGCATCCTTGTATTTCAATGAATTTGGTAATGTTTTATAAAGAGAACAGATATGATTAGCTTTTTCAATCTTAATGATGATGCCACATAAGGGCATAAGCAATTACTAATATTGATGATGATGTGTTCTCTGATGAGGCATCTAAACTGCAGAGTTTGCATTTTTTTTTTGAACGGCCAACAAAACGCCCTTATTTATTATTCGCCAATTGTAAGCAAGTCGCTCACACAATCCACCAGTTACAGCCAATTGAAATACACATACAACAAATTTGAATACACATACATAGACATCACAGTACCCTCACCAACAGTCATTCTAACTCAAATTTCCTGCAGTTTTCCAAACTTAGTTCTACGTTTTTCGATCTCGCCTTGACCCATAAGAAAGCCATCGCCTTTATCTCGCCAATTGTTCTCTGCACCGACGCTTCTTTGTTTTCAAAAGCCGCTTCATTTCTGGCTCTCCAAATTGACCACACCGTTGTGAGAGTTATCGCATATAACACCTTTCAAAAGCCGCTTCTTTGTTTGCATCCAGCTCCAACAATTACCTTTTTTACATGTATATGTTCTCGATATAATTACTCAACACATGTCATTGAGAATCTTCAAAGTCATTGGTACTGTTATATTATAAAATGGGTCAAATGTTGTCATTGGTACAAATGGGTCAAAAGTTGTAATTGGTACAAATGGGTCAAATGTCGTCATTGGTACAAATGGGTCAAATGTCATAGCATGTTTTGCTGCACTTTCGGGACTGTTTAACTATCAATGCAGCCCGGAATCACGACTCAATTAAACTTATGTGATTGTCGTTGAGCACTCGATCACACTACAACTTTCAATTTCTCAATTGGGATCATAAACCAAGTTGGCTTCTAAACAAACGGGACTTCCCTGACATCGGTTGACCCAAACCACATCGTTGTTTTCGTCATACATCTCACAACCTACCCGAACCACTCGATCACTACCGACTTGAGTCCTTTGGCTGTTCGAACCCCCTGAGAGCACAAACAACCCACATCTTTGCCTTATCCATACAAAAAAATAAGCTAGCAATTACCAAGAGCTAAAGTAACCGAGTCACTGCAAATTCTTTATGATGTTGAAACATTCGATTTTACTGAATTTAAATGGCCACACATTCATGGATTTGAACCATATAAATAACCATTATGCCATTGAATTAAAATTCACTCTTTGATACCATTCGGTCCATTAAATAACTCCCTAATCTTGATGATTATTCACAACCACTATATTTGAATAACCAATATTATCTCTGTCCAATTTAAAGCTAGAGAATTCAGACTCTTTCGTATCAACAGTAGAATCGTTGGTTACCAACCGGGCCACCCCGTAGCCAATCGTTTACACCTGTTGGCATCTCTTGAGCTGGGCGATTTTTTTTTGTCTGTATCATGAAGAACAATTAGGATTCTCTTGTGTTAAAAAATGGGGAAACAAGGACGGCTTATAATAACGTTTAGGCTTTGTTAAGTGTAAAAGGCAAAAAATGCCCCTCTTAAATCATTAAGTTTTAACTGAGTTAGTACAATGGACGGATATAGCAACTTTTAGGAAACCTCGGGGATGATTTTGGTGAGAAAAAAAACATTTTTGGATGGATCTAGCAAAAGTGGGAAAACCTCGGGGATGATTTTGGCTATTTACTCAAAATAAAATAATAATAATAATAATAATAACAATAACGTTTGAATTAATCTATCAAACGAGGCTAATATTCCTACTAAATGAAAACGACCGGATTCAGTTTGCACGAGGCAATTCCAAGCTTCGAACCATGAACCAAACCGGTAAATCCGTTTTTCCAAACAGTAAACGATGAAACTATGACAATAGAACTCAAAAAGGTTCGGCTTGCACAACCAATTCCATGTTTCTAAATCGTGGACCAAACCGGTAAACTCAATTTTTTTTAACAGTAAACCATGAAGCAAACCCTATAGACTTCATACCCGATTTGCTTCAAGGGAGTTTACGAACCCTGATTTAATTATAAAAGCATGTGTTGCTTCAGAAACATACATAGTTATCAAAGGCGTTAGGCGCACTTAAGGCGCACAGGCCTCACCTGAGGAAAATGAAACAAAGATATATTAAATAATACTAAGGATATATTAAATAATACTATTTTTCATCTAGTTAGGATCAAAGTTTTAAAATATTGATGCATTAGTATATAAAAGTAGTTTTCCGTAGATAAAAATAAATATCTGGCTGGAATCTAGCCATAATTTAACAAATTTAGCTAGCTAGAAAGTCTCCTGAATTTGGGAATCTAGCTGAAATCTACGCGTAAACCGTCACCTGAAGAATTAAAGCGCAATTTCTCCTAGTCAAAGCCCAAATGCATCGCCTCGCCTAAAAAATGGGTCTAGGCGCAAGAGGCAGTGTCTTTTAACAACTATGGAAACATATATGACAAAACACATCCATAAGACTAACAAAATGCACGGTGTCAGTCCCTCGACTTTTAACAACGTTTTGATTTTGGCTGTCAAGATATGGTTCCACAAAAACCTCAAGCACTATTTTCCGTAGTGAACTTAAATCATAAGCTTAGAACAGACGTAAAACTAGAAAATCACTGAATCGAACAAAAGACATCTAAATTAAGACCATGTTAAGATAATCACCGATGAAACCAGGTTTACTCAAGGACCAAGCAACAGAACACTCGGGGCTCATTCCCAAGAAGACTTGGGTTCTTTAGCTATATCATTCTTGATCCATTTCTGAACTCGTTTAACAAACAAGTACTGCAAAAACATGTAGAAGGTGTGGCGGCGATAAGCACACGAGATAAATCAAAACAAGTTGAAAATAAGTTTTTTTGTGCCTAACCGGTAAGATCATCTAAAAAGGTGCTAAAAGAAGGGTCATACGGGTTGAAAATGTAAAATGGGTCAAATGGCAGATAGAACCTTGTAAAACATATACTTTAGATAATTAGATTATTATTGACATGTTATAAATTTGGGATGATTTCATATATCCAAATTAATCATATCTCATATATACCTATTTTAAAGTTTAGGACATTTATACCCTTCATTTTGAACAGGTATATCTAATAATATTAATTTCAGGATGAGTAAACATGTTAGTAATCAAGGGTATATAAAATTTTTCATAAAACATTTGAAAATTTTGGAGGGAAAACCGTTTCGGGTCAACCCAACCTGAAAACTCATTTGTGTGTGCATATAAAGAAGTCAGAAGTTTGATAGCTTACCTGGAATGCTAAGATGACTGGGATGAACACTTTCCCTCTTTCATTTGCATTTGGACCGTCAATCAACTTCTGGTCAACCAGAATGCTTTGACTTTCATTTGTAGCAACGTTTGTGATGGCTTCCACTATGTTCGGAATCCAAGCAGTTCCGTTTGGAAGAATCTAAAGCAGCATAAAATTAAAATATGAAAAAAAAAAAAAAAAAAAAAAAAAAGATTTTATTTAACATATAAGCAAGCATGTTAATTGAACAATACCAACCTTTTCTTCGTTGTCATTTTTATTACACCTGGCACCGTTCTCAACCAAGACAGCAGGAACCGCATGATCCTACATGAGGCAGATGCAGAAAATATCATGCTTTTAGTGCTATACATGCATCCTAAAGAGAATAATCAAGTTTTTCAACTTTTGTATGGTCAAACGGTATTTGCAAAAACTAAAAACACCAGCGATAAAAATTTGATCCAAGGGTTGAAACATACGAGGATCAAACCTATGACTTTTGGACTGAAAAGACAATTTCAGGGTCATATAAAAAATCAAGCACCGAAATTTCTGATTCTAGCTGTTTATAAAAATCTCATGTCAAGTCATGACTCATGAGTCGACCAAAGTGTCTGTGTATAAATGCTTAAAACCTCCGGAATCATTTTACTTGAACAGAACTGATTTATAACTTCAGAAACAAAAAACAAAAAAATGTTGGCGGATTGCCAAACGGATCCAGCCCATTTAACAGAGTAGCCGTTTTCTTGAACCCATTTTAATTCGTCACCCAACCGCCAATTAGGGATTGAAAAAATTATTCACCATCAGAAACTAAACCCCAAAACTTTTATTTCCAATGTTTACTTGGATCTCACGGCACACCCATTATAAAGTTGAAAAATTAGTCCAACAGAGAAAATTAACAAATCATATATCTTTCTCATTTCAGCAGAATACATGGAAAACACAAAAATGATAAATTCAACAGAACTCGTTAAAAAATTAGTACCATTGTTTCACGTTTACTGAACCAAGCGCCAGAGTCTACAACTTTAAGGAGAGCCTCTGATCTTCTAGCGAAAAACTCATCATAACTAAGACAATCCGGTGGTGTGAATTGAGCATGTGTTAGCACCACAATTCCTTTACGCCATATTTCTTTACCAAAACTCTGTGTTATTGCCTTGACAATCTGTCTATCCAGGTTATCGACTCTATAGGAATCCAGTCGGTCAACATATAACAAGACATCTATTGTTTTGTTCAAAAGAAACCTGCTTAGACAACCACAAAATCACAAATCTTTAAAATAGCCCGTTGACATAAAGAAAGCCTCGTATAAATGGGTTGATTTGCGTTCCAAGGCCTGATCACCGACAGGCTGACACACATATCTATTAGCTAATAACACATTATGCTACACTTATTTTACGTATGCAAGTACAAAACTCAATAATAGACCTTTTGATGAGTTCCAAGGCCTGATCACCGACAGGCTGACACACATATCTATTAGCTAATAACACATTATGCTACACTTATTTTACGTATGCAAGTACAAAACTCAATAATAGACCTTTTGATGAGTTCCAAGGCCTGATCATTGACGTATCCACCTTCAACAATGCCGGGTGTGTCAATGATGTTCAACGTGAACCCTGACCGCTCACGGGAAACCATCACGGGTCGTGGCAAATCTGACTTCAAAATGTGAACAATAAATTAAATAAAATTTTTATAAAACTGACTCTCTTGAACATCATTTTACAAGACTACAACCATGATGGTTTAATATATACCTGAAATGCACTGACTGCAACCGCGCGTTCCCCTAGAATGGAGTTCACAGTCGATGATTTGCCGACACCACCCTTTCCCATCACAAGAATTGTCAAACTGTCCCTCTCCTGTTATATCGCATAACCATATAATTAAACAAGTGGTAAACTTGTATGAGATTTCAATGTGTCATTTCCCAAATAACATAAGTTTACAGGTCAAAATGGGTTGGCTTGGCCCATAAAAAACCTATTTATCCATTGCTTTAAGATTTATCAAATAATTAACATGTTAAATATGATTAGAAAACCTACTATAAGAATCACAAACTAAATGTACATCGAAAGAAGCTACTTAAACCGTAGAACCGGTTTTAATATTAGCTATAACGATGATAAAGTTGTACAATTAGGAATTGATTTTGACCTTCTCCTTAAGTGTTCCCAATAATTCCAGCAATTTGGTCTGAGTGGCAAGAGGAAACTGCTGAATCCCACTCCATTCACGGGCCATTGAACCTGAACAAACACAATCAACCTATAACTCAACCGAATTCTTACTCATCAAAACTACCATTCAGATTTCAGAAACACAATTATATATCTCGACGGAATAACGCAAAGTTGTAGAAGGCGCTAGATAGGTCTAGCCTAGGGACTAGTCGGGACTAGGCAGAATTAGGCGTTTTGGTATTTTTTTTTTATACGTATTTTTATATATATACACAAATTTAGGTGTTTTTTGAAAATGTGTTAAGATATATACACATAATACTTAGAAATACTTAAATATATACACATAATACTAAGAAATACTTAGAAATTTGTGGAATTCAAAAAATAAATAAATAAATAAACCGCCTAGGCCCGCCTAATGCCCAAAACGCCTAGGATTCCGACTAGGTCCTTATTAGACTATTTACCCCCGCCTAGCGCTTAGGCGGCCGCCTCGGCCGATTTTTACCACACTGGAATAACGTCACTCGTAATAATAAGTAATTCCATGACAATTACATCAAACAGAAGCAACTAAACCATAATTCAACCCAGTTTTTACTCATGGAAACAAAACTAAATTTCAAAAATATAATATCGATCAGACGCATTTAACCTATAACTCGGCCCAACTTTTACTCACGGAAAGTTGGAAACAGAACTAAATTTCAGAAACATAGTCAAATTTCTCATCAAATAACTTGTTAATTAAACAAGTAATTACTTTCAAACCCAATCAAACATAAGCAAGTAAACTATAATTCAACAAACTTGTACATGGAAACATAATCAAATATCTCACCAAGGTTTAAAAAGGCTGAAACGGGCCTCGAGGCGTTGTCCGTTAGCCTCACGAGGCGTAAGCCTCGAGGCGGACCGAGGCGTAAGCCTCAAAACATTATAAAAATAACAATATATATATATATATATATATATATATCATAAAATTACAATATAATATAAAACAAAACATCATGGATATTATAAAATCTAATTTAGTAATGAAACAAACATCATAAAATAGTTTTAATAGCATTTTAATATTTAACTTAAGTTTGGAGATCAAATGTAAACTAGTGAACATTGAGAGGGTTAAATGTAAAAATACCAAAAGTTGATAAGGTAGAGGGGTAGGTGTGTTTTGGTTGGATTTTGAGGTGTGAACTCGTTCCAAGTACAATTTTTGACCCGACTTGAACCAATTTTCATTACCTAGACCCAATTTTGACTTCGGTGGTGAGGCTTAAGCCTCACCGCCTCGCCTCACAGCCTCACCGCCTCGGGAAGCCTCGGAAAGCCTCGGATAGGCCGAGGCTTAGGTTTCAATTGACCCCCATGAGGCTAAGCCTCTAAGGCGTTTTTTCATAGCCTCAGCCGAGGCGTAAGCCTCGAGGCAAGCCTCATACAGCCTTTTTAAACCATGTATCTCACCAAATAACTAGGTTAAACAAATAATTATTTTCGAAACCAAACATAGGCAACTAAACCATAATACAACCATTTTTTTACCCACAAATATCTCATCAGATAACTTGTTAAACAACAAGCAATCACTGGCAAAGCCAATCAAACAAAATCACAACTTCACCACAAATGTCAAATGGGTCACTTTCTAACTACAAATTGAGCACATAACTCAGCTGTTACCATCATCAAAATAATTATATTATTCACATAAAGAAGAGAGTAAATGCACACATCTCACAATTCATCATCAAATGGGTCACTTTCTAACTTCATATATAACACAGAACTCAACTGTTATCATAATATTATTCACATAAAGAAGAGAGTAAATGCACAAATATTTCAACCCAAATTGAAAACAAACAAGAACATGGGTTTTGAATGTTACCTTATCTTTAACGATAATATTATAATTGGAGATTTAAATAGTAAAGAAAACACCTAATATTTTTTAACGAAGACTATGGATTGGAAGAGAAAAGGGTTATCAAGACCAGGGTTTTTGTAGTTTGGAGAAATTGCACAAACGGTACCTGTTGTATTGGTAGAATAATATGTTTGGTATGTAAAATATATAAGAGACAACTTTAAACCTTCTGCTATTATTAAATAAGTTGAGAGTGTAGTATTTTGTGAAGTTATGCAAAAAAAAAATGTGTTTTTAATATGTTTCTTTGCAAAGGTACGAGGTGATGTTGTTTACATTATTAGGATGTTGGTTTTGTAAGAGAGTCCTTCGAGCACTACTAAAAGATTGGATTTGATTTATGTTGTGAGCGAAAAAGGCTGACATTACCCTTGTCACATCCTTGTGATGAATCTTCGGATTTATTTTATTGGTTTTTCGGTACCGGTATTTGAATGTAGAAATCGGTAAATACCGATACCAAAAAACCAAAAATGTGGGTACCGGTAGTGGTACCGAAAATGATTTGGTAGTGAAACCGAAATTGATTCGGTCCCCGATACGTGGTCTAGTGAGAGTATAAACAGATTTGTTGTGTGTTTGGTTTTAGTAAAAACAAGTCTAAGCCCAATTTTAAATTGTATTTTTTTTCTATTTTTTAAAGTTTGACGGTTCCCAAGAGTCAAAGGTCACAATGGCCATGTCACTACGCCACCTTCTATTTCTATGTAAGTTGACAAGTTTTAAGAAATGAAAACAAGTATTCTTATTTTCAAATTTCCAAATATATATATATATATATATATATATATATATATATATATATATAGGGTGAGGTTAACATACAAAATGTGTGTTTTGTGAGAAGGGTGAAAAGACTTGTGAGGGTGACATGTGGCAATGTTTTATTTAATTCTAAAGGGTATTATAGTAATTATAACCCATTCAAGATATGGAAATTTCAATCTATAATCAATTTATTTTTCAGGATTTTGTAATCTAATATTTTGTGTTTTAAATTCATGTTAAAATAAACATAAGAACTTATTGTGTTTTATCGAAATCGTTGTGTGTTTTAAACTCATTTTAAACTACCAGATGAACTTATTGTGTTATATCAAAACCATGTGTTTTAGTACCACTTAATAAACATAAAACACCATTTCAATGAAACACACAAGTTAAATCGACATACAAAACACCAGATAAAGCACAAAATCCAAACAAAGATAACCCAATATTTCCTTGAAGACAAAACACACTAATTAAATCAATATACAATACACACACTATCATGACAAAACACAAGGCTAGATTTATATGAATATAAAACACACTAATACAATATCCGAATACGGACAAAAACACAAGGCCAGATTTATATAAACATAAAACACAATAATACAAAATCTCCTTGAGCCGATAATACCTCCGATAAAATACAACAGCAGTTCTGAAACTTGTTTTAATCGATAATCCTTGAGCCGATAATACAAAATCTCCTTGAGCCGATAATCTTTTACATTTAACAGAGAAAGAGGGGTTTTAATCGAAGAGAGATGTGACATCCGTCACTTTTCCTTTATTTTATTTTGTATATAAATAATAATAATAATAATAATAATAATAATAATAATAATAAATATTAATAATAATAATGATAATAAAGTTGGACAACCATCCTTCACCATTAACATAACCCAACACCAACATAACCCAAACCAAACCCACCCCTTTGAAACCCAATGAAGCCCAAACCTTTGTGGATTTTCTGAAGCCCAGTACAGCAGCAGCCCATTAAATCAGGCCCAATCCCCCTTTTGAACTGTTAAAAAAAGAAAAAAAATAATAAACGTTGCTGCCGGGACTCGAACCCGAGCAACAACCGGCCCAACCTTTAATACCACACGCACATCACCACTAGGCCACGAGGGGCTTTTGTTTTTTATCCGATCTTCTAATTATTTATACCCAAACAGCGAACCAAGCTTGTTCTCCTCTTTCCTCTAATTCGATCGTTGCAACCAAAAAACACACCAAGGGCCTTAAAATTTGATCCAATAACACGCCAATAATCAAATTGATTCCGGATTTTACGCACCATCATCACCTCTTCTTTCTAAAACAACATCACACGTGATTTAACGCGTTGAATTGACTAATCGCGATTTTAAAACCATTAATAAACCTTCCAAATGAGCTCGATTGAAATCCTTATTGTCACACCCTCAAATTTCCACTGCGGGGTTTATACCGCGAGGCGCATGACAAACCAGGATCCCATAGCCATAAGTCACAGGAACGAACTCTAAATGCCCAAACCATTTAGTTCGTTTTCAAAAACCAAGTTTAGTTAAGCTGCGGAAGCGTAAACCAAATTTAAACCTTTTTAAAAAACTATGCGCAAAACAATGCGCCCAAATTAAAACCATACGAAAGCATAATATATAATTTATGTGTATGCCCGAGAGCCCAAATGCAGTGAAGTGTACAGTGCTTTCTAATCCTGGCACCGGAAGCTAACTACCTGCAAAAGCATGTAAATCGTGGGTCAACAAACAATGTTGGTGAGTTCACTAGGTAAAGTAATCAGTATGTAACTGCGCTGGTTTCCAAAACCACGTAAGTAAGTAAGTTGTGTTGGTGCCCCGCACCGTGTAACCACTAATTCATCGCATGCCAAGGGTAGCTAACCCATTCATGATAACTAACCGATTATACCGAACTGCTATGTACGTGTAGCCACATAAGTGTGCCGTATGCCTGACATCATTGTCTATCCGCAATGATAATGTTTCGTAGTTATAGTTCACGCCCGCGCTCCCCGAGCCGGTGTGAGGTTTGTAAGACCTAATAGCGCTATCAACTAATAACCCGCTTGCCAACCCTGGCAACTCATTCGGTACGTGAGGACTTACAAAATAATAGAAATGGTTCAGTTTATCAAGGACACAATTGCGAATTAGCAAAGTGACCGACCCTCATAAGGATCCATGGCATCCCAACCCGGGATGTGTAAGTAGTCCCAAACCGGACTAGAAAATGTTAAGTAAAGTGTCTCATACCTGAGACGCATGCTTTTAAGAAAAAGAGTAGTGAAACTCACCTTAGGTCGCAAGTGAAAATCCAAATTCCACAAATAGTAACGTGCTACCGACTCCCTATTACAAATGTCACTAGGTGAGTATACGTGCGTAACCAACACACCATGTAACTCGTTTATCCAAGACTTTTAAAAGTTCAAAACCGTGTAGTGACACCTAATGACTCTAAGTATGTCCTACGTATCCCGTTGGTGATCATAGCAATTATTATCAGTTTAATGCATCAAATACATCTCATACAAGTTTCCACACAAGTACATGTCAATTACACACCACATAGAACTCCAAATAGTCACTTAAAGACCCCGTACACAATCTGTGTTTTTAGGACAGATTGTGCGCTGTGAAAAACAATTTATTTAAAATACTTAACGAATGAATTAGAGTCCCAAATTTTTACTGAATTTTATTTGGGATTCACTCGACAATACCTATTTTTGTTTTGTCTTCATTCCAAACACAAAAATTATAAAAATTCGTACAACACAGCAGTGTCCAGAAAATTTCCTCAACAGGTCAATTTAGTAGGAAAATTCTTAAAAATTGTGTATTCATCCAAACGAGATGAATCCACTTGGAAAAGCTCTATTTTCCAGTATT
Source organism: Ambrosia x helenae (assembly GCA_030844895.1). Classification (NCBI taxonomy): domain Eukaryota; kingdom Viridiplantae; phylum Streptophyta; class Magnoliopsida; order Asterales; family Asteraceae; genus Ambrosia; species Ambrosia x helenae. Next base: position 89,043,430 of record CM061231.1, read on the forward strand.
GACCTACTGTAAATATTTCATAACCTAACTCCTTGTAAATCTCAAGTTATGACCATTTAAAGTTAGCCCAATTTACAAATCCGAAAATCTAATATGACCCCTAATCAATTAAAATTCCAAAAACGACTCATACGGTGTCCAAAATCGATGGTTTTGCCCATTATGAAAATCTAAGACCTTGTACATTACAATCATGAAAAGAAATCATCAAAACAATCGATTTACTAACCCGTTACAGCCCCTTCAACACGTTCAAACAGATCTGTCAGAATCTTAAACTTGCATCCCAAGTAATCTACAAACCCTAATTCTTCATAAACATCCCTAATACATGTATAACACCTATAGTACTGATTAAACACCATATTAATCATAGCAAAACACATATATTATCATATGAAAACCCTAGTCATGGCTGCTAATAACAATCATCATCATCAAATCATCAAGAACATTCAAGAACTCCTACACATGCATGTATGCGATTTTGTATATATTATTTTTAGGGTTTTTAAAGTTTTTCAATCATTATAATTCATCAAAAATCGTAAGAACGTATACCTTGTGAAAGATTAAACTCCCTAGAGCCTTAAAATCAAACCCGAACTAACTTGATTAGTGAAAGATTGCTTGATTGCTTGAAAACAAAGAGAGAGGGGGTGGGGGTGGTTCGCACGGCGCAAGGGGAAGGGAAAGGGGTAGGGTTTTATCTTTTTCCTTGCCTCCTAATTGTAAAAGGGCTTTGCTTGTTCCCCAAGCAATTGGTATTAGGGCCCTTCTAGTCCATTAACTTAACCCGTTAACCATGTTCTAGCCCAATACCAGACCCAATATTATTAACCATGCTAAATTATATAAAAACCATTGTTTTTATTATTACATAACATATCATTCATGTTGTGCACGTAATTTGCATAATCTACGCATTACCTTTCAGTTAGGCGATCATTCACAAAAACATGTAATTCACATAAGCACGTACTTCATGTTCACCAAAATTCACTTGTATATATTATTGCTATGTATGTCACATAATTCACCAACGTTTGGGATACAGGACTCATGTGTGTGTTTAACAAGGACTTTCCTACGTATAACATATGCTAGCATCTTCTAACATATGTTAAACCTACTTAACTAACCCTAGTTAAGTATCTAGCCATGTATGAACATGTAAGTTAACTAGAGTTCAGTAAAAAGTATTTAACCTGAAAATGCGGGGTGTCACACTTATAAATACTCGTTTTTAATCTAATTAAACTCGCCCACAACCTCTGAAAAGAACGATAAACAGACCCCACTCTTAATTCCTCATAAACCTTCGTGATAATCAAGCATTGTTCGTTGTTAGACTTCTCGTTTGACCCGTCGTTTGATCTCAGATTCATCTTGTAAGTTTGAATTTTTGCTTCGAAATGATTCACTAATAGTATACGAACAAAAACCCTATGGTTTCATGAGTTATTGTTTGATAATTTGTTCAATTGGAAATCTTAGGGTTCGAATGTTTGAATTGAGGAAGATGACTACTTGAAGTCGTATACTTATTTAAAACGATCTGAGAATAATCACCAACTGACCTATAGATCAGTTGGTGGTACCCTTGTTGTTTAAAGACTAGAACCGGGTTTGAACCCAGGTTCGAATCCCACAAGTGCCAAAACAATTTTTTTTGTCTCTTTTCATTTATATAGTTAACACTTAATTTTAAAAATCGTTTTAAAATACTAAAACTATTTTATAAATTCTACAAAATTTATTTTATGTTATTCCAATGATAAATTTTGTTGTCCAATTTTTAGTTTTTCAAAAATCATTTATTTAATATATATAATAAATATTACAAGTTTATTCATTTATAATTGTAAAATTCAATAAAAATATCTAAACGATTTTATAAAATTCCACAAAAATTATCCTAAACTTGTACAACCATAAACATTTCAGAAATAATTTTTATTTCTGAAAAACCATTCGTTTTGTATTTTTAATTAATTTTTGTTATTTTTAATCATAAATAATTCATAATAAATTCTTTTTTCAATATTTTTGTACCAAAATTTTACATAAATTATTTCTATTCATTTGGAACAGAAATACAATTTTTAATTCCAGAATTCTTTAATTTTAATATTTTTAGATATTAAAGTCATATTTTGACAATTTGAAATAAATAGATTAAATATTCTATTTTCAAGAAAATAATTTTATAAAAATTATTTTCATACTTAAAACCCTATATTGTGACCACTTTAAATTTAAAATTTACAAAAAGACTTTTTGTTTATTTAATTATCAAATTTCTCTTATTTATTGAACGTTTAATTTATTAATCAAACGAATACTTATCCCCAATTCGGAACCCTAGAAAATACTTATAGACTAGATAGACTTAGACTTATTTGTTACATTATACATAGGGTGATACTTGGCAACGTTAGAATACACTTATTCAATTACACAAGACTTACCACCTTGCTAAGGTGAGTATTACTTATCCCCTTTTTCGCTTTTACAACTTTTGGGGTGATTCATGCACAAGTATACAAAACTTTCATATTCACTTACACATACATTTTATTCATTTACAATTCATATACGTGTCTTGATTATCTTTGTGCTTATGTTTGAACATGAACGTAGCTTACATACAAAATCATACATTTAGTCATAACTTATGTTATGGTGCTCTTTACAAACAGACATAACTTATGTTATGGTGCTCATTTAGACGTAACTTATCTTACGGTACTCATTTAGACATAACTTATGTTATGGTGCTCTTTTGGACTCACACGTGTTGAGGTGCTCATTATCAATTTCATGGTACAAACTTTACATTTGATCTTTGTCTTGTTTGGTTACTTGCGTGTTTACATAATGCCTTGGTGATACTAGACACATGAATTGTACTACCTTTTCAAACTTATACTATATGTACAAAGCTAAGTAGTACTCACCAACATCATATGTTGACAAAATTATTTTCGTGCATGTTTCAGGATAAGCTGCTTGACGCTTCACATAGGACTTTGGACTTAGATTAAATTAATCAATTATCCTTATTTTTGTTGTCTTGTATTTAATTTCACATGTTGTAAAACAATATTCAATAATCATATATTTACATTTTAGTACCATGAGCTTTTGAACAATCGTCACTACGTGGCACCTCGATGATTCCGCCATCGGTTGGGGTGTTACAGATTGGTATCAGAGCCATGGTTATAGGGAATTAGGTTATTAGATAAAATGGCCTAGACTATAACCGAACTTTAACCTTCATGCATAATATTTCCTAAATTACCTCACCCCTCATTTCCCTCTACTTTCCTTCTTCTATCTTTCCATTCTTCTCTCTCTCCATTCTTCTCATCTTTCATCATGGTGCATAGAAATGGTGTCCTACAGGGAGTAGAAAGTTTACATCATCATGGAACGGGAGCAGTACCTTTTATGAAGACACTCTTAGACATAATGCCTACTCTTATTGTGCTCCTTCAAAGTTGTTGAGCTTTAATGAGTGTGATAGAACACGTGCAATCTGGAAGGGTGGACGCCTGTACACTGGGTTTTCTGGCATAGGCAAGCATAGCGCATAAATCCAATAACGGACCTGTTATGCTTACCTGGGGATTCCTGGAGTGAGTGTCCACTTATAGGCTAAAGCATGTCTTCTTTGATCACCATTGGGTTCAATTCCGTTGAAAAGTCAACGTTCTTGTTGGGCTTTACAGCTAGACAAGGGCACTCCAAGCATTTTATGCAAGTTTTTCAATAATACTCTCTCGTTTCATATACAACATTTCGTGTTTCATGATTTTCATATATTGCTTACAAGTTCATACCTTCATAATCATCTGTACGGTTATACACTTACATTTTCTAATCTCATGATTATTCATTGACTACCTCATAGATGTCTGCCCGCCGCATGCTCCGTGATGCCAGCCAACGTCCTGTTCGTGCTTCTGGACAACGTTCTGATCGTCGCCTCGCATCTTTAGTCGCCGAGCAAATTGCTGCAGTGATCCCAAACCTTGTTAGTGAGATAACCCAGAATAGTAACAGTGCCAACACAGGGAGTACGACTCAATTTCGGTGCACTTTCAAACACTTTAACTCCTGCAACCCCACAAAATTCACTGGTGAGGAGGGTGCTACTGGCCTCCTCCAATGGTTTGAAAGCATGGAGAGCACCTTTGTGAACAGTGAATGTCCTGATGAACTCCGTGTTCGCTATGCTACTAGTGTCCTTCAAAAGGGGGCGCTAACCTAGTGGAATGGCGAAAAGCGCAATCGGGGCTCTGATATTGCATTATCTTTGTCTTGGGCTGAGGTTAAGGAACTCATGATCGCAAAATTTTGCCCTAGGAACGAAATCAGGAAACTGGAGGATGAGTTTCGTGAGCTCAAACAAGACAGTGGAGAGAATCTTGCGTACAATACCCGATATCATGAACTTAGCATATTGGTTCCACACATGGTCACCCCGGTCTCTCGAGCAATCGAGAAATATATCGAGGGATTACCTGACCTGATACAAGACGTAGTCACTGGAAGCAAATCTACTACGGTGGAAGAAGCCATCCAGCTTGCAGTCACTTTAACAGACAAACACGTAAGGAAAGGAAACTTGGTTAGGAAGGGCACCAAGACGTTTGCTGAGAAAACCACCCATGTTGTTGAACAATCTAAGACTATTTTAGCAAAGGCCGCCACTACTGCTTCGAACTCTAAGAAGCGAATGGGCGATAATCAGAACCAAGCTGTTGTGGATCCTGTGACTCAACCCCCTATCAAGAAAGCCTACACGGGAATCCATCCTCAATGCAACACTTGCAAGTATCATCACCCTGCAAATCTTCCATGCCGTCAATGCACTAGATGTGGAAGGTTTGGACACTTTGTCACCACTTGTCGTGCAACGGTTAGGACACAAGATAATCATCAAACAACTGCCCAGGAACCACTACAGATTACTTAGGGCTGGCATAACAGGTTACACGAACCTGTTAAGACACGAACCTGTTAAGACACGAACACGAAACTTGTAAACACGAACACGACACGAAATCTAATCGTGTCATTATTTTTCAAACACGAACACGAACCTGTGTATAACAGGTTAACACGATAAGACACGACAAGACACGATAAGGAACACCTAGTAAAATAAGTTAACACGACAAGACACGATAAGACACGACAAGACACAATAAGACACGATAAGACACAATAAGACACGATAAAAAACACGATAAGACACGATAAGACCTGTTAAGACACGTACACGATAAGACACGAACACGAAACATGTAAACACGAACACGACACGAAAATAAACAGGTCTTAACGTGTCGACCTGTTATAAACACGAAACATGTTAAGGCCAAACACGAAACCTGTTAAAATCGTGTAGGTTCGTGTCAGGTTATCGTGTTCGTGTCTAAATTGCCAGCCCTAAGATTACTAACGGTCGGGCATGTTATCATTGTAGAGACCCTAACCACATGCGACCTCAATGCCCTAAATTGAATAATGTAAACCTGGTGGCACATGGACGAGCTTTCAATATCAATAGCAACGAAGCAAACGGTCAGGATGACGTTAATCCCACTGGTTAAGCCATGGATGAAATCTTCCCAAGACTCGGGAATCCAACACTTGCGTTTTCATTTTCTTGATCCTATTATCATTTGTACCCAAATTTTGTCGCACTCATTAGCATATAACATCTAGAAATTTCCTTGCATACTATTGTGTACGAACACAGATTGGAAATTTATCATATTTGATTATGTTTATTTTAATCGTAGAAGTTTAAAGACTCTACCTTACATTTGTTTGAAACATTTGGACTTGATTTCCATGAAAATCAAACTACTAAAAAACTTGATACTTGATCCTACAGAGCTTTTCTAAAAAAAAAAAAAAAAAAAAAAAAAAAAAAAAAAAAAAAAAAAACATCATTGTTTGTTATATGAAACTTGATTTTTCCCTTAACTTGACTATCCATTGAACATTTAATTATTCATGATACTCGTAAACTATTTCTATAGACCACTAAGATAACACTTACACTTAATGGTTGTAGTACTTACAAACTTGCTTGCATGTGTGTATTATCCACGCAACTGTAACACCGCAACCGATGGCGGAAACATCGGGATGTCACGTAGTGATGATTGTTCAGTAGCTCATGGTGAATAATAAATTTCATTAAATGATTTAAATAAATTACATACAATTGTTCTACAAGAATTCGTACATCAAAATGAATAATACTATGCACACATCTTCAAGCATTAACTCAAATCCTCAAGCAAATAGAACCTGAAACATGTTAAGTTGAAAATATTTTGGGTCAACAAAAGTTGGTGAGAATTACATAGGTTTTGATAATTGAATAAAATTGTTGTGCAATTCATGTGTCATGGCAATCTAGTCCATATGCGAAAACATACTAGAAGTAAATCGAGTGCATAATCAACCTTGTTGACTGTTGTATTGTGGTACATCCCATACGCTCATGGTTCACTCGTTTAAATTGCAGTAACAAACACCCACGCAACCTTTGTAGGAGGCACGTATCCGGGTGGGATTGTCAGTCCAATAGATCTATCAATGTATACCGTTTGGCTGATGAATGTTTATGCTAGAATTGTGCTTACCCTAGTCATGTTCAAGACATAATGCAACATAGAAAAACACATAGACACATTGATGATTGAATTGCATAAATAATGTTGTAACATGTTTCACCCCAAAAACGGTGATAAATAGAAAAGGGGCTATGTAAAACTCACCTTAGCAAAATGTTATGTCTCGTGAAAAAAATAGAATAGTGTGTTGTGAATGTATGCGAGGCGAATCCCAAAGACTCAACAACGTAGCTAGTCCAAATTGAAGAAAACGAAAAAGAAAGAATATCAAGCTTCCAATTCGCCAATTACAAGAGCTTATAATCAAAGCTTCAATTGTAGAAGTAATAGACTATAGAAGAAAGGTATGAGGGAAATTTTAATCGGATTGAAACAATCGATTTAGAGGTGCAAAGTATAATGGGTCATAGGTGGGTTTTTATACTAGTTTTGGAGTCAATTAGCCATTAAAATTGGTCAACACCATAAAGTAAGGTTTTATGATGAATTGACTATTTGACTAAGACTTTGACTGTTTGACTAAGACTTTGACTAGGACTTTATTTAAAAAAAAATTCTTGACAAGTGTATGTGTAAAAAAAAAGAATTTAGATCATATTATTATTATTATTATTACTATTATTATATATATATATATATATAAGTTGTGAGTTAGGAAAATAAAGACTTAGGCACATTTGTATAATATTAATGATAAAGATGTAAATAAAAAAAATAAGGGCTTTTATGTATTAAAATTTGGGGAAAAAATTTTGCGATGTTACAGCAACTCATATAAACATTTCATTTAAAGGGCTCCTCGGACGAGTGGTAGCCCATACTTAAATACCGTTATGCTTACAAGTCGTTGCAAACCAATGCAATTGACCTCGTTATTACATAGCCTCATTTCATTGATAAACGTGTTGTTGTGTCATCTTCTTGTGAAACTTATTTGCTTTAATGTGTGTTAGAAGGACATAAAACCCTAATGTAAGGTAAATTGATGATTCCGGTCCGGAACGCAATCATAAATTTACAGGTGCGTTAGGGTAGTGTGAAATTCTATTAGAGTTTTTGGGTAGACGTCCAGTACGTTTTCAAGGTATCAAAGGTGTGGTGGGTTAGCTGCGGTACACCCTATATATAAACACTAATGATGCATTGAAAGTGAGACTGGAAGTCGAACCAGGAACAAACTCTACTCACTTGGTAGTTCACTTAGTCTTTATATAGTCAATCAACTTATACATTTATTTTAGGATTTCTAAAAACTTGAAGTTTAGTTTTACTAGATTCTTATTCTCCTTATTATTCGAGACGAACCTAATCCAATCCTTCACTCACACCTATCAAACCTCTTATCCAAATCATTCAAATTTTCCAAACCACGGTTACCTTAATTTTTACCCAAACATCCATAACCCTATGTTTCTAATAACTTCGGGACGAAGTTTCTAAAAGTAGGGGATGCTGTGACATCCGTCACTTTTCCTTTATTTTATTTTGTATATAAATAATAATAATAATAATAAATATTAATAATAATAATGATAATAATAATAATAAAGTTGGACAACCATCCTTCACCATTAACATAACCCAACACCAACATAACCCAAACCAAACCCACCCCTTTGAAACCCAATGAAGCCCAAACCTTTGTGGATTTTCTGAAGCCCAGTACAGCAGCAGCCCATTAAATCAGGCCCAATCCCCCTTTTGAACTGTTAAAAAAAGAAAAAAAATAATAAACGTTGCTGCCGGGACTCGAACCCGAGCAACAACCGGCCCAACCTTTAATACCACACGCACATCACCACTAGGCCACGAGGGGCTTTTGTTTTTTATCCGATCTTCTAATTATTTATACACAAACAGCGAACCAAGCTTGTTCTCCTCTTTCCTCTAATTCGATCGCTGCAACCAAAAAACACACCAAGGGCCTTAAAATCTGATCCAATAACACGCCAATAATCAAATTGATTCCGGATTTTACGCACCATCATCACCTCTTCTTTCTAAAACAACATCACGCGTGATTTAACGTGTTGAATTGACTAATTGCGATTTTAAAACCATTAATAAACCTTCCAAATGAGCTCGATTGAAATCCTTATAAATACTCGTTTTTAATCTAATTGAACTCGCCCACAACCTCTGAAAAGAACGATAAACAGACCCCCACTCTCAATTCCTCGTAAAACCTTCGTGATAATCAAGCATTGTTCGTTGTTAGACTTCTCGTTTGACCCGTCGTTTGATCTTAGATTCATCTTGTAAGTTTGAATTTTTGCTTCGAAATGATTCACTAATAGTATACGAACAAAAACCCTATGGTTTCATGAGTTATTGTTTGATAATTTGTTCAATTGGAAATCTTAGGGTTCGAATGTTTGAATTGGGGAAGATGACTACTTGAAGTCGTATACTTATTTAAAACGATCTGAGAATAATCACCAACTGACCTATAGATCAGTTGGTGGTACCCTTGTTGTTTAAAGACTAGAACCGGGTTTGAACCCAGGTTCGAATCCCACAAGTGCCAAAACAATTTTTTTTGTCTCTTTTCATTTATATAGTTAACCCTTAATTTTTTAAAATCGTTTTAAAATACTAAAACTATTTTATAAATTCTACAAAATTTATTTTATGTTATTCCAATGATAAATTTTGCTGTCCAATTTTTAGTTTTTCAAAAATCATTTATTTAATATATATAATAAATATTACAAGTTTATTCATTTATAATTGTAAAATTCAATAAAAATATCTAAACGATTTTATAAAATTCCACAAAAAATATCCTAAACTTGTACAACCATAAACATTTCAGAAATAATTTTTATTTCTGAAAAACCGTTCGTTTTGTATTTTTAATTAATTTTTGTTATTTTTAATCATAAATAATTCATAATAAATTCTTTTTTCAATATTTTTGTACCAAAATTTTACATAAATTATTTCTATTCATTTTGAACAGAAATACAATTTTTAATTCCAGAATTCTTTAATTTTAATATTTTTAGATATTAAAGTTATATTTTGACAATTTAAAATAAATAGATTAAATATTCTATTTTCAAGAAAATAATTTTATAAAAATTATTTTCATACTTAAAACCTTATATTGTGACCACTTTAAATTTAAAATTTACAAAAAGACTTTTTGTTTATTTAATTATCAAATTTCTCTTATTTATTGAACGTTTAATTTATTAATCAAACGAATACTTATCCCCAATTCGGAACCCTAGAAAATACTTTTAGACTAGATAGACTTAGACTTATTTGTTACATTATACATAGGGTGATACTTGGCAACGTTGGAATACACTTATTCAATTACACAAGACTTACCACCTTGCTAAGGTGAGTATTACTTATCCCCTTTTTCGCTTTTACAACTTTTGGGGTGATTCATGCACAAGTATACAAAACTTTCATATTCACTTACACATACATTTTTTTCATTTACAATTCATATACGTGTCTTGATTATCTTTGTGCTTATGTTTGAACATGAACGTAGCTTACATACAAAATCATACATCTAGTCATAACTTATGTTATGGTGCTCTTTACAAACTAACATAACTTATGTTATGGTGCTCATTTAGACGTAACTTATGTTACGGTGCTCATTTAGACATAACTTATGTTATGGTGCTCTTTTAGACTCATACGTGTTGAGGTGCTCATTATCAATTTCATGGTACAAACTTTACATTTGATCTTTGTCTTGTTTGGTTACTTGCGTGTTTACATAATGCCTTGGTGATACTAGACACATGAATTGTACTACCTTTTCAAACTTATACTATATGTACAAAGCTAAGTAGTACTCACCAACATCATATGTTGACAAAATTATTTTCGTGCATGTTTCAGGATAAGCTGCTTGACGCTTCACATAGGACTTTGGACGTAGATTAAATCAATCAATTATCCTTATTTTTGTTGTCTTGTATTTAATTTCACATGTTGTAAAACAATATTCAATAATCATATATTTACATTTTAGTACCATGAGCTTTTGAACAATCGTCACTACGTGGCACCTCGATGATTCCGCCATCGGTTGGGGTGTTACAAGAGAGAGAGGGTTTTAAACATTCCCTTCTGATTATTATTAATATTATTAGTATTCTTCAACTGGGACTGATTTACAAACTACCCGATTGTAGACGGTAACACCGAGGGATCGAACGAACCCAAATCACGAGATCGTTTCCTCGAAATCGAAATCACTTGATTCATCAATTTGTTTCCGTACACATTATTGTTTCCTTGATCAATCATCTCCCTACAACATCACAGATTTCATTTATAATAATAAAAACTTAAAGTAAGAAAGATGATTATTAGATAAAAAAAATACATGTTTGATATCATTTGATGAAGAGTTTGGAAACTTCAAGAGGCGTTTGTCATCAACAAATGAAATTGATACATGTGATTTGTGTTTATTTAAGGTTTTGATTTGTTGGTAGAGAAATTGAATATTGTTGTTGGGTTTTGTGTTATTTATGTGAATAGGTGTCTTGTGTATGACTAGAAGTGGTTTTAATCGAAGAGAGAAGAGAGAGATCTGGTGAGATAAATGAGGAAAATCCTAAATTAGAGGGTTTTAATTAATGGTTTTTTAATATAAATCAAGTGTTTTTACATATGTACCCCCATACCTTATATTAATTTAATTAAATTAAAACATAATTTACAAGTTTGCCACTAAATTAATCTTATCCATCCATCTATTTGATCTAAAGGCTATAAACACTTCTTACCCTTCTCACAAAAATCACCTTTTGTATCCGAACCTTTACCTATATATATATATTCAAAGTAGATATGTTTAGGTATACGGTTTTCATAATTTTTATTACATATGAATAATCCGGGTTTTGAGTTCGGGTAAAACCAGTTTTACTAGTAGGATATGTTTAACTAACCTCTAAATAATTTAGATACCTAGAAAAAATTATCAGGTTAGCCACTATCGTGAGCTATATTTAAACCGGACGTACCAACTGGGTATCTTATCTCTTCATATTGTATATTCCGTCTATATGAAACGAGGTAGTTTCCGCAAAATATTTTGAAGAGATTGCAAAGGTATGGCATAAGGGTATTACAGCTAGACCAATCATTATAGGGAAACACCCTTAGTAACGTGATAAATGAAGGGCGTTAAACACCGCCTCAAGGGGCATGAAAAAGGACGTTATGGGTCATGTGATGATGCTACCAACATTCATGAGAATTAAGAAAGTATGTTTGGTAGCCCCAACCTTCTTCTACCGATCAGAATTTTTCTTTTTTTTATTTTAAGTTTATTAGATTTAATATTATTTTAATGGGGGTGATGGATAGTTATTAAAGGAGTAAGCCTTATGGGTGTGGGTCGGCAAGAATGCTCGGGGAGCTGAGCTGGCTGACTTTCCCGAAGGTGCACACCGTCCCCCTCGCTCCAATCTCGGTGAACTCGGTGGATATCCCCCGATGGCACCGATCAAGTGTATTAATATTATATGTATACATTTTTTGTCTTTTTCTGTGTAAAAAAATATTATAACAAGGAAAGAGGAAGAGGGAAGAAGGGGGAACCATTTCCCCTAGAAGGGGGAGGGGAAGGGGGAAATGACATGGCGCTGACGTGGACAAGAGGGAAGGAAGGGGGAAGGGTGACCACACCCCATAGCCTAAAGATATGAGTGGAAGCTCATGCCTACACTACACTAATATGATAGGAATTGTATAATGTGAAAAAAATTATAAACCCATAACACATAGCCTTATGGTACTTATGCGTCTTCTTGGTAAGTCGTAATGAAATGAACTAGAAAATGAAATGGATAGGGAAAGATGTTCACTCTATCAAACACCTTTTCCATATTTTGACTCGCAGCACACCTTAAAACTTGATTTCAAAGTCATTTTTAGTCTACTACCGTTAAAATTTGTCTGAACATTTAGCCCTAAACATAGACGAAAACATACACGAGTATGATCTCAATCTTGAAAACCTTACCAAAACAACTGGTTCGTATGTAGATTTTCTTCACCTCTAGCCAGATTCCCAGCATCAGGCAGGTCTTTCTTGATCCAATGTTCCCGGTTAGGCTAGACCAAGATCAACCATTTAAAAACAAAGGACCGAGAACATGGTAAGATAACTACCACTCATTTTTTTACACTTCACTTCAACAAGTAATAGATAAAAAGATCCACATTCTGGTTGCATTTTACAGTTAAATAAAAAAAAAATCAACAAAGCAAATAATTTGTCTACCCGAAGAACAAATCTATTGATTACAACTATATCATGTTTTGTTTCTACCCGACTCATGTAATCTTGCAACGGAGATTAGAAATATATAACAAACTTTCAATTAGACCATACATGAACTAGCCCGAGCCTATTACCTGTATAAATCTCGTTACGCTCTTCATCATAGAAAAGGGCAGTAATGTCCTCCAGGGCTTCTGTAACAGAACTCGTGATTCTAGAAGCTCGAACTCGTTTTCTTGATGTGCACTTGCAGCTTCTGCTCGTGTTGGCGTCACTGCAACTGCATTCATCCAAAGGAACACCATGCTTTGCCTTTATTTTAGCAAGGCATTTTCCAGTCAAGATGTTGCTGATATTTATAGATCCTTCTGCATTACCAAAGTAAAAAACATGTATTCAAGAAGCTGAATAACTGCCATCAAAATGACTTGATGTAAACTTATTTGTTAATGTTTAGAACCACAAACGTATGACTGCTTGTGCTCATATGATGCAGTCAAGAAAACAATATATTTACTAAAGGTATCAAATTTACCTAAGAAAAAAGTCATACTATCAAATATACCAACTTTTAAATTTATGACATTAATATCCTTTCCTTAATAATGGCCGCATTGGGATATGCGTGTGGAGTGAGGAGAAAGAGAAAGGATGCAATGGGTATTGTGATACGAATTTTGAGTATTTCAAAATGGGTATTGTGATATCATATTTTTGTTTAAGTATATATGATATTAAAAGCCAACATGGTAAAAGGAACCAACACATCATCCGTCACGTCAACACTTTGGCCCTTTCCTGTAAAAATTACCTTAAATTCAAAATTTGTATAAAGTTTTGAGGGTTTTATAAGATATAACAGTGTTGATTGATTACACATTTAGACCTACTAAAAGGGATGAATATTCCGTTTCATAAGAACCTAAGAGAGGCAAAGAAGGTCCTAAAAAGCGAATAGGATTACATGATTTCAACTTAAAAACTTTCCTAAATAAAACGGTTTGAAATATAGATTGAAAATTTTACCATTTCCTTCCGTTGATGAATCATCAGACTTGGTTTTGCAGTATGAAATGATAAGATCTTGATCACTTGTGATGTAAATGTTGTTTGTGTTGCAGTCAGGATGCCACAATAAATGATCTTCAAATGAAGTCACAAGTTCTCCACGAAAATTCCAGACTGCTACTGTTCGGTCTCTAAATGTCAGGAATAATTGATTCTCATAGAGAAAGATGAATGCAGATGGTGTCATAAACTCTGTCCTGCTAACTTCCGTTAAGTCACAATTGCGTACCTAATTTTTTTACAAGGTTTAGATTTGGTACTTATAACATATTGTGTGTGTGTGTATATATATTAATACTAAGATAATATATAAAATACAGATAAGGGAAATTCCTTACATCCAGAATTTGGAGATTTTCATTTTCTTGCTTGACAAGAAGCTTTTCATTGAACTGCTCAATGAAATCCACTTTCTTGTTTCGGTGAAGGAGATGATTAAAGGATTTTAAAACGGTTCCATCTTCAATAGAGAGAATCTTGAGAGGGACATGGCTGCTAGCTTTATTATATATCAGCAACATGATCCCGGGGCTGTTTTTTCACAAAGTGGGTACAGGAAATTTAGCAATACAATATATAGGTTTAAAAAGAAACAAAAAGACTTGGCAAAGTTGGAAGTATTGCACAAAGTAAAGATTTTAAACTCCTCTTAGTCTCTTGATAAAATAGGCTTGTTTTGCTTAAAAAAACTAACAACGAATGCATAATGACAAACCCAAAATCGCTGTCTTACTAAAGTAAACTGCATACGGAGTCGGAAGTTTACAAACTTCAAATCTCTATGCTATCATCCGAAGGAATTTAAAACTTTACAATTCTACTTGACAAGCTAAACGCTCGCAGATAACAATTCCAGCCCAGGGAAGAATTTACCTTATTTTGATCTCTTGTACATTTTTATCGGCTATGGAATACAACATCGTATAGTTTTTCAAATCAAACACCTTGTAAATGCTGAAAAAACATAAAACAAGAAATCTACATTAACCCCACGAAGCAGCACATTAGCTAGAACTAAAACAATTCATAATGTCAAAACTTACCTATCTTGTGCTGAAAAAGTCAGCACCTTTCCATTCACATCATCAAATTCCACAAAACCGGGCCATTTCAAAGATTCTGACTCAAAAAGAGCAAAACCAGCATCGGGTTGACCTCGTCGTATGTATCTGTCACAATTAGGAGCAAAATAAATTTTCACCAAAAATGGTAAAAACTAAAATTATTGCAACTATTATTTCCATACGTATAACAAGAATATCAACAGTGAAATTTCACATACTCAATTCTTGTTGTTCTGCATTTCAAGGAACTAAAGCTGTCTGAAGCATAGACTGATACTGTAATGAGTGAATCATTGTTCTTATTGTAAAACAAACTTCTTATAACTTCATCAGGGCTTACGTTGAGAAAGCATATTCTCTGGTTATTGTCTGCATAAAATATATAACATGTGAGAACCCTAAAAATATTAATGCTATCGTTTAAGAGCCGCACTTTTATCTTAAAAGTTAAAATATGTATAATACCTCGGCTGAAAGCAGCACAGACTCCAGATTGCGCAAGAGCAAATACTATATCGTGAGCAGCTACAATCTCAATGATTTTTGACCGTTTTTTAAGAAATGGCAATACCATAGAGCAATGCCCCTTCGGATCATGAGTATCATACTCCTCCTGATATCATTGTTTACCATAAGCCGTTAGTGTATTTTAGGTAATGCGCAAAAAAGATTTAGGTTATACTTTTTTTCAGTTTAGGTAATGTGTGAAAAGGATTTAGATTAAAACAGGAAATTCTTTATTACAACTTGAAACAGGTTCTGTTGACGGACCTATAAACACCTTTTGACGTTTTGTTCATGTTCTACTTTTTTATATTAAAAATAACTCATGCCTATACTATGATTACAAAAACAAAATTACTAAAATGATAATCTAGATCTTTGTTTCTCTAAATAAAAATAATTTAATACATGTAACCATAAACCAACACGAACGTTACAGATTCAGGAAATACAAGAGATTCGACACTTCTTATTACAGCAATGATATGAGCTTTATAAATGACGTGAAACTATCATTCCCAAATTGCATAATGACAAAAGTTGACACCAATCATTTTCCAAGCTATATTCAACAAGAGACGCAACATTAATCGACTAGAATCCCTCCGAGCCACTGTATCTTCAACATAGCTCACAGCAACATATACTCTCTTATAAAACCTAATTACTTCACCTATTAATTACAAAAACTAGTTACAACTTCTGTGAAACCCTCTTCTTTATCATCCACATAATCAATTAAAATTCAATCCATCTATCTATCTATCATGACAATAATTAAATAAATAAATAAATAAATAAATAAATAAAAATAAAAACCCCTAATTTTAGCTAGTGATTATTAACAACTACGAAGCATAATTAAATCAACAACCACACAATTCAAAAAAATAAAAAAAGCACCGATCTAATTTCATCTAGTGATCAACAACTATGAAGAATAATTAAACCAACAACTACACAATTTGAAATTTGAAAATAATAATAAATAAATAAATAAATAAATAAAAAGAAACTTGAGCACCTGCAAGCGGATGTTTCTGAATCTTTCCTGAGCATCAGACATCCTAAAGCCACGATCTCTCTTGGAACAAATCTCTCGTCTCTGAAGCTTCTTAACACTATTCATAAAGGCATCAGCAGCGCCTCCACGGCGCCGCTTCTTGGCCACCACACGCCGCCCGTTACATGGCCGTGGACTCGCCGTAATCCTCCTTCCATCCATCAAATCAAGATCCAAATCCAAATCCAAATCTCTTATCTTGTTGGTTAGAACAACACCGACAATGAAGAAAAGCCTGAATCTGAGGATTAGAAGTTGAAATTAGTGGGGAAGAGTTTGGAGTGACTGAATTTGGAAAGGGGGGTTAGGGTTGAAGTAGTGTGATTTGGTGTGGTGTTGTTTGTGTGTGTTTTGTGTATATCCAAATCTTTTTGGGTTGTAAAATGAATGAAGGTGGGGATGAATTGGGAGTGAACCAAAATGATGGGGCATTTAACTTTAATATTAAAAATAAATAAATAAATAAATATGGGTCCTTTTTATTTAAAGTATCAAACATCAAGCACAAGTGTTGATGTGGCTGTCTTTTATTATTATTATTTTTATTTGATACATACTTTTTTTTACAGGGGAAATGAAATTTAATAATCCTAACTTTGAGGGTTGGAAGGGAGCAGTTTTAACTTTAAAGTTGTAATATAACGGTCCCAACTTATTAATGTTTTTATTCTAATGGTCTCAAACTAACCTAGTTAAGTTTTTCTGTTAAGTGTCACGTGGCATCACACGTGGCAGTCCTACGTGGCACAGTATGTCCAGCTGGTAAAAAACGTGGGCCCCACTTGTTTTTTCAATTAAAAAAATTCTATTAATTATTTAAAAAAATCTTTAAAAACGTGGGCCCCACACCACCCCACCTACACCACCACCAACCACCACCACTGCCACCAACCACCAACCACCTACGACCACCACCAACCACCTGCCACCACCACCAACCACCTGTTACGAAGAACCCTAATTCTATACTGGATCAATTGACCAACGATTCGAACCTGTTAATCAAATTAATGTTAGGGCTATTATAGAAAAATGAATTCCGAACAAAACCATACTAAATAATCACACTAACCTGTTCGTTTTCGAGGTGTAATCGATTAAAAAGGGTGTTCGGCCACCGAGCATAAAACCAACGAATTGGAGCTTGATTTGGATGTTTTTGATGGGGTTTTTTTTGCACAGAATAGATCTATTTGAAGCTGGCAACATGTGGGTATGACCAGATTTGTGATTGGGTTCGATTTGAAGATGGTGGTGAAGATGACGGTGGTGGCAGGTGGTTGTGGTGGTGGTGGTGATGATGGTGGTGGTGAAGATGACGGTGGTGGCAGGTGGTTATGGTGGTGGTGGTGGTGGTGAACATGATGAAGATGATGGAGGAAGAAGGAAGGTGGTGGTGGGTGTTATTATTATTATTCTTTGATTGTGGGTCCCATCTTTTTTTTAAACATTAAATTAAGTTTATTTTACACATGTGCAATACGAGCCCACCTTTTTTTGACAGATATAACACTTTTATGCCACATAGGACTGCCACGTGTGATGCCACGTGGCACTTATGTAACACCCCAACCGATGGCGGAATCATCGAGGTGCCACGTAGTGACGATTGTTCAAAAGCTCATGGTACTAAAATGTAAATATATGATTATTGAATATTGTTTTACAACAAATGAAATTAAGTACAAGACAACAAAAATAAAGATAATTGATTGGTTTAATCTAAGTCCAAAGTCCTATGTGAAGCGTCAAGCAGCTTATCCTGAAACATGCACGAAAATAATTTTGTCAACATATGATGTTGGTGAGTACTACTTAGTTTTGTACATATAGTATAAGTTTGAAAAGTAGTACAATTCATGTGTCTAGCATCACGAAGGCATTATGTAAACACGCAAGTAACCAAACAAAACAAAGATCAAATGTAAAGTTTGTACAATGAAATTGATAATGAGCACCTCAACACGTGTGAGTCTAAAAGAGCACCATAACATAAGTTATGTCTAAATGAGCACCGTAACATAAGTTACGTCTAAATGAGCACCGTAACATAAGTTACGTCTGAGTGTAAAGAGCACCATAACATAAGTTATGCCTAAATGTATGATTTTGTATGTAAGCTACGTTCATGTTCAAGCATAAGCACAAAGATAAACAAGACACGTATATGAATTGTAAATGAATAAAGATGTATGTGTAAATGAATATGAAAGTTTTGTATACTTGTGCATGAATCACCCCAAAAGTGTAAAAACGAAAAAGGGGATAAGTAATACTCACATTAGCAAGGTGGTAAGTCTTGTGGAATTTGATTAAGTATAATCCAACGTTGCCAAGTATCACCCTATGTATAAGGTAACAAATAAGTCTAAGTCTATCTAGTCTATAAGTATTTTCTAGGGTTTCGAATTGGGGATAAGTATTCGTTTGATTAATAAATTAAACGTTTAATAAATAATAGAAATTTGGTAAATAAATAAACAAAAGTCTTTTTGTAAATTTCAAATCAAAGATGGTCACAATATAAAGTTTTAAGTGTGAAATTAATTTTTATAAAATTAATTTCTTATAAATAGAATATTAAATCTATTTATTTCAAATTGTCAAAATATAACTTTAATATATAAAAATATTAAAATTAAATAATTTTTGAATCAAAAATTGTATTTCTGTTCCAAATGAGTAGAAATAATTTATGTAAAATTTTGGTACAAAAATATTGAAAAATGAATTTATTATGATTTATTTATGATTAAAACTAACAAAAATTGATTAAAAATACAAAATGAACGGTTATTCTGAAATAAAAATAATTTCTGAAATGTTTAAGGCTATACAAGTTTAGAATAATTTTTGTGAGATTTAATAAAATCGTTTAGATATTTTTATAGAATTTAATAAATATAAATGAATAAACTTATATTATTAATAATATATGTTAAATAAATTATTTTTGAAAAACTAAAAATTGTAAAATGAACTTTACCATTAGAAGATCATATAGTAATTTTTGTAGAATTTAATAAGCACTTTTAGTATTTAAAAACTATTTTAAAAAAAATAATATGTTAAATATATATATATATATATAAGAAAGGTAAAAAAAAATGTTGTTGGTTGTGGGGCTCGAACCTGGGCCTTGGCCGGTTCAATGTCTTTAGCCAAACACCCCAACCAACTGGTCTGTACATCAGATTTGTATATGTTTCAGTTTTTAAAACATTTATTATATATGTGGTTTGGTCATCTTTCCCAAATAAAACATAAGAACCCTAGCTTTTTCAATCGCGTTAATTATCAATCAATAGCCATAAAATTCATGGGGTTAATGACGTACTATGGTCGATTAACAATTAGAAACAAAAAGATTTAGTTCATACCAAGTATGTAGCTTCCAATTCGTGGTCAAACGAAAAGTCAAACGTGAGTAAAAAGCTTCGATTCTGGATGATTTGGTGTTTGAAAGTGAAAAGTGTTATAGGGGTTATGCTAATCGGCCCTCTGGTAATCTGTGTGTGAATTTAATCGAGCTAACAACGCGTATTTATACGGATTAGCTTTGGGTTGTTTAGGAAAGTTCAATAATGAGCATTTAATCGAATTTTGGTCAATTCAAACGCGTTTAATCACGCGTTTTGTTATTTTAGAAAGATGAGATGATAATAGTGCGTAATACACGGGATTGATTGGATTATAGGCGTGTTTATTGGATCAAAATAAGGTTTCCATTGTGTTTTCTTGTGCAGCGCGCGAACAGCAAGGAAGAAGGGAAGGAGTAGCTTGATTCGCGTGTGTATATATATATATATATGAGTTGGGATTAAACCAAGAATGAGCCGTAGCCCAGCTGGTTCGTGTCTGTGTGGTTGTGTGCGTGACCCGGCTCACTGCCCGGGCTCGAGTCCCGGCAGGAGCATAATTTTTTTTTAAAAGCTGATAAGGGAAGAGGATGGGCCTGGCTGATGGGCCGGTGTACTGGGCCAAATAGTAGGCTCCGAAATTTTAAAAGAGAAGGAGAAGGATGGTTGGGTTTTTGGGTAGTTGGTTTGGGCTCAAGGTTTGGACTTGGACTATCATTATTATCTATTATTATTATTATTATATATAAATAAATAAAAAGACAAGTGACGGATGTCACAGCATCCCCTACTTTTAGAAACTTCGTCCCGAAGTTATTAGAAACATAGGGTTATGGACGCGTGGGTAAAAATTAAGATAACTGTGGTTTGGAAAATTCGAATGATTTGGATAAGTGGTTTGATAGGTGTGAGTTAAGGATTTTGGATTAGGTTCGTCTCAAATAGTAAGGAGAATAAGAATCTGGTAAAACACTAAACTTCAAGTTTTAGGAATCCTAAAATGAACGTGTGAGTTGATTGACTATAAAAAGACCAAATGAACTACCAAGCAAGTAGAGTTTGTTCCTAGTTCGACTTCCAGTCTTACTTTCAATGCATCATTAGTGTTTATATATAGGGTGTACCGCAGCTAACCCACCACACCTTTGATACCTTGAAAACGTACTGGACGCCTACCAAAAACTCTAATAGAATTTCACACTACCTTAACGTACCTGTAAATTCATGATTACGTTCCGGACCGGAATCATCAATTTACCTTACATTAGGGTTTTATGTCCTTCTATGATCCTAATCTAACACACATTAAAGCAAATAAGTTTCACAAGAAGATGACACAACAAACACGTTGAGTTTCAATGAGACGTTATCAATGAAATGAGGCCATGTAATAATGAGGTCATTTGCATTGGTTTGCAATGACTTGTAAGCATAACAGTATTTAAGTATGGGCTACCACTCGTCCGAGGAGCCCTTTAAATGAAATGTTTATCTGAGTTGCGTGGATAATACACACATGCAAGCAAGTTTGTAAGTACTACAACCATCAAGTGTAAGTGTTATCTTAGTGGCCTATAGGAATAGTTTACGAGTATCATGAGTAATTAATTGTTCAATAGATAGTCAGATTAAGGGAAAAATCAAGTTTCATATATCAAACCATGATGTTTTTAGGAAAGCTCTGTAGGATCAAGTATCGAGTTTTTAGTAGTTTGATTTTCATGGAAATCAAGTCCAAATGTTTCAATAAAATGTAAAGTGGAGTCTGAAGCTTATACGATGTAACCGAATATGATAAATTTCCAATCTGCGTTCGTACACAATAGTATGCAAGAAATTTCTAGATGTTACATGCCTATGAGTATGACATAATTGGGTACAAAATGATAATAGGATCAAGAAAATGAAAACACAAGTATTGAATTCCCGAGTCTTAAGAAGATTCCATCCATGGCTTAACCAATGGGATTGACGTCATCCTGACCGTTTGCTTCGTTGATATTGATATTGAAAGCTCGTCCATGTGCCACCAGGTTTACATTATTCAATTTAGGGCATCGAGGTCGCATGTGGTTAGGGTCCCCACAATGATAACATGCCCGACCGTTAGTAATCGGTAGTGGTTCCTGGGCAGCCGTTTGATGATTATCCTGTGTCCCAACCATTACTCGACAAGTGGTGACAAAGTGTCCAAACCTTCCACATCTAGTGCATTGACGACATGGAAGATTTGCAGGGTGATGATACTTGCAAGTGTTGCATTGAGGATGGATTCCCGTGTAGGCTTTCTTGATAGGGGGTTGAGTCACAGGATCCACAATAGCATGGTTCTGATTATCGCCCATTCGTTTCTTAGAGTTCGAAGCAGTAGTGGCGGCCTTTGCTAAGACAGTCTTAGATTGTTCAACAGCATTGGTGGTTTTCTCAGTAGACGTCTTGGTGCCCTTCCTAACCAAGTTTCCTTTCCTTACGTGTTTGTCTGTTAAAGTGGCTGCAAGCTGGATGGCTTCTTCTACCGTAGTGGCTTTGCCTCCAGTGACAACGTCTTGAATCAAGTCTGGTAATCCCTCGATATATTTTTCGATTGCTCGAGAGACCGGGGTGACCATGTGTGGAACCAGTATGCTAAGTTCGTGATATCGAGTATTATACGCAAGATTCTCACCACTGTCTTGTTTCAACCCATGGAACTCTTCCTCTAGTTTCCTGATTTCGTTCCTAGGGCAGAATTTGGCGATCATGAGTTCCTTAACCTCAGCCCAAGATAAAGATAATGCAACATCAGCGCCCCGATTGCGCTTTTCGCCATTCCACCAGGTTAGCGCCCCTTTTTGAAGGACACTAGTAGCATAGCGAACGCGGAGTTCATCAGGACACTCGTTGTTCACAAAGGTGCTCTCCATACTTTCAAACCATTGGAGGAGGCCAGTAGCACCCTCCTCACCAGTGAATTTTGTGGGGTTGCAGGAGTTGAAGTGTTTGAAAGTGCACCGAAATTGAGTTGTACTCCCTGTGTTGGCACTGTTACTATTCTGGGTTAACTCACTGACAAGGTTTGGGATCACTGCAGCAATTTGCTCAGCGACTAAAGATGCAAGGCGACGATCAGAACGTTGTCCAGAAGCACGAACAAGACATTGGCTGGCATCACGGAGCATGCGGCGAGCAGACATCTATGAGATAGTCAATGAATAATCATGAGATTAGAAAATGTAAGTGTATAACCGTACAGGTGATTATGAAGGTATGAACTTGTAAGCAATATATGAAAATGAAATACAAAATATTGTATATGAAACGAGAGGGTGTTATTGAAAAACTTGCATAAAATACTTGGAGTGCCCTTGTCTAGCTGTAAGGCCCAACAAGAACGTTGACTTTTCAAAGGAATTGAACCCAATGGTGATCAAAGAAGACATGCTTTAGCCTATAAGTGGACACTCACTCCAGGAATCCCCAGGTAAGCATAACAGGTCCGTTATTGGATTTATGCGCTATGCTTGCCTATGCCAGAAAACCCAGTGTACAGGCGTCCACCCTTCCAGATTGCACGTGTTCTATCACACTCATTAAATCTCAACAACTTTGAAGGAGCAAAATAAGAGTAGGCATTATGCCTAAGAGTGTCTTCATGAAAGGTACTGCTTTCGTCCCATGATGATGTAGACTTTCCACTCCTTGTAGGACAATATCTCTATACACCATGATGAAAAATGAGGAGAAATGGAGAAGAAGGAAAGATAGAAGAAGGAAAGTAGAGGGAAATGAGGGGTAAGGTAATTTAGAAACTATTATGCATGAAAGTTGAAGTTCGGTTATAGTCTAGGCCATTTTATCTAATAACCTAGTTCCCTATAACCATGGCTCTGATACCAATCTGTAACACCCCAACCGATGGCGGAATCATCGAGGTGCCACGTAGTGACGATTGTTCAAAAGCTCATGGTACTAAAATGTAAATATATGATTATTGAATATTGTTTTACAACAAATGAAATTAAGTACAAGACAACAAAAATAAAGATAATTGATTGGTTTAATCTAAGTCCAAAGTCCTATGTGAAGCGTCAAGCAGCTTATCCTGAAACATGCACGAAAATAATTTTGTCAACATATGATGTTGGTGAGTACTACTTAGTTTTGTACATATAGTATAAGTTTGAAAAGTAGTACAATTCATGTGTCTAGCATCACGAAGGCATTATGTAAACACGCAAGTAACCAAACAAAACAAAGATCAAATGTAAAGTTTGTACAATGAAATTGATAATGAGCACCTCAACACGTGTGAGTCTAAAAGAGCACCATAACATAAGTTATGTCTAAATGAGCACCGTAACATAAGTTACGTCTAAATGAGCACCGTAACATAAGTTACGTCTGAGTGTAAAGAGCACCATAACATAAGTTATGCCTAAATGTATGATTTTGTATGTAAACTACGTTCATGTTCAAGCATAAGCACAAAGATAAACAAGACACGTATATGAATTGTAAATGAATAAAAATGTATGTGTAAATGAATATGAAAGTTTTGTATACTTGTGCATGAATCACCCCAAAAGTGTAAAAACGAAAAAGGGGATAAGTAATACTCACATTAGCAAGGTGGTAAGTCTTGTGGAATTTGATTAAGTATAATCTAACGTTGCCAAGTATCACCCTATGTATAAGGTAACAAATAAGTCTAAGTCTATCTAGTCTATAAGTATTTTCTAGGGTTTCGAATTGGGGATAAGTATTTTGTTTGATTAATAAATTAAACGTTTAATAAATAATAGAAATTTGGTAAATAAATAAACAAAAGTCTTTTTGTAAATTTCAAATCAAAGATGGTCACAATATAAAGTTTTAAGTGTGAAATTAATTTTTATAAAATTAATTTCTTATAAATAGAATATTAAATCTATTTATTTCAAATTGTCAAAATATAACTTTAATATATAAAAATATTAAAATTAAATAATTTTTGAATCAAAAATTGTATTTCTGTTCCAAATGAGTAGAAATAATTTATGTAAAATTTTGGTACAAAAATATTAAAAAATGAATTTATTATGATTTATTTATGATTAAAACTAACAAAAATTGATTAAAAATACAAAATGAACGGTTTTTCTGAAATAAAAATAATTTCTGAAATGTTTAAGGCTATACAAGTTTAGAATAATTTTTGTGAGATTTAATAAAATCGTTTAGATATTTTTATAGAATTTAATAAATATAAATGAATAAATTTATATTATTAATAATATATGTTAAATAAATTATTTTTGAAAAACTAAAAATTGTAAAATGAACTTTACCATTAGAAGATCATATAGTAATTTTTGTAGAATTTAATAAGCACTTTTAGTATTTAAAAACTATTTTAAAAAAAAAAATAATATGTTAAATATATATATAAGAAAGGTAAAAAAAAATGTTGTTGGTTGTGGGGCTCGAACCTGGGCCCTTGGCCGGTTCAATGTCTTTAGCCAAACACCCCAACCAACTGGTCTGTACATCAGATTTGTATATGTTTCAGTTTTTAAAACATTTATTATATACGTGGTTTGGTCATCTTCCCCAAATAAAACATAAGAACCCTAGCTTTTTCAATCGCGTTAATTATCAATCAATAGCCATAAAATTCATGGGGTTAATGACGTACTATGGTCGATTAACAATTAGAAACAAAAAGATTTAGTTCATACCAAGTATGTAGCTTCCAATTCGTGGTCAAACGAAAAGTCAAACGTGAGTAAAAAGCTTCGATTCTGGATGATTTGGTGTTTGAAAGTGAAAAGTGTTATAGGGGTTATGCTAATCGGCCCTCTGGTAATCTGTGTGTGAATTTAATCGAGCTAACAACGCGTATTTATACGGATTAGCTTTGGGTTGTTTAGGAAAGTTCAATAATGAGCATTTAATCGAATTTTGGTCAATTCAAACGCGTTTAATCACGCGTTTTGTTATTTTAGAAAGATGAGATGATAATAGTGCGTAATACACGGGATTGATTGGATTATAGGCGTGTTTATTGGATCAAAATAAGGTTTCCATTGTGTTTTCTTGTGCAGCGCGCGAACAGCAAGGAAGAAGGGAAGGAGTAGCTTGATTCGCGTGTGTATATATATATATATATGAGTTGGGATTAAACCAAGAATGAGCCGTAGCCCAGCTAGTTCGTGTCTGTGTGGTTGTGTGCGTGACCCGGCTCACTGCCCGGGTTCGAGTCCCGGCAGGAGCATAATTTTTTTTTTTAAAAGCTGATAAGGGAAGAGGATGGGCCTGGCCGATGGGCCGGTGTACTGGGCCAAATAGTGGGCTCCGAAATTTTAAAAGAGAAGGAGAAGGATGGTTGGGTTTTTGGGTAGTTGGTTTGGGCTCAAGGTTTGGACTTGGACTATCATTATTATCTATTATTATTATTATTATTATTATTATTATTGTTATTATTATTATTATTATTATATATATAAATAAATAAAAAGAAAAGTGACGGATGTCACAACTTAACAGAAAAACTTAACTGGGGTTAGTTTGGGACCACGTGTGATGCCACACACGCACGCCCACACCCATCTTTCTTGCTTCGATCACTTTAAACCAAACACACACACTCACTCCAAAGTTTAAAAATTTGGAAAAAAAAGGACGGGGAAAGAAAGTAAAATAAATAGAAGGACAGTCATACTTACCAAGTAGATCATCCTCAACATCAGCAATCAGGCTATCCAAGCGCACCCTCTTCCCAAGCGGTGAGGACAAACCACCGCTTGCGGACTTCTCGGCAAACTTGCGCTTGGCTTTCTCCTTCTTCTCCTGCTGCACATCAGGTGCTGGCTTTGTCAATTCAGGAATAAGCATAAACATAACAATAGTCGGATCAGTCGCCTTCGAACTCTCATCAGCATCCGGTGTCTTCGTCAAATCAATTGTAGACGTGCCGCCTTGCACAAATGCATCTGACAGTTCAACATAGCCACGTTCAAGCGGGTTATAATTTTCAAGATACCGACTCATTACAACATTGTCCAAGTAAAAGGAAAAATCCTCACCATCGGTGCTATCGTCCTTGTTCTTGTTAACACGGTGCGCAGGCCTCTTCAACACATAATCTTCCTCCATCGTGTCCTCATCCGACTCCTCCTTATTAAAAGTAGGAGACGACGCCTTACCGCTACCACCTATGAGCGACTCATCACTAGATAAAATGACAAGCGGCTGCCCAGTGGCCGTGTACCAGCTAATATGCGCTACATTTAAAGGAAGTACAATAAGCACACATGTCTTAGTGGTGAGAAGATGAGTAGTTAGTTTAAACTTGATGCTTGGGCAAAACTTCGGGCGCAACAAGGTGTCCCATGAACGGTCCAAGACACACCTCTCCCTCTGTAAGTTCACGGAACGCCCAACCCAACTCATCCCCGCCACACAAAATGGAGTACAAGCTCTCAACAGCTGTAAAACAAAATAAATCAAAACAAGATGTTAAACACGTTAGCAGGCGGGCAATGTAATAAATACGAAAGGAGTGCGAGGAGTGTTACCTCTGCCATCCTCGGTCAGGTGCGGATTCCGCCCCTCAATATCATACTTCCTACTCATCCCCGCATATACCAGTGCAATCTCATGCACAGAACACAAGTCAACAGGGTGACTGGTCAACTTCTCGTATCATGGTGTCCCCTCATACCTAATCGGTTGCACCTCATTTAGCTTCACGTCTGTTCGCCTCCGCGACATCTTCAAAGGCACTGCGCCCTCAGCAACCCAGAAGAACTTTGGCTTCCAGTCGCGGAAGCTCTTCACTCTAGCGCCGGAGTATGGCTTGAGATCGTGGCGCGGGCGGCATGAAAACCAACTCTCTAACACCGTCATCACGTAGAACACGCTGAACATGTCCAAGTGCGGTTCGATGTCCAGTGCTCGGCAACAGAACTAAAAAAACATTAGACGAGACATAGCGCCTGGGTGCAGCTGGTTCTGGTGTATCTTAAAGGAATCAAGCACGGACGCTAAAAATCGAGTAATGGGGATCCTAAAATTACATAACTGGAAGTATATGGCATAAACACCTATATTTCCCTGAGGAGGCGGAAAGATAGTCTTACCATCCTCAGGGAGCTTTGGCTCACACTTCGGCGGAATCCCATATATATCACACAACTGATCTAACTCGTCCTGTTTCCACTTGATGGCCACTTCTCCCGCAAGCGGAGGCGTTTTCTTCAGATCTTTCTTTGTGTCCTTCTTCCCAGCCTTCTTGGGTTTTTCCTTCACGATAAACACGCCAGACGAAGATGCCATGGCTCAGAAGGTTTTGTATGACGAAATATTAAAGAATCAAAGGAGGAACTAAAGATTTAAAGGGCAGAAAGAAGGGTTTTCGCCAAGGAAATAGAGATGACAAAGTTTGAAATTTGAATAAGTATGGAAGCATTCAGAGAGAAGGTAGTGGTATATATAGGTTGGCAATTAATGCCCTAGAAAACCATACCGTAGTGTCGCACGTCTGACCAACCAGGGTGTGACACGTAGGAGAGAAAACTGCTCAGGCGGCTGAAATGACAACGAGGGGCCCACCAACCTCTATAAAAGCATGACGCCAGGCGACTTTTCGTACCACCAAACTGTCCTCTCATTTGACATCCCTGACCGCTTTGATGTAAAAATTAATTACTGACGTGCGCCACAGCGCTGCCTAAAATTATACAGCGCACATGGCGCACAACATAAACAAAGAGCACCAACTACCCCCGCAAATCAACACTTGGAATTTTCAACTTACTGAGTCTAGTGTTCTGCATGCTCCGCATACAGAACACTAGACTAGCGGGACTTGAAGAGATATGTACCCGCGCGTGCGCACGACCACACATCACCAGGAACGTCAATAGAGCCGCAACACAAATCTTCTAGAAGCTTGTGCACGCCTCCTAGTACATGCCAGCTATCAGCCGACAAGGAAAAAGACATGTAGCCAATCAGATGCCGATATTCCCTGCTCCACAATCTCTGGCAGGTACGAGGTATAAAAAAGGACAGAAAGGACGATTGCATAATACGTGGACCAATCACAGGAAGACAGCGACCATGCTCCAATGGTGAAGTAAGTTCGCTGGTTTGAGATTTATGTTGCTCGATTCAAGGTTGGGTTTTGGTGGTTTACTAGCCCAGCCAACTTGGAAGCTATTTATCCTCTTTTGTTCATTTATGGAATAGGGTTAGAATCGTGTGAAAACTGTACC
This sequence comes from Ambrosia x helenae, assembly GCA_030844895.1. Lineage (NCBI taxonomy): Eukaryota > Viridiplantae > Streptophyta > Magnoliopsida > Asterales > Asteraceae > Ambrosia > Ambrosia x helenae. The sequence goes on from CM061231.1 coordinate 89,072,660, forward strand.
GAGTTGTGAGAATTAGACAACTCTTGTGGACCATTGATTTTGTTGATCCTATGGTTGAGATTTAATCTTTATGTTTTTTTGTCTTTACATGCTAATTAAAATATTATTAGTATATTTTAATACAAAAAAGCACATTAAGGGGTATTTAAGTAAAACCACCATGAAAGAGAAATAATTATTATAATACTATTTTAATTTTTATTTAGTTATTCAAAAAAATCATTTTTTAAAAAAAATCTGATGATATGATCTACCATGATTTACGCTGGTGTAATTATTTTCTATTTCATTATTAAAAATAATCATATTTTTTAAACTTTATTTTATTTTTTAATTAAAATAATTTAATTATTTAAAAAAAATTACTTTTTAAAACAAAAAACAAATATGTGCATTTTTTGTCGTCTACATCTCGTTTTTACAGTGGTGTAAAAATTTACACCAGTGTTTACACACATCTATATAAAAACAACCATCCATGAATCTGTTTGCTTTTACACTCGTCTAATTATTTACACCAATGTAAATCTGCCATACCCAAAGTTTTACAAAAAAAAAAATCATACTACACATTATTGTTAAAAAAAAATCCCCTGCTGCATCTTCAAAATAACAATCACCATCATCCATCACAAACATCATCATCTTCTAACAAAAACATAATAATAATAATAATAATAATAATAATAATAATAATAATAATAATAATAATAATAATAATAACATACCTTGTGCATTATTCTTGACTTTTCTTCACCATCACCATCACCATCACCATCATCCATCAAAAACAGTCCTTAAAAGGCACGATCACGAGATTCAGATCTTGAGATATTCTTGACTTTTCTTTTGACTTTAGCTTAACTTGAAGATCTTGAGACATTCTTGAGATTGAAATAATAAATAATAATAATAAAAATAATAATAGAAGTAATAATAATAATAAACATACCGTCGACCCACCACCCCTGAGCCACCATGCACCACCGTCGTCTTCATCATCATCACCATCGAACCACCGTCCTCTGCACCGTCTCTCACCTTCTGCACCATCGTCTTCATCATCATCATCATCATCACCAGATCTGACCCGGAGACTCGTGTTCAAGCCGTGACCACAACCAAAACACCGAACCGAGCCACCACTGCCAAACTAGACCATCCTGCTGTTCTTTGAAGAGAGATAGAGAGAGAGTAACGAGTGTGTGTTTTTGTGTGTGTGAGGAAAGAGAGAGAGAAGAGAGAGAGAGAGAGAGTAATGAGAGGTTTGGGATTTTTTTTTAAAAAAAAATCTGATTTTAAATGGTAGATATGTGAGTGGGTGTGGGTGGGGTAGGGGGTGATAAATTACTATGCTACCCTTTTATTATTATAGTGATAATATGCTTATGTGTGGTCCAGATGAGTTCTCTAGTTCTCATAACTCAGCGGAGTTCTCACATGATTCGAATCCTTATGGAATATATATGTAGTTACGTATACATGTATTATAAGCATAAACCATCTTTATATCATTTCATTTCAATATATAATACAAACTATTGTTTAGATAAAAAATGACCAATATAGCCCGTTGACCGGGCATTTTGCACAAATAGCCCCCTCCACCGTCTTTGGAGAGACGGGACACGGCTCCCAACAAGCCTGAACCGTCTTTGGAGAGACGGGACACGTTGTGACCCCCCCAACCGCCACGTGGCGTCTCTGATCCCGAGATGTACCGTCTCTCTCTAGACGGGTCAGAACCCTCTCCCAGACGGTTCACGTTTCCCAAGACGGCTGATCCTTCGGTTCAACCGTCTCCCAGACGGTTCACGTCTATCAATGCCGGCTGACCCTTCGGGTCAACCGTCTCAAACAGACGGGTCACCTTTCCCAAGACGTCTTAACGAAATTTGTGATACCGTCTGAACCGTCTGAACCGTCTCACGAGTGTATATAAATACCCCAATTAACTTAACGAAATTTGCACCCACCGCTCTCCTCTAAGCTTTCATCTTCCATGCACCCACCCGTCTCCTCTAAGCTTTCATCTTCCAATCCAATGACGTTTTTTTACTTTCCCAGCCGAAGCCTTTTTGACTTTCCCAGCCGAAGCCTACCGGCTTCGGAAAATATGTCCCGGTTACTTGGATTGTTGTTTCATCTGCGTACGGCTACTTGGATTGTTGTTCCATCTGCGCGTGGTTTGCAACCCGTGTAATGGATCGATGATGTGGTGGTCTACATTTTAGGCAAGTTCGTTCGCTTTCCGAATTTATGTCTCGATGTTCGACGTGTGCTCACTGAGAACTATTGTTACATAAAACGAGGAAATGTTTCGGACTTGTCTGTGTAGAGCACATACACCATTCGAAACAACGTCTATGTAGACCACTGCTACTACCGCCGCTGTGGAGGACAAAACATCTAACACTAAGATGTAGTCCTCAATAGTTGGTTAGACATTACTATTACTTCAAACAAAGTTCCTAGTTCTGGAAGTAAATTTGGGAAGTTTGTTGTAATAGTGTAGTTTTTTACTTGTTGCTTTTTAATTTTCTCTTGTTGCTTCTTTATTCTCGGGAAGTTTGTTGTAATAGTGTAGTTTTTTAATTGTTATTGTAATAATATTTATTGTTTATTTGTGATTGTAATAGTATAGTACGTTTAAATATAAAAACAAAACGACAAATTAAAAATATAACCAACTATTGCATTAAAAATAAAACCATTACAAATAAATAAAAATATAATTACAAATTACATAAGACGATGTTTAATCATTTGCCACACGGACACATGTTTAAACTCTTTACCCTCCCTGTTTTTATACTGCCTTAGACTGTGTCTAATGGCCACGTCTTCAGGAAAGTTTGCGGGTACGTCGTAAAGGGTCCGGTTGTGGTGGCCGTTGAATATTTGACACTTTGTCGTCAAATCATTCAACTTGCGGCTAAGCGACTCGGTGGTACGTTGTGACCCCCCAACGAGCCGGTTGTATTCATTCAGGATCCGGGACCATTTGTTGTTGAGGTGTGTACTCTCTTCAACATGCAGCCATGCCGCAATCAACGCAATCTCTTGTTCTTCCGTCCATCTTTGGGGTGCCATTGGTGTTGGACGGTGGTTTGGACGGTGGTTTGGACGGTGTTGGACGGTGGTTTGGACGGTGTTGGACGGTGGTTTGGACGGTGTTGGACGGTGTTGGACGGTGGTCGTCGGGTAGTAGATGGTGTTTGGACGGAGTTGTACGGTGGTGGATTGTGTTCAGACGGGGTTGGATGACGGGAAATGGACGGGAGATGGGTATTTATAGGGCTGAGCCGGACAACCGAAGCGTCGCCGCTCATCGGGAACCACCGCGTCGGTAAATGTGTACCGTCTTGAGAGACGGTTGAACCGAAGGGTCAGCCGTCTTGGGAAAGGTGACCCGTCTTTTTGAGACGGTTGACCCGAAGTGTCAGCCGGCATTGATAGACGTGAACCGTCTGGGAGACGGTTGAACCGAAGGGTCAGCCGTCTTGGGAAACGTGAACCGTCTGGGAGAGGGTTCTGACCCGTCTGGAGAGAGACGGTACATCTCGGGATCAGAGACGCCACGTGGCGGTTGGGGGGGTCACAACGTGTCCCGTCTCTCCAAAGACGGTTCAGGCTTGTTGGGAGCCGTGTCCCGTCTCTCCAAAGACGGTGGAGGGGGCTATTTGTGCAAAATGCCCGGTCAACGGGCTATATTGGTCATTTTCCCAAAAAAAATTGCTTCAAACCGTCAAAACCGAATCACTAAACCACTGAAACTATCCACTTTGGCCGGTCCACCACGCCATCCGGTTTCCAAAAACCGGGGCTAGCGGTTTCTAACCGGTTAAACTGGACCGTGAACACCAATAGGTAAAAATATTATAGTCCAAACGCGTCTATGTTAACGTTATTGCTGTTTTTGTGGGACCAATCACAAAAGTGAGAATTATTGAAAGTGATCATTTATAAACTGACATTCAATTCAATTCATACAATCAGAACATAAATTCTTCTAGTGTGAACCTTTTGACTCTTGAACATATTCTTGTCTCCTATAATGCATTTTTCTTGATACCAACAAATAGATTGATTCTTTAAACACCATCAAGACCAATCCCAAGACTTTCTTCACATTAAAGTAAAGCACACTTCTAATATTATGCAAACCACCTTACATTAATCCATCTTTTCTACTTAAAAAAAAAAAAAAAAACAATCAAATTTCACCCATACCCTTTTCTTGATCCATCTCAAGGACTCAAAAAATGGGCAAATTTTGGATAGAAATATGTTTGATTTCTGCTAGAGGACTCACAAGAACGTCATCACTATGGAAGCTGCAATGGTTTGCTGTTGGCTGGATTGATCCCAACAACAAGTATTGCACAAAAGTTGATGCTTCTGGGAATGCAAATCCTGTATGGAAGACCAAGTTTTCGGCTTTGGTTGACGACTCGGATTCAAGATATGAAGATTTGGCACTCAGTGTTGAAGTTTATAGCAGAGATCCTGTGTTTTTGAAAGAGAGACTACAAGGGACTGCAAGTGTTGGTCTGAAAGAGTTTCTTGATAAGCATAAGAACTGTTCTGATGGTTTGAAGAATGCTGAAGAAGTTGGAAGTTTTCAGTTGAGGAAGAAGAATTCGAATAAACCGCAAGGATTTGTAGATGTATCGATTCGTACATCGCAAGAGATGAATGAGGATAGTTCATATGAAGGTATGTTTGTGAATTCCTGATATAACATGAAATATGACACGAATCCGACATGATGATAATCAAGTTTTGAGTTGTCATGTTTAACCCATTTTATCTAACGGGTCGTGTTCAGGTTTACTTCATTAAACAAATCAATCAACTTAAAAATATAATAAAAAATAATACATGTATACATGGGTCATGTTTGGGTTACATGTTTTTAAGTGTGTCCGGGCTAGGTTTGATGTCTTTAATATGAATAAATGTATGGGCCGTGGCCACCAAACCCAACACAATATATAAGTGCATACCCTTTTAAACACTTTTTGGTATACAAATTATAATAAATTTATTACTAACGTACACATCTGAATTAAAATTGTTAGTAAAAAATATGTTTGTACTAATATGCATATCAGAACCTTTTGTATGGAAGATGTGTTGGGTGTATTTTTGTAATTTACATATGCTCTTCGACTTGCGCAGGCAATGATGTTGGCATCAAGCTAAGGATTCGTGACCATGGCGTGAACTTGCCACCGCGAGCCACACATTCAGAATACCATTTGCAGGAAACTTATGCAGCCCCATTGCCACCAGGTCCAAGCTACAACCAACCTCGAGCTGCACCGCCACCAAATTATGCATTAACAGGCGGATCAAACCATCAACCGCCACATAATCCGCTAGGACCAAGCTACCACCAAACACAAACTCAACCACCACCACATTATACTTATGGTTATATGCCATCATCTTCAAACAATAACTTACCACCAAGTTACATCAACATGCCACCCGTATCGGGTGCAAGACCTGGACCAGGTTTTGCAATGGGATTAGGTGCTGGAGCATTGGCAGCTGGTGCAGCCATCTTCGGGGACGATTTCGTTTCAGGGTTTGATCTTCCCACTGGTTTCACAATAACAACTGATCCTCCTTTCTGACGTTCAATACATGTATCATGTTTCCTTGAATAACAAAACATATGTTTGATGTTTGCATGTGGTTTGTAGTATTATTTTGAGGCGACAATTGCTGTCAATCCGCTAAACTGTTAGTTCAAACCCGCAGAGTTAAAATAAATTCACTCATTCATTGTAGTGACAACACAAAAGAGTTGAATTGAACCGGTACTGGCTATTGGTTATTGGGTTCTCAAGTGTTCAAGTTCAACTATTCTTCACAAGTGTGTTTAAGAGGAAAAGTTGCTTGTTTTATCAAAAAGATTCCTAAAAATTAATGTTGTTGAGCAAAACGATACTCAGTTTAATTTTTTTTGAAAGGTATAGATCAATGGAAATCCTTATACAACCCTAACCTATTGGTCTCAAGTTCGAATCCCTACCCACGCACCGGTGTCCTCCTTGCCTAAGCTCAAACCGTCACGGGGAATTTTTTTGTGGTGTGCATGGATTGAACCTGTGACCTCCCCCCAGGATGGGAACCCCTAAGAGAAAACCCACCCTACCTCAAACCAGCTGAGCTGGAGATCATTGGCCGATACTCAGTTTAATTAGCTCTTATGTCCTGGAAATGAAAAGTTATATTGACCACCTTTAGAAGCTCGGGTACCTCAATGGTTTTAAGCTCCATGTCTGCGTCACTTCTATGTCACGTAGAGAGCTAGGGCTCTAACGACCCTCTTTTAACTAAGGTGTTGTGGTTTAAAGTCGCTCAAAGTTATTTTCCAATATTATTTTTAAATCAATATATATCTATTTCTAGTCATATTTTAAAATAAAAATTACATAATAAAAATAACATAATTTAATTAAAATAACATAATTTAAATAAAAATATATGATTAAAATAATAAGACACTTGAGTAAAATTAAACATAAATAATTAAAATAAAAACGATTGATTTAGTGTTTTGTTAGTCATAGTCCGTTGGTGGACAATATGTTAAAAGGTGAAGGATGAACAGTTACGATGAAAGCATCAACAATGATGGTGGACAAGTGGATTTTGTATAACACCAACGAAGAAAGCATCAATGAAAAGGAGGGTTTGTAGAACAGCAAAGAAAAGGTAGAAGAGACGTGTGCCCACCGTCCAAAATGACATGCAGGCTAGTGGAATAGCAAATACGATACAGAAGAGACGTGTGTAAATAAGAGACAGAAGAAAGGTATGGTGACGTGTCAAGGTCACCAACCTTTCTTCTTAACAGTATTATAAATACAATATTCGTGGTAAAAGTTTTTAATAAAACGTCTAAAAAGAATAAATCAGTCATAATTAATAGCAATTATTATGTAAATAAGGTACAACAACTTTACTAAGATAAGGCAATTAACCTTATTTACATAATAATTGCTATTAATAATGCATGATGATAGACCTGTACAGTTTCACAATTTTTTATTTTATTTTTTTTTGTCAATAAAGATAATATAAAACCTTAGAGATCGAAGAAAACATATGATGTCATAATATGTTGGTTTCTATACACTATATTTTTTGTGAGTAAAGATCAAATACATATAGTTTTTTTGTAAGAACTGTAAGAATCAAAGGGGGTAAAAAAAAATTTTTTTTTTTTTAGAATTTTTTTTTCCCATGTGCTTAAACATTCTTTCTAGATGAATAATACAAAAAAAAATTTAAAAAAAATTTTTTTTTTAGTGTAATTACGTCATTAAGGTAAATACATTAGTTTACACTAGAGTAATTATGTAATTACTCTACACGTAATTACTCTACACCAATTTTTTTTTTTTTTTTTTTTTTTTTTTTTTAGTTTTCAATACTATAATACTTGTTTAACAATATGGGAAAAAAAATTTTAAAAATAAAAAATAAAAAAAAATACCCTCCTTTGATTCTCACAGTTCTTACCAAAAAAGCTATTTGTACCGGATCTTTACTCTATTTTTTGTCATCAAAATATGAGAAAACAATATTATATGTGTGTATGCGATACACTTGAAGGGAAAAGGACAGGACATCGGGACTCTATAAATATAGTCGCATTTAACAAAATCTTTTTTATTAATTAAATACAACATATGAATATTTAAATTTATTTATTTATTTATTTATTTTTTTGAATGGCCAACAAATTGGAATCACTCACGGAACACTGGAGTATCATCGTGCCACCAGTGTTGCCACGCGATCATATTCCACCACCAAGTCACCAATTCAGGAGGAAACTCATAATTATGAGAAAACCCCCTTTGTGAGATTCGAACTCAGGACCATATGGTCCCTAAGTCTTATCTCACCACCAAGATACCACTAGGCTATAATGCCTTTGGTATTTAAATTTATTTATTAAATATCATATGATGAATATTACATTACACTATATTAATATTACACTTGATTTGAACAGTGATTGGTTGCCTTTTGGTGATTCTATTGGTTTTGGAGGTTATTCTTGTCATTTAGAATAATGGCATTTTTGTTATTTGATTAAGGGTACAAACACCTATATAGCAATCCGACCCGCCAGCTGTCAATTGATGGTGCTGTGTGAAACAGAGGTTATCATTTCATTGGCCTGTTTAGGCGGTTGTTAACACGCGTCACCAACCCCTGTCTACTTTCTTTCCATTCCATTTCCATAAAGATACATACATACTTTTAGAACCTCTCTCCTCATTCAGCACTTGCTCAACCGCTGTGTATTCTCTCTCCACCCCACCGACGACATCACCGTCATCATCTTCCGGTAGACATGCTTCACCGACCTTCTATTTTCTTTGTTTCTTTTTATAAACATACATACACACTCCTTTTTCTGTCTCCTAAACCCTTTCTCCTCGCCCGGCTTCTTCGCCAACTGCCGCTCGTTCTCCACCATCACCGTAGGAACCAGCTTTCTTTTTACCGGCCACAACTATGAGCCTCCGTCGAGATCTGTTGACGACTGGTTTGTTTAGTGTCTATTGTTTGATGGTCGTTGATTAGTTAGATTCTTGGTTTTTTTTCCCTTGATAAATTTTGAATTATGGCTTCTTTGAGTCGTTGTTTGTTTATGTTTTTGTAATTTTTGGATTCTTGCTTAAATGAAAACCGACAGACGCTAATACTGTCCATACTTCTTATAAAAGAAAAAACTAGAAGATATTTATGTTTTGAGTTTGGGAATATAACATGTATAAGTTTGTATATTCCATTAGAGCCTACATCACCTATAAGATCTGAACTTGATTGATGCAAGGCCTGGTGGCACCCACTGCAACTTATATATGGGAAGATTAGAACCATTGATGAACCATCGAGATGAAAATGCTAACTCGACAACGGTACAGTCAAGTAGTTCTGAAACCATTAGGTGGACATGCACAGTTTCAGTTACAGTTTTCTAATTCAAGTGGAACATCGATTTATCATGTAAGTAATTTATCTTGTCATACTCCTATTTTTTTAATCTCATTGTCTTAAAGTTTTACCTATAGATCTATACAAAGGTTGCATGTAGAGGAACTTTTCAATTGTTACAAGTTTGGTTATGTTGAATGAATGTTCCTCTATGTAAAGGTTGCAAATTGGACATGCCGGACCTGTTGCCGAACAGGTATTATATTGTGTGGTCCTAAACCGGCCGGTTTTAAATTAGAGTTTGTAAAAAATGAATAGAGATATTAGATTATAATTAATATTTAGCAGACTATATGAATTAAAGATACACTTTATGTTACTTTAAACTGGTTAGATTTAACGCTATTTTTTTTTATTTTGCTTATTTGATTATTTTTTTGAGATAAAAGATAACTTGAGACCTCTTCATATGTAACTGGGTTGAAATGGCGACCTCCACTAATTAGTTCAAACCATTCGATTTATGTACCTTTGTGTGTGTATGCATCTGTCCATATGTTGTAATTTTACTCTGCTTATTAGTTTTATATGTTAGTTGATAGCTTGAGATGTGTATGGTAAGTTTAAAAATTGCTGTAAATAGATGATAATGTATAAAGAGTACCCTTTATCGTCTTTTAATAGATATCTTATCTTAAATTTAGTTAGTTGCATCGCCTTTTGTTTGTCTTTTTTCATTGGCATTAGTTTTGTAAAAATGTGAAATAGGAACTATATATTTTAAGTTGTATATAGATAAGAATTCATACATACGCCTACTTTATTGTTAATATTTCAAGTGCTATAACTATTGTTTCTATTGACTTTAAAGGTCAAATTAGCTTCTTTTTTTTAATATCATAATTTTTTTAGTGGCATGTTATTGTAAAGATGCAGAACACTCACCCTAGGATAGATTCGGTGTTCTTTTGGACCTAAATAACCAGGACAAAGTGGTAAAACCGATATCCCCTGCGCATCACGCGAGAGGGAATAGTTGGGTCATTTCGCTTTCTTGACCAGTGAGTTCTTGGTCTTCATTTAAGTTAGTTTGATTTTATTGGGTAAAGTTTTCTTCCCCAATCGGTTCTTGATGTTCATTCAAGTTAGCTTGGTGGTCTTTGTGTTTGTTTTTTACAACGATATTATCGGCAATTGGATGGCTTTCACTGTGATTTTACATTGCCATCTTAGTTTCGACCAGTATTCTAGAAATTCCCATACTCGCACAAGCAGTAACTAAAATGTCTCCTATTGCAGGCGTCAGTGACAGAAAGAAATTGAGATATCCAGATTAAAAGGCCAACTTTTGACCAAAATATGTGTCTTCACTACTTTTGGGTGGGCTTTTGAATCTGTCTTACTGTGGATTTGTATTACGTGACTTCAATCTTTAGCGGTATTGATTTTCTAACACATACTTTTTTATATTTTTGTCACATAATGTGAAAGATTTGAAAAGTAAAGTGGTTGTCTTATATTTAACTAAATATCTTTGACTGGTGAATTGATAGTTAAATACTTAAATGGAGAATTAGGAAATGCCTTTTGTATAATTATAGGAAAACTTTCGTTGAGACTAATGGTTATAGTTGAGCATGGATGTAAGTTTAAATATACAGGAGCAAAATAAATGTCACCACCAACACTTTCTGGATCCGATTCCATACACGTATATATGTTACCTTTTAATGATATCTTACAATTTTTTTGCGTGGCATCAAGTAGCATAATTGTTTATCGATTAATTTTGTTCTATGTTATCGCAAGTGACAATTGCAATATCAATTGAGGATGTGCATAGGGAGATAAAAATATTAAAAGCTCTTTTGGGTAATAAGCATTTGATCCACTTCTATGTATATTATGGAGTATGTGTCCCCTATCCCTTTTTCTCTTGATCATCACTAGAAAAATGAAGGAAATCACTGCAAAAAGATTACTCTTTCAGGTAGAAGGTATGCAATAACCTCATCAACTTAACAATTTAGAGTTCGAAATCACTGCAAAATGGTACACACATCACAACAGGGAATGTAGAAGCTGCTACGAAAAAAGGACCAGCATAATGATGCAAATCCTTGAGTTACCCATTAGGCAACTCGCAGGCACAAGGGCTACCATCTTTTGTTGTTGATGTTTAAGATGCTCTCGTAGTATGATGTGAACTCTCTGGTTAATGCCTCAACTTTGTGTTATAACAGGCTTCAAAATTGTTAATCAATGGACCCATGTACATATCGTTTTTGGCTATGATGCAGATAATGCTACTGTTACAACTTGAGTATCATTTGCTACTTGGTAATTAATTTAGGCTTTAAGTATTTTGCACACAGTCAAATGTAGTGTAGATTTCTTTGTTTTTTTAACGGAATCTCGATTTTATAATTCATTGATTGATCAGCACCTCATCTAAATCTCGATTGTAAAACGCGCAACGCGCGTGATTTTATACAACTAGTTTAAATTTATAAACAACTTTACTTTATTGTTTTTGTTTGGATGTTTAGATATTGGATCCTCTATAAAACACTCCCTCCTTTTATCACAAAAGCACTCTCTATTACCTATTACCGTTCTTCCTTATCACAAAACACACTCCTTCATTCTTCATCACCATAACACATAGCTTACAGCTTCCTCCCAATTTTCATAAATGGAGTTTGCCCAAGGATCTTGAAACTTCAACCGAGACAAATGGTTATCTCGTCGTCTATACCAGGAACAAAAGATTATAAACAGAAAGATAGTAGCCGATTGTTGTTGAGGTGGCCATTTCTCGACATTATGTAACAAAACATTATGTAACAAAACGCTAATTAATGCTTCAACAACATCGGCTACTCTTTTATTGTTTTACTAGTTTTTATCCCAGGAGCGTCCCGGGTTGAAATATTTAATACTACCTCCGTCCCATTAGAAGTGTCTTGGTTTGAAAAACACAAAGTTTTAGGCATAATAAATGATTGCTTTTTTGCTTGCCATATGACAATAATACCTTTGTCATATGTGGGCCCATCATATTCTTTGTTTATTTTAATTGTGTTTTTAAGGGTAAATTTGGAAATTGGCTTATAATTTTTGAAAGTGGACACATGAAATGGGACAAATAAAAAAGGGAATATGGACATTTCTAATGGGACGGAGGGAGTATGACATAATAAAATATCTAATATGACAACATAATTAATGACTTGCTAATATATGATTAATGAATATTATTATTATTATTATTATTATTATTATTATTTATTTTAAACAAATCTCTGTCATAAGTTATCATATCTATATCTATATCTATATCTATATCTATATCTATATCTATATCTATATCTATATCTATATCTATATCTATATCTATATCTATATCTATATCTATATCTATATATATAATAAACCAAAGCATTTTTAATGACATGTCATAATATTATGTAATCTCTCTTTTGAGAGATGCCACATAGGATGTGATGTGGCAACTCTAGACCAATTAAAAAAATGAATAAATATGGTTTAAATATGATTTGACATAATCTATTAAATACCTAATCTACTAAATATAAATATTAAAACTTTATTATTTTCTCTCTCATGTTTTCTCTCAAAACTTTTAAATGTTAATATCTTTTATATACGGGATTTTTTAAAGAAACAAATTACACCAAATTAACGAGCGTTTTATTATCTTTCCAACGAGTACCATAGTGCTATATAAAAAACGGAGAAAAAAACGACTATTTTTTGTAACCCGACAGTTATTGTGTCAGGTTTAGAATTAGTTTAAAAAAAAAATTGTGGGTTTGGGTCGGGCCTGAGATTAGGTGATACCCGACCCAATTACCCTGTTTTTTATATTAGAATATGATAACTTATTGCAGAGATTTGTTTAAAATAATAATAATAATAATAATAATAATAATAATAATAATGATATTCATTAATCATATATTGGCAGATGCCATTTTTATAGTTTAGATACTTCTAATTTTATTCACTTTATTTAGATTTCTCAACCCGGGACGCTCCCGGGGTATAAACTAGTTCTAATATAAAAAAAAACAAATCTCTACGTCGGGGTATAAATCTAGTGTCATTACAAAATATTATATAATGTTAAATGAATTCGGAAGTTTGTAATCGATCATTCTAAAAAGAACTAACGTGAAATAAGGAAAAAAAGTTATTTATTGAAATATCGAACGCATTAGTCTAAGGGTTATGTGATGCATTAAAAAAATACATGGGTATATGATCGGGTATATAGTTCGGGAATTTGGGTATGTGGTTTCGGGTAATTGGGTCGGGTATCACCTAATCCCAGACCCAACCCAAACTCACAATTTTTTTTAAACTAATCCCAAACCTGACACAATACCTGTCGGGTTACAAAAAAATAGTCATTTTTTTCTCCGTTTTTTATATAGCACTATGGTACTCGTTGGAAAGATAATAAAACGCTCGTTAATTTGGTGTAATTTTTTTCTTTAAAAAATCTCGTATATAAAAAATATTAACGTTTAAAAGTTATGGGAGGAAACATGAGAGAAAAAATAATAAAGGTTTAATATTTAAATTTAGTAGATTAGGTATTTAATAGATTAGGTTAAACCATATTTATTCTTTTTTTTTAATTGATCTATAGTTGCCACATCACATCCTATGTGGCATCTCTCAAAGGAGAGATTGCATAATATTATAACATGTAGGATTATTAGCATTGTAATATATATATATATATATATATATATCTATTATCTATTAATATATATATAAGAAAATGTATATGCTGACGTGGCGTGCAATGGAGGCCTCAACCTTCCCTTGAGAGTGCCACGTGGCATCATAATTGAGAGTTTTTGGTGTTTTTGAATTATTTTCTTTTTTAATTAAATTGAGTTATTTTAAAAAAAAAAGAATTTAAAAATAAATTTAAAGTTTTGTCTCTCATATTTCCTCACATAATTTTTAAACGTTTATATCTTTTATATACGGGATTTTTTAAAGAAAAAAAATTACGCCAAATTAACGAGCGTTTTATTATCTTTCCAACGAGTACCATAGTGCTATATAAAAAACGGAGAAAAAATCGACTATTTTTTGTGGGGTTTCGTTCATACAGGAAAAAAACACACAAAGTGTTCATGTTATTCATTAATCATGTTTTTTTCTTTTAAACCAGGTTCTTATCTACGATGTTGAAAATCAGCCCAATCTCCATGTTATCATTGAAATTTTACTAGGTATACTTCATCAAGAGAAGCTAGGAGAAAGAATCGCGCAACACTGCAACACATGGTGTCAGCTTATAGCAAGGTTATTTTTTTATTTATTTAATTACATGAGTAATAATTATTACTATTAGTATTAGTATTATTAAAATAGTTATATTTTTCAACCCAGGGACGCTCCCGGAAAGAATTGATAGTTGCTGACGTGGCGTTCAATGGTGGCCTCAACCATCTCTTGATTATGCCACGTGGCATAATGAGATGCAATGGTTACAACTTTCAAGTTAAGTGTTTGTTTAGTTGATTAGGTTAGGAATTATAAGAGCCATTAGAATGTGAGAAATTAGAGAGATGTGATGAGTTTTTGAATAGTTGCAGCTTACATAAGTGATTCTTTGGATGATTACTGATTAGGTTTTAGATTAGGAAATATGAGTTATTACTGATTAGAATACTATGAACATTCAATGATTGAGAGATTTTGTGGTTAGTTAACCTAAGCCATTTGCAATAGGTTATCACGTAAAATTAGATTTTTCAACCCCGGGACCCTCCCGGGGTAATCAGCTAGTATATATATACTAGTAGAAAACCCGCGCGATGCAGCGACAACCATAATTTACAACGTAGTACTCCAATTTTTGTTAGTTTATCTTTGCTCGCGTGATATATTGTATAGTGCGATGTTAGTTTTTCATTTGTATAATATTTTACGAATAGTATGGACAATTTATAACGTGGTATTCGTTTTTGTTAGTTTATCATTGTGTGCATGCCAAAATCCGAAAAAGAAATAAATAGTGACACTTTCTTCAACCCAATTTTAAAAGATGCATCAACTCCTGAATCTAAAATAATAAATGAAAATTTCAAAGTAACTAAAAAAATAAAAAGAAACAAAATGGGAAAATATCAGGCATGAGTAATCATAAAGTGGTAAAGTAGAAAACGAAATAATATCCTGAATCTAAAATAATAAATGAAAATTTCCCAAACCACCCTTTTTAGAAAGGATGGGTCCTTTCATACTGAAGAATAATCACAAACAACTTTAACTTTAATGTGACATACAAAAAGTAGCAAGTACGTGCTAATTACCTTGTAAACCTTCCTAATACAAAAAAAATAACTTTACACACATGAATCATAAGGCTATAGTGTCAAACCCCGCCTAGGCGGAAACACGGGAATGCAACGATCGAAAAGTTTTCAAGCACAAGGTTCAAGCAATACACATTTACTCAAAATAGTACCACCATAGAAGATGGAATTTGTCATGAATTTATTTAAATATTATCCATAGTGATAGCGCATAAACATTGTTTTATGGAAATTGACAACATAGCCTTTTGAAGCTGACAAAAGCCATCAAAGTGATACCACGATGTGCATGCTCGAACCCTTCCCTCAATCCTCGGTGGCCCTCCATTAGTTACCTGAAACACATGCATAAAGGGTTTTGTCAACAATAATGTTGGTGAGTCTATGGGTTTTGAATGTACTGTGAAATGAACGTGTCATCCGTGTTTGACCAATCATGAGCTAGCTAAGCAAATGATCACTGTGAGAACCATGAGTCTTGTAACCAAACCTCGTGACTGTGGTGCCTCGTGCATTGTACACTAAAGACAATGTATGTATGGTAGAATACTATCACTCTCTTGCATGTGGCTAGTTAGAGCGACTAACCAAGAGTGGGGGTGTCAACCCAATAGATCTATTAAAGTGTTCCATGGCTAAATGTCTAGCTAATGGTGAAGGGATAGGGAGCCTAATCTGAAGGGCGTCCTTATCCCCAAGAGCAATAACCCTGCGCCAGGTGACGGCGCAGAAACGCACCAGCGCGGGGCAGGCAATCAACATGCCTCGCGCACCAAGATGGATGATAAGCAACAGACAATACCTGATACGCGCGTGTAACCACGCGCGGAATCTTCCCTTAGCACCTCCCATACGAAGTACAAGGAATGACAAAAGGAAGATTCATAAAGATCCATGTCAGAGCACGCACCATCAGGAGAAGGACATGTGGCAGATAGTACAAAAGGTGAACGGCTACACTGTGCACGCTGTCATGAACAGTGACCAGCAGGCATTACCTCGCCCACGGTCAGACATCACGTCAGACGGCAGAGGTAGCCTGAACACTGTAGCATGTACGATGTTACTGCACACCATCAGGAATCCGCCACGTGTCCAACTACAACAACGACCACACTGTAGCGTGACGTCATCAACAGTAATCCGCCTTTTCCCGCCATTTCAAGGAAGACCATGGACTTGGGCCTCGGTTGGGCCCAAGCCAATGAAGTCGCCTGTGGGCCTCCCTTGCAGCCCACTATTAGGCCTATAAATAGGATCAAAGACAATCCTTGTATTCATTCAGAAATATAGCCATAACTACTACACACTCAACTTGTAATCTTCCTTGTTAGTAATAATATTCCGGTGTACTTACAGTGGACGTAGGTCATTAACGACCGAACCACTTAAATCTCTTGTTTCACACACACTACTCACGTTAACACTCTCACGGGTTACCATCACGGTTTGGGTAAAGGATTAACCTTGTAGTTACATAAGTATTAACCACCCGGAGGTTATACGTAATCTCCGGTCTACTTATTGTTTCTTCATTGGCGCCATCCAACGGTTAGAACAGCTCTTTTCACTCATCTTTTAACCCACCCATGGCTGAACCCAACCCTAACACCTCCGGCGTACACCAAACCGGAGACGAAGACCTCCGACAGCCGGATAACCAAACCACACCCAACACTGTCGTCAAGCACTCGACGTCTCGGCTCGACAGGTCAGCTGTTGAAATCCGTGACGTCGAGTCAGACGATGACAGTCAAGAACTCTCTGAGGAGGATCCGGACCACTGGCTCCTCCGTCAGAATGCCAAGAGTGCCGCAATCTACCAACGAAAACTATTGCAGCAAGCAAAAAAGAAAGGTAAGACACTTGCTTTCGATACTCCGTCGAAAGCAAGGTACAAGAAGAAAAATACGGCCAATCACGGTGATGGTCGTAGCGGGGAGCTCGGCGGAAACGTCAGAGCTCGGGGCTACGCCAAATCACGTGAGGAGCCGGACGGTTACGAATCGTCAAGCAGCGACTCCGATCACAGAGGAAAGAAACACACTCACACGTCGCGAGACAGTGAGATAGACGATGACTTGGTCAAACCATTTCGACCAAAAGCTTTTGCTGAGAAGTCCAAGTTCGTCGCCCGCATAGCGGCTGCCAAAGTACCAAGAAAGGCCAAACTCCCAAGCAGCATCGGTAGATACGATGGCCTGCGTGACCCAGACGACCATGTGCACGAATTTGAGTGCGCAGGTGTGTCCGTGGACTGGCCTGTTCAAGTGTGGTGCCACCTTTTCGCTCAAACCCTCACGGGTGCCGCTAGGGTATGGTTTGACAGCCTCCCAGCGGGAAGCGTAAAGGACTTCGACGACCTCACAGAAAAGTTCGGCAGCCACTTCTCGCACCTACGTAAGCATAAGAAAGACAAAGCGGACATCTTGCTATGTCGACGATATGACCGAGAAACGATTGAAGATTACATAGTCCGGTTTAACAAAGAAGCACTGCAAATCGGATGCGGGGAGGAGCTCACACGGGCCGCGTTCATTCACAATGTGCGCAGTCCAGACCTCATGAAATGCCTCACCGGCAAAGATGGCATCCCAGAGTCCTGGGATGAGCTCATACGCTCAGCCAAAATATATGCCTCTTCAGAAAAATCTTTCAACCAGCAACACGGCTTCCAGCCACAACACCATAATAATAATAATACTAGACACAAAAACAAATCTGTCTGGAACCGCATCACAGGCACCACCGATGAGGGAAAGTATTCCCCAGCCGGTGATGCCCGCCAGATCATCAGCTCCAAACAAACGCGGGACCAACGCGGACACTCCAAGAAAAACCACGATTGGACCCCGTTAACAAAAACACCATCTCAAGTTCTGAAAACCGAGCATGTCACCCTGAAAGAGCCCAACCCTCTGGGGAAGCGCCGAAATGTGGACCGTAGCAAGTTCTGTGAGTACCATAACGACTACGGCCACCTCACAGACAACTGCTACAGTCTGAAAATGGAGATAGAGGCAGCGCTGAAATCAGGCCAGCTCGGCCACTTGGTCAAAAATGTTCACCGAGCTGGCAAAGGC
Source organism: Ambrosia x helenae (assembly GCA_030844895.1). Classification (NCBI taxonomy): domain Eukaryota; kingdom Viridiplantae; phylum Streptophyta; class Magnoliopsida; order Asterales; family Asteraceae; genus Ambrosia; species Ambrosia x helenae. The sequence continues at coordinate 89,091,081 of CM061231.1, forward strand.
CAAGGTAACGAAGAAACCCAAGGCGAAGGGTCGCGGAAGAAGATCCGGGACCTAAACACTCATGCTGCAACTCTAATCCCCCGCCACCAATGCAACATGACATGGCGGGGCAAGAACACTCAACATGGGAAGCGCACCCGGGTACAGCCGCTAGACGACTCATGGAAAGAGGCTGACATCCTCATGCCAAGGGTCAGAGGTGGTGCTTCCTGCACAGCTCCATTAGTGATCACTGCCGTCTTCGGACACTACCGCACGCGGTATATGTTTTTAGATGGCGGCAGTAGCACGGATATCATGTATGACCAGTGTTTCCAGCAACTCGATGAAGAAGACAAAGCAAAGCTCATTCCCGTCAATGAGCCAATCTCCGGTTTCATCCATGAAACCATCATGCCCCGCGGCATGCTCTCTTTGCCTGTAACATGGACTGACGGTACACACAAGCGCACAGAGATATGTGACTTCATGGTCCTACCAGCCACATCAAACCATGACATACTCCTAGGACGAGAAGGCATTGCTCGCTTCAACGCCAACGCCTCCACGGCACACGCAATGGTGGGGTTCCCCACCAAAACAGGCGTCGCCTTCATCCGAGGAAACAAGGACTGCCACGCCACAGATACAGCCAAGCCGTTAAAGATGGTCAAAACAAACGCCCGCACAGAGCCGGAAAAATGGACGCTCAACCCCAAATTTCCGGAGCAAACGGTGACCATTGGCCATGAAATCTCCGAGTCCATACGGAACCATTTAAAGCAACTACTGATCAGTAACATGGACATTTTTGCATGGCAACCGGCAGACATGGTGGGTGTTCCACGGGAAATAGCGGAACACAGGCTTAATGTTTATCGCTCTGCAGAGCCAATCGTACAAAAGAAAAGAAGTATGGGCCCGGAGAAAACAAAGGCCATGAATGAACAAGTCACCGAGCTGCTCAATGCGGGCATCCTCCGCCCCATTAGATACCAGACGTGGGTGGCCAACCCCGTCATGGTCGCCAAAGCAAATGGGGGATGGCGCATGTGTGTAGACTACAAAGACATCAACAAGGCGTGTCCAAAGGATTGCTATCCTCTACCGGAGATTGACCTGAAGGTGGATTCCCTCGCCCCATACCGATACAAGTGTTTCTTGGACGCTTACAAGGGATACCACCAAATACAAATGGCCAAAGAGGATGAAGACAAAACAGCGTTCCGCACAGACGCAGGCATCTTCTGCTACACAAAGATGCCTTTCGGCCTGAAAAATGCGGGCGCAACGTACCAGCGTCTGATGGACACGGCCTTCGTAAAAGAAATCGGCGTACGGCTTGAAGTGTACGTCGATGATTTAGTGATCAAGAGCAAGGAAGAAAGTGACATGTTACAGGACATCCAGCAAACATTCAACCAACTGCGAAAGGTCCGCATGAAGTTGAATCCAAGCAAATGCTCATTTGGGATGGAAGAAGGGAAATTTCTGGGCGTTATCGTTACGCGGGATGGGTTCCGCGCCAACCCAGAAAAGGTTCAGGCAATCGAGCGGATGCCGTCACCAGCCTCCGTCAAAGAAGTACAAACGCTAATGGGCCGTTTGGTTGCCCTAAACCGCTTCCTATCCAATTACGCTTCAAAGTCATTTCCATTCGTGGACACTTTGAAAAACTGCCTGAAGAAGAGCAACTTCCGCTGGACCCCTGAGGCAGAGTCAGCTTTTCAGCAAATGAAGCAATGCTTGATGAACCTCCCTACACTGACAGCCCCGCTCCCCAAAGAGCCACTCACGCTCTATCTCTCGGTCACGGAGCGGGCAATAGGCGCAGTTTTGATGGTCGATCGTAAAGGCGTGCAAACGCCTATCTACTACATCAGCCGCACATTGTTAGATGCGGAAACCCGGTACACTATAATGGAAAAGCTGGTCCTAGCTTTAATTCACGCTTCTCGAAGGCTGCGCAGATACTTCCAAGGCCACCCGATAAACGTCCTTACAGACTATCGGATAAACGACATCTTAGCCAAACCCGAGTTGTCAGGAAGATTAGCAAAATGGGCTATCGAACTCGGAGAGCATACAATCAGCTACAAGCCCCGACCCGCAATCAAAGGCCAAGTATTAGCAGACTTCGCAACCGAGATCCCAGCTGATAAGATTCAAGAATGCCGAGAAGAAGAATCACCCGCGCAAGCACATGATCCATCACAAAAGTGGTCCTTATACACTGATGGAGCCTCAAATGGAGACGGTGCTGGCGCCGGTTTGCGCCTCATCAGCCCAGACAAACACGAGTTTACATACGCCATCCGCCTCGAATTTAAAAGCACAAACAACGAGGCGGAATACGAAGCGTTGCTGGCAGGCCTCCGCATAGCGGAAAAAATGGGGGCCAGGCACGTGGAGGCACATGTGGACTCATTGTTGGTAGCACGGCAGATCAACGGGACATATGACGCAAAGGATGAAACCATGGCTCTATACCTGGAACAAGCCAGGAAACTCATGCGCAGGTTTGACACATGCACAGTCGAACACATCCGGCGCAGCGAGAACAAACCAGCCGACGCACTCAGCAAAATGGCATCCACGGTTTTCGAGCACATGGCAAAAGAAGTCCGAATCGAGGTCCGAGACAAACCGTCAGTCTCCGCGCGCCAGGTCAATGTCACCCAAACAGGCAATGCGTCATGGATGACGCCAATTAAAGCTTTTCTATCTTCGGGAATCCTGCCTAACGACAAACTAGAGGCCCGGAAGATAAGAAACAAGGCCCTGCAATACCAACTGGCGGGCGACATCCTGTACCGTCGCTCCTTCCTAGGGCCACTCCTGCGCTGTGTAGACCCGACAGAAGCATCTGTTCTCCTCAAAGAAATACACGAAGGAACATGCGGGCTGCACGCAGGACCAAGGATGGTAGTGGCAAAATTGATGAATGCATGATATTATTGGCCTGGCATGCACGTCGACGCGGTCAATGAGCTACGCAAGTGCGACAGCTACCAACGCCATGCTCCAAACACCCTGCGCCCCAAGAACAATTTAGTACCGGTCACAGCAGCTTGGCCTTTCCAGAAGTGGGCCATTGACCTGGTCGGACCGTTCCCAGCGGCGCCGGGTAATGTGAAATATTTGATTGTCGCTATCGACTACTTCACTAAGTGGGTCGAAGCCAAACCTCTAGCCAAGATTGATGGCGCACACGTCAAGAAATTTATATGGGAGTTCATTATCTGTCGGTTCGGGTTACCGATGCAACTGGTCAGTGACAACGGAACACAATTCGAAGACCAGGCCCTTCAACAATGGCTGGCTCAGATGGGAGTCACACAAATCTTTACATCCGTTGCGCACCCGCAAGGCAACGGCCAGGTAGAAAGGGCCAACCGTACTATTGTTGAAGGCATCAAGACAAGGCTCGGAACCAGAAGAACAGGGTGGGTAGACGAATTACCGCACGTTTTATGGGCCTACCGCACACTCACAAAAACGAGCAACGGCGAAACACCATTCAGCCTAACATATGGGTCCGAGGCAGTAATCCCCGCAGAAATAACTTGCCCCACGGCAAGGGTATTGATGGCTGACACAACCGATAATGATAAAGAACTCCGCATAAACCTCGATCTGCTAGAAGAACGCCGCGACCTTGCGGCAATAAAAGAAGCCAGCTACAAAACCCAACTTGAACAGTACTACAACAAGCATGTCAAAGAGCAGACCTTCAAGATTGGGGACTATGTATTCCGCAACAATGAGGCTTCCAACGCCGAAAAACCTGGGAAGCTCGCCCCAACCTGGGAAGGCCCTTACAAAATTCAAGAAGTGCTAGGAAAGGGCGCTTAAGCGCTAGAAAGGCTCGATGGCACCCCTATTCCGCGATCATGGAACGGCGCTCAGTTACGGCGTTGTTATTTGTAATACAAAATGGCTACACATGCCACACTATTAATGAAAACGTTTCCTATATCTGTGTTTCTACTTGTACTTTCCGCGCCAGGGTCTTCAAGACTTAGGCAAAATCACGTCGGACCAAACACACTAGCAAGGCACGCCTTCAAGACGCGCCGCGTGCACGTCGGGCTTGTACTCAGCTAGTGTAGAGTCTTCAAGACGGATTTACTCGCCGGACCTACAACACCGCACAGCAATAACACGCGCACCAACTCTTGTCTTCTAGAGTCATTGCAACTCGGACATCAGAGTAGCGCGCAGCGTAAACGCGGTAAAAGGTCTTCAAGGCAAGGCTACCGCGCACCTAAGTCGGACTCAATGGCACAAGTCGCCTCCGCTACAATCTTCAAGGCGAGAAAGTGTTGAAACACTTAGACGCCGGATTGTCTAGCTGAGCGCGCGCCCTAACTCTTACTTACACACCGGGTGACGACTTGGTTAAATAAGTAAATTAGGGACGAGACAACACGATATAACAAACAAAAATTTCATTAAACAAAGGGACTTAAAAACCCTTTTATATTTACATCGAAAGTTAAAATTACAAATAAACAAGCCCAGCGCCTACTGATCACCCACCCCCGAGGTCTCTCCGCCAGTAGCCCTCGCCAACGCATCAGATGTCTCTATGAAGTACTTCAAGGCTGCAAGTGGATCCGCATTCTTGTTGCAATCCGCAAGCACTTGGAGGATGGGGAACTCTATCTTCTCGAACTTCAGAAGTTCCACTTCGTATTCCTCCTTCAAAGGCTTGCCATAATGATCTGCGTCCACTATGCGCCCATCATTTTGAGCGTGCAAGAAACCATCCTCATAACCCTCGCCATAACCATAAGCTTGGGCGGCGGCGGCAATAGCAGCAATCTGGTCACCCAGTAGAGGCTCTTGCCAAATCCTCTTAAAGACCTGAAGACAAAACGAAAGTTAGTATATGAGCTCGAAAGACAAGTACCAAAAATAAAGAAAGCGCGAAGACTTACCCCATTCATTCCATCTGTCATTAACCACTTGATGGAATCTTGCATCTGGGTCTGGGCGGAGACAGCCTCCTCCAACAACAGCTTGGACGCCTCACTCTCCTTCACAGCTTCGAGGCGAGCCTGATCACAAGAGTCCAGGTCTCGCTCCAGGTCCTCCTTTGCACTAAGGACCTGGATCCTCTCCTGCTCCAGGAAAGAGACGCGTTCAGTAGCCGCGACAAGAGCCTCATCCTTAGACTCAAGCTCCTTGCGCATGGCAACATACTTAACCGTTTGCCGCGTGAGGGCCTGGCTCTCTGCCTCCTGCTTCTTCACCGCCGCCCGCCGCTCCTCCCGCGCCACTGACAGAAGATCCTTAAGGTCTGAAATATCAGTGTTGGCCTTTTTCCAGGAGTCCGACCAGCGGCGCCTTTCGGAGGCCGCATCCTCCTCAAGTTTGGAGACCTTAGCCTCCGCGTCATGGGCACGACGGCGGTACTTGGCAATCTCCGCCTGGAAGGCAGCCTCCTTCTCAGCAAGGCTGGCCTTCTCTGCCTCTACCCGCTCCATGTCCCGCCACAGCGCCGAGTCGCGGCGCCGCAGCGAGTCCATCATAGATAGTTGAGTCGCCTGATTAACGCACAAGGCGGCAATAAGGTCCTGACGACTCAACATATCCTGGTGAGTGCGCTCATAGGGAGGCACCACCTCGCTGACGAACTCCTCGGCAGCTAAGGAGTTGGAAAACAGGGTGTTTTCCCTTATTGCCCAACGAGGGCGCCAGATAGCGTCACCACCAGACCAACAGGAGCCGTCATAGACTCCTGTTGATCCCCCAACCCGAGAAGACTCACGCCGATCCCGACGCGAGCCAGCAGCACCAGAGGCACCCTGCTGAAACAGGGCCCTCTCAAAACCATCTTCATCGTGAGCCAACTCCCGGCTCTCCACATCAAGGCGTTCTTGGGCTGCGCGCTCCTCTGCCTCAGCCACCTTCTTGGCCTTCTCCTCTAGGAAACTTTGTTCCTGGAGGCGAAGGCGTTCCGCCTCAGCCTTCTTATCCGCCTCAGCCTTTCGTGCGGCTTCATCGGCAGCAGCTTTCTTCTCTGCCTCAGCCCGGCGGCGGGCTTCATCGGCTTCCGCCTGCTTGGCAGCAGCGGCCTTCTTCTCAGCCTCTGCCTTTTGTAAAGCTTCATCGGCCTCCACCTGTCTACGAGCAATCTCTTGCTCCTGCCATAACCGCTCCTCCTCCACACGAGCAGCCTCCGCAGAAGGAGACAAAGGAGGAGGAGTGGGAATCACTTTGGGCGACACTGCGAAAACAAAGAAAAGAATTAAAGGGAATTCAAAATTAAGATAAAAAAGCAGCAAAAAAATCACTTACCAGCCGCCTTCTTCTTAATCAACTTTTGGAATAGCGGCTGCCTACTAGGGGCAGCACGAATCCCCACAGAAAAAACAGGGGCACTCCCCCCCTGTCCCTCAGCAACGCCGGTCTTCTGACTACCAGCAACATCAGTAGCACCTCCGGAGGCGGTCGCTGGTTCAGTCAGAGTGGCAACCCCACTCTCGTCCACGCCTGTGGGGGCAGTAGACACGTTCTCTGTAGCAGCTGCAGCGCTGCTAGTGGCGGCGCTATCAACGCGCGCCCTCTTCCTCTTCTCCAACTGAGAAGATTCAACTTCTTCCTCATCATCAGAAGGCGGGCCATCCTTGCGCCGTCGACGCCCTTTCACAGCCTCCCCTGCTGAGACGGAAGAACCCGAGTCAGAAAGCACAACTTTCGCTCGGTACCCATGATTCCGCGGGGCGTGTTTCCAACGACCACGCCCTGCGGATGAGCTCACCGGCGGGACACTCCCTACTGAGAATCCAGTAGTGTCATCCCCAAAAATGCTAGAGCCGAAAGGATCGGGGAACTCACCGGTTGTGTAATAAGGCTTGGGCGCGATGGTCAAATCCGGGTAGTAGAACCGGTCAGCAAGCGCGTCCAATGCAAGGACTTAGGAGTGTGGGTGGCCATAGGCGGCACCTTGGGGCGTGGCTTGAATGAAAACCACATCTCATCCCGCGCCATAAAGTAGAAGACATTGAACCGTTCAACGGTGGGTTCAATGTCTAGGGCGCGGCAGGAAGCTTCGAAATGAACTAACCGCAGCATCCCAAAAGCGGTTAGTTGTGTAGGGCCAACACCATAAGCCACCATGGTGTCAATCTGAAAGCGGGTACACGGCAGGCGGAACCCACACTTAGCAAAGTGGGCCTCGTACAATGCCAATTGGCCGGTACCGGCTGAGAGAACAGTGCTGGTCGGAGTTGGAAGGGTGGGCTCCCACTCCGGCAAGATCCCATACATCACAAGAAACCGGTTGAAGGCCTCTTGACTCCAAACACAGCAAGTGTTGGACATCAACTTCCTCTCCTTGATCTTGCCATGTTCAACGGTGATTTCCTGCACCACCTCCTCCGGCTGCTCGCCTACAACCTCCTCAGACGCACTATGACTCTCAGACATGATAATGAAAAGTCAGGAAATCTGGAAATCCCACCGGAAAGTTTGAAGATCAGACGGAATCTTCAAAGAAAGTAACAAAGAAGCAGTTAACAGATCAGCAAACAACAAGAAGACGAAGAAAGAAGACACCAAAGTAGAAGAAATATGAAGTTTCAAATGAATCTTCAAGATCAAGATCTTTGAAGATTAAACGGAAACTTCAAACGGAAGTTGGCCGGAAGATAAAGAGAAAAGAAAGCAAAGTGGAAGAAGATTAGAGAGCATAACCGTTGAAATGAGCCACAATAAGGCTTATATACTCATCGCATTTATGACAGAGGGACCCACCTGGAAAACACAAACCGTCAACTTTTCAAATTCCAAGCACGAGATGACGACACGTGTCCACAACAAAAATGAGCGGCCTGGATGATAGTGTATGACAGTTATACACTACACACGCGCCGGATGATCGACACGTGTCGACAGATCTCACAATATCAGCAATACAAGCGCGTGGAAACTCACGCGCCTGACAGGCAACACGTGCCCAACGACACGTGGCACAGTCTCAGCCAAGAAGACAATACGTCAGACGCGTGCCAACCCACGCTCCTGACACAGACGAGATATTGGTAACTGCAACCATGATGTGACGTGCCTCAGTCTGCACAACCAGACAGTCACTGAACACGTCAGCAACCATTAAACTTCCATAAGAAGTAACTGATCGTTGGAATTCCAGGCGCATTTACTCCAAATCATGAGAGACAAATTCAATGCCAATGATTTAGAATTTATCACAAACTCCGGACCCGCATTAAACCACTCAAACAGCATTTAATGCCTCGGCGGAAACTTGACGTAAAATTACAAAAAGACGTTCCCCGCCCAACCACTGCAAGGTCAAGGCGAAGAACGTCCTACTCGGCGGAAACTTGATGTAAAGTTTCAAAAGACGTTCCCCGCCAATCTCCAGACTCCGCGCAAAAGAACACTTCCAAGAACTACAATGCAAGCAGATGAGCTCTCATCCGCGGCTAACATATTTTGAGTCTAGCACTCCACCTACTCATCAGCGAGCAGGAGAAGTCCTAGACTAGGGGGACTTGAAGGGATAGGGAGCCTAATCTGAAGGGCGTCCCTATCCCCAAGAGCAATAACCCTGCGCCAGGTGACGGCGCAGAAACGCACCAGCGCGGGGCAGGCAATCAACATGCCTCGCGCGCCAAGATGGATGATAAGCAACAGACAATACCTGATACGCGCGTGTAACCACGCGCGGAATCTTCCCTTAGCACCTCCCATACGAAGTACAAGGAATGACAAAAGGAAGATTCATAAAGATCCATGTCAGAGCACGCACCATCAGGAGAAGGACATGTGGCAGATAGTACAAAAGGTGAACGGCTACACTGTGCACGCTGTCATGAACAGTGACCAGCAGGCATTACCTCGCCCACGGTCAGACATCACGTCAGACGGCAGAGGTAGCCTGAACACTGTAGCAAGTACGATGTTACTGCACACCATCAGGAATCCGCCACGTGTCCAACTACAACAACGACCACACTGTAGCGTGACGTCATCAACAGTAATCCGCCTTTTCCCGCCATTTCAAGGAAGACCATGGACTTGGGCCTCGGTTGGGCCCAAGCCAATGAAGTCGCCTGTGGGCCTCCCTTGCAGCCCACTATTAGGCCTATAAATAGGATCAAAGACAATCCTTGTATTCATTCAGAAATATAGCCATAACCACTACACACTCAACTTGTAATCTTCCTTGTTAGTAATAATATTCCGGTGTACTTACAGTGGACGTAGGTCATTAACGACCGAACCACTTAAATCTCTTGTTTCACACACACTACTCACGTTAACACTCTCACGGGTTACCATCACGGTTTGGGTAAAGGATTAACCTTGTAGTTACATAAGTATTAACCACCCGGAGGTTATACGTAATCTCCGGTCTACTTATTGTTTCTTCAAATGGTTACAATGAACGTTGTACGAGGACTAGTGAGCTCATGAACCAAATGTCTCATGTTCCACATGGTAGTCATGCTAGAATGTACACACACTTGAAATTGACACAAGTATTGATGCATGTATTTCCCCCAAAATGTAAAATAGTAAAATGGGGCCATAGAAAACTCACCTGTTTGAGTCGTGTGTGGTCTAGTGAGCTAGTAGATGATCACCGTCCTGACAAATGATATTCTATGATCATTATGGACATGGTAAGTCATCCGGAGGTTGTTTATCATACAAATTGTTCACCTGACACTTGTGGACCATTGTGTTTAGTGTGTTTCATTGTTCATGGCACTTGTTAATGTTCTATCAACCATATAGTTCCAACACTTTGTTGTTTTGGAATGTAATGTCCATGGTGAACTATATTGGGCCTCACATGGGGTATTTGGGCCGTATTTTAGCACCAAATTACCATGTGTGGTTGGTTTTTGAGAAAATATTGTTTAACACATGTTTATTTCCTCTTTTGAAACTGTTTGTGAGGTACACATGTTTCGGCCTAGCTTAACACATGTTAGCTTATGGTAGCCGATGTGTTCTTATAGTGTAAAGGATAATGCCGATTATCTAGTGAATCTATTTGATTTTTTTAGGCCTATTCGATCCTTGGAGTGTTATCTCATGACATATTATGAACCTTGTAGCAAGTTTAAGCTTTGATTATTTATGTTATTAACCTTAGCTTCAAACTTAAGCCAAGTAAACTTAGACTATTGAATTTCAAAGTAATCTAAGTTGTATATGTTTCTAAATGTAATTTAACTACCCTTGATCATAACAAGGCCGATTGTAATGTTGTTTAAGGCAAGATCTCATGAATCAATGCTAGTATTAAGACAATGTGGTAAGTAGTTTAATGAATTACCCTTAAACAAAACAATGTATGTGACTTGGGTTTGGTAATAGGGACGATTAATTGTGATCACGGGGTAAGGGGTCGGGTGAACATGTTAAGCCGATTATAGAAGACTTAAAGAGCTCGGATTACTTACCTAGTGGAGCAAGGTGAGGATGGCCGATGGTTAGAGCGTTCGGGTCTCCTAGTCTTCTCCTAAGCTTACACTTGTTGGTTAATGGGTGTGGTTCAGCCTAGAGAGAGAGCCGAGAGGGTTAGAGAGGTGTGAGTTATGTTGAGGGATAATGAGGCCTTTATATAGGGAGTTCAAGATAGCGGTGACAAAAACAATTTGGGTATACCCCTTATGTTTCGGCCGCAACATATGTCAAAGAAAGTTTGCACAAAATGGTGAAAGGTCATGAGTTGCATGCTTCTAACTATGTTTAGGGGGGGTTGACTTGATTAAGGTAAAGAAACATTCTTGTTTTTAGCCAAAATGATGCAAGTGACTCTCCATGTCTATGTGTTTGTCCTCTAGTGCACATCATTAGGCCATTGTACTATCACTATCACCTTGTTGTCAAGGTGTTTCGGCCGAAATCCCTATGGAAACACATGATGGATAGTGTAACACCCCGAGGTGTTACGGGTCTCGTAAACGGGTCGGGTACGACCCGATCACCCATTTATTTTATTATTATTATATACTCAAGTTCGAATCTTGCGAACAAACGTTTCATTCGGTTGAATAATTTAGCAACAAACACTCGATATTTAATTATTTCCAAGTTTGCAGCCAAACGATTCCTTATCTGTTACTAAATTCAGCACCAAACACCCCTAAATCTGTTGCTATACCCGTATCCAAACACCCTGAAGTTAGCTCCTATCCCTATACCCAAACACCCCCATTCTTGCTTTGACTACAAATCCCTTCACCCTCTTCTCTCTCTCTCTCCTTGTCTGCACAAAAACGTAACATACACACACATGTGTGTTTCGAAGAGAGCAGTCACACCGGACCACCGGACAGTCATGGCGGCCGTCGGGGGAATACATGTCACTTATTAAACCTAGAAATGCTTTACATAATAAAAGATTATCAATAGAAATAAAAGAAGTATAATAGAAAAGGGGACATAGAAACGACAAGGACAGTACTGGACGGTATCCGCCATTTCCTTTCTTGTACCGACTAGAGGGCGAGAACCAGTCTTACCCAAGTAGAGGGTAGGAATGTCCGAGTAGAGGACCAAACCCATTCTTGTCCAAGTAGAGGACAGGAACAGGTATTTTACCACAATCAGAGTGGTACCATCGATAGGAATGGCACGAAATATAATCGATATAATAGAATTGAGATATAACCGAGTTGATATATGATAGAGTGGTATAATAGAAATATATTTTCCCCTTCAGAATTATAAATGTAAAGCATGTTTATAAAAGAATATTTAAAAGAATGTTTTATAAAAGAATTATCAATAAACTAACTGGCCATTCACTTTATAAAATACACGATCTCACCAACTTTATGTTGACAGAAACTATTTTTGGCATGTGTTCAGGTAACCCAACAGATATGATGACGTGGATCCTGGAAGACTAAAGACTGTTATTATTTGAATTCCGCTACGTAGCTCCGATAACCCGACCCGACGACCCGGCACCGACTGCCAGGGTCGTTACAGGTGGTATCAGAGCAGCGCTTAGTAACAGTTTTGAAGTCTTTACTAACCCAGGATCTACCAGAATATTTTCTAAAAAAGAAATGTTGCTTAGAAAAATATTTATGATATCAGAATTATTAAAGAAAATATCAGGCTATTAAATTTTTGGGTACCTAAATGCCAAACCATTATAAAGTTGGTGAGAACCATAATAGTATATTAGAAATCAGAACGAATCCACTACAGGATATTACTAGAATGATTATGTGGGGTAAATTGACAATTCTGTACACAATTGTGAATTTATATGCACATTTAAGTTCTGGGAAATCTTACAGGATGTTAAGGCTATAAGAAATGAGAAATAATATAGAAGAAAAACCAGAATATTAAAAGAAATCAGAAAATAAATCGAGAAATAAATATGAAGTGGCGGAAGTTATAAAAAAGTATGTATTTTATATAGAAAAATATATAGATCATAAAACATAAATCATCCATCATTGATTCAAGAAACTTCATATAAGTTTATTGAATTATTCCGGTCATAGTGACTATTTATATCCGATTTCAGATCATTAACCTTGTGATTGTTTTAAATATATACAAATAGAATACGAATATTACGCTCCAACTTGAACATTCCTATGATCGAGTTTTCAGAAATAATCTTTTTACTCCGTAAATTTTATTAAAAATCAGATATGCTAGAGACATACGAGTATTATGTTTCTAAAGAATTTCCTCCAATTATTTAATCAAAACTCGGACAGATTCTTTGACAACTTAAGTTGTTTTAAATTTTTCAATATGTAACAACCGGCAAAAATAAGGTAATTCCGTACAAATTAATTAATATATGATTAACGTAATTAAATGCAATTATGTGTGATTTAATTATCAAGGCCTTAGGAGATAGCAATTTCCAAATAATGCATAGGAATGCATGCGTTTAATGGTAAAAACATGATTGGATCATGTGCGAAATAACTATCCGGTATGGACGTTGGCAATTACCCGGTAATAATTAAATAAACAAAAAGGATACCGGACACCCAGGATATAAAATAAAGGGTAGTTTCATAAAATATAATGAGTTTTGGAACTCCAAAACCATAAGTGGAAACGTCTTGTACAAATCTCCCGGTAACGAATAAAATGCGCGTACCGCACCCGATACGCGTATAACTAATAATTTCACCCGGCAAAAGCCTAAATAACCAATCAACGCTTAAATTAGACTATATTTAAGGGTTATTAAAGGTATTTTTAATGTCCGAATAACGCGTGATTAAAACCCGAAAAATACCCGAACGACGGGGAATTAAACATAACAAGTATTGGGTAAATATTTGAAGTGGTGGACCCCACCTAAACCCACACAAGGGCCGGCCTAAAGGCCATAATTATATCCATGCAAGGGTGATAATGATAATAATCTACAAACTAGATTAAAGCATGCTTTAACATAAGACAAAAGGTGTAAGATACACTAGTACAAAGCATGCAACCATCTTGTCCCCTCCCTTGCTATTTTCGGCCCATGGCCACTAAAATCCAAGACAAAAGCTAGCAATCATGGCCTAAGTGTATGCACATGCTTGGTAAAAATCTTGTATAAAGATTAAGTGAAAGAGCATCCAAATAATAAACCAAGATTTGCAAGCAAACTCCTCCCCTTGCCCTCCAAAACCCACGGCCACACACACACACTCACATCCATCCAAGACCACTTGTGTACTCCTTAAATCTCTTGAATCATTAGCAAGATTTCATACAATCCATGGAAGATTACATGTGATAGCACTATAAATAACATGTGTTAGAGTCTTGGAGAAACAACAAAAACCATCTTCTTCTCCTCTCTTTTGGGCCGTGAGTTTTACCCCTCCACCATACACATTTCTTTCAAGTTTTTACATCTCCAAATCACTCAAAACAATCCATCATCCAAACCCCTATTGTGTGTTTCAAGCTTGGAGCTTAACCATTAAGGAAGAACACACTAAACCCCTCTCAAGATCCAAGGTTTTGTCTTCCCTAGCCTTGTGCTAGTAGTAAGCTTCTTAACCTTGTTTTTTATTATTATTATTATTCATGTATGTGTTCTTAGAAGCAAGTTGTACATGAAGGGTTTAAAAGGTGGTTTGAAACATAATCTTTAATAGGTTTTACATGAGTAAAATAGATGATTAAAGATATGTAAATAAATCATGGATTGGATGATGATAAAGTAGTATTCTTGAAAATGTATAAAATTTACACATACACTAAGTAGGATGATGATTTGATTAAGATTTATGGAATAAACTTGAATGTGTTAAAAAGTAACTTTAATCATCTTAATATGATCATCTAAGACATAATAAATGATGGAACATGTTAGAAGTTCATGGATAAAGAAGTTGAAAAATTAAAGTTTACTTACTTAGAAGAATGATATTTTGGTATAATGGGCAAATACATAAAACACACATACAAGTAGTCTTATATATGGAATATAAGACTAATAAAAGTGTTTTGATACAAAAATAACTTACCAATAAAAAGATGGATCTTCAAAGTCTACTATTTTGAGTGAAAAATGCTAACTTTGGAAGTTGGAGTGGAAAATGCAACATTTGAAAGTTAAGGGACTAATATTGTAACTTTGAAAGTTAGAGGACTGAAATGGATATTTTAGAAACTATTAGTCCAAAAATGCAAGGATGGAAAGTTTGGTGTCAAAAGTATAAGTAATAAATTTCTAAGGATGATTTGGGTAAATACTAGTAGATATACTTGGGTATTTTTGTATAAAGAGTATATTTTTGAAAGTTATAAAATATGGATGATATTAACATAAGGAATTTTTATAAAATAGAGATTTTATAAAAATGTTAAACAAACTTGAGAAACTTATACAAAAATGAATACTTTTATATAAATGGGAATATAAAAGTGTTGGAAACATTTTTGTAGTTAAGTTAACAAGTTGGGTTAAAAATACATAAGTATTTTAAACCTTCCAAGTAACTTGTGTTAGGAGGAAGAAATATGAATAATATTTCTATAAAACACATGTTGGGAAAAACTTGGAAAAATTAACTATTCGAGCTAAGATATCGAACTAAGACGCATTAACGAACCGTACACGGACAAAACATGAGAAAAATGCCATTGCGGCAAGATGAGAAAATATATATTTTTAGGAAGTAAAATATATATATACATGGGTGAAAACTAATGAACACTTCCCTAAGTGTTAAAGGAATTATTCGTGGGAGAAAACATGACATAAACAAATAAGACGTTAAGCAAACGTATATACTTAACAAGAAAAATTACACATTTGTATATATGTACACTCATCTCGGCGAATTTCTAGTATATCTACTTAATGGAAAGTAGATATGTGGGAAGGAAAACGAGACGAGTAGACAAAGATATATATATGCGTATGCCGTGCCGACAAGATCCTAGTATATTTATGGGAAAATAAATATACGGTATGGTGAGTTGAATCGGGTGTTAAGAATATACAATCGAACGACAAGATCTTAGCATATTTGTTTAAATGGGAAAACAAATGTGCGGCAAAGTGAGTCGGGTCGAGTGTTGAAATATATATTATGTCGAGCGATGCGATCTTAAGTATAATTATTTAAATGGGAAAATAATTATATGTTAAGTGAAGTCGAGTCGATAATAATAAGATACAAGTTAAGGAAATATTAACAAGAGTAATATATAACTTGTAACACCAAGGGGTAATCTAACGCCAACGAAACCTAGGATACGCGCTTAATTAAACGGGATTTGGAATAACTTGTGGTCGGGAGTTGGGTGTACAACTTGCCAAGGCACATGCACTATAGGGATAGTGACTTATACGTCTAGGACGTTTGTAGGTGCGAGACCCTCTTTGCTATCTGCATAGTGAGCCAGACAGTGTTTCAGGTGAGTTTCACGGCCCCATTTTAAACTATTTTTACTTTTTTCGGGGGAAAGATATGTTAGGGAAAATGTTTGACGGATTTATTACTTGAGGTGTGACCGCCACTCGGGGTTGAGTCCTCGCCTCTATAATCATTTATTCAGGGAAATGAAACCGGAGGAATATTGAATAGTACTATTGGTGCCTTACGAGGCCCACCCCTAATCGATAGCGTCGATTATGCATTAGTGTATGCCTGGGGTGCATATATTCTGAACTTAAGTCGTGGGAAACCGAGTAACGACTTGGAGCGGGGCATTATTATTATACGTCTTGGTTTGATTATAGTCTCAAGTAGATTTATAGGAATTTGCAACTCCTATATATTGTCATAACATGGTATTTCCCAAGTATTCAAGTTTTGGAAACTAAAAACCTGTGAACTCACCAATATATTTATATTGACGAAATTTTAAACATATCTTTCAGGTAATTAAATGAAGGCGAACCGGGACAAGCTGGGTCGTGGAATCCTCCGATGCGGCGTTAAACATTTTGCGGGGTTTCACCTTTATTTCCCAAGGCTTTGGGATATATTTGAGAAACCTCTATGTTGTCTTAAAAACAATTTACTTTTATGTAATATTTTGAACAAGATTTGACGCCTTAATAAATGACCCATTTTCTTAAATTACTTGTGTTTAGCGATTAACCTTGACTTTATGCTCTTGAACCGTCGCGCCACGTGTTTCCGCCATTGTCGTGGTGTGACACAATATGACTTTGAAGTTTGCTGAATTCATTCTAATCATTTCTATTTTATAACTGAATCAAGTATTATGATTTTTAATAAAAATATATATATTCCTCCACTTTCAAATAGACGTTTTATTCAAATAAATAAGGTTGAGAAAATCCGACAATACTATAATTTCCTTTTTATAACACCAAGTATTGATACTCTTGATATTATTAAAAACCCCCAGAAATTTGTCTTAAGTTTTTATCTAGTATAATTTGTTTAAACATTAAAATTCGGACATTAATATTTTTGAGAAACCTATTTTTGTTTCATTTTCTCTAAATAAGAAACCTGTTTATTAAGAATTCAAAAATTTTGATATCATAAGCCATTACGAAAATTTCTACCGCGACTCTCTTTTTAAATAGTTATAATTTTCAAAAAGAAATATCATTACGAAACTCGAACCAGTATTGTTATTATAAATCCTCCCTAAAAGTTTTTATTTCAAAATATAAAAGAACCACGACCATATTATTTTACCGAAACATATCTCCTATCGCATTTAATGGTATTTTCATAGAGATTTATTAATCGAATCCGTATTCGTATATATATATATATATACCAAGAGCCTTTTCAGTATAATTTTATATCTATGTTCGATTGTAAAATTTCTCGATATTTATTCCAATAAAAACAATGAACATTATATATATTCCGTTTTATAATTTAAACCTATTTTTTTACATAATTAGAGATCTCAGATATATGTTATTCTCGATCCTTTTCAGAATTAAATAATATTTTGAACGGAAATATTATTATTTCGGATTCACGCGACAAAAATAATTTGAATTTATCGGAAGAAACCGAATTCTTATTCGCTCGATTAAGCGACAATATAAGTACCATCTTAATCCTATGACTCGAACAAATCAGGGATATTAAAAAAGATTGGATTGTTATATTGACTATCTTTTGACGTGAACAAATTCTTGAACAATTGACAGTCTATTTCGTTAGACTCAGATCAACATGTTTCCTTCCAGAATATATAATTTCGAATCTAAGAGAAAATAAAGAAAAGAATAATAAAGTAATATGTGAAGGACACATACCTATTGTGATTAAAATAAACAAATACTGGAATGTTAGGTGAGGTGAAATAGTAATTATGATCGCGACATAATTATGAATGTCACAGGCACAGGAACATTCGAGTAAGAATTTATCAAGATCATAGTTTGTCTGTGTAATGAGCATATTAAAAGAAATGATAATAAAAAGAAATATGATCCGAACTATCAGCGTATCGTATCTGAAGAATACGACTAAATCATTGGCAATCTAGTTGAAATTTCTTCGTGAAATACGACTAAGAATATGTTTGCGGAATAAAAACCATTGATTGGTTAATTTCTATGAATCAAAGAAATTAGTTTACTGATTTTTGATTGCCAACCAAAGATAGTGCATGTCCCCTGTGCAATCTCCGGGGCAAATGCTATCCGAATCCTTACAGAAGGTATATCCGGACATTTGTCACCAAGTCACAGGATTCTTTTGTAGGGATATATACTACTATGAACAAATCTTCGCAGTCACTTTTGTATAAAAACTCTCGAGAGTTATAGTATAATCAAATTGGTAAACGGTCAAGTGTTACCAAGTTGAAATTCATGAATAAGAAGTGATAGAAGAATTGTTAAACCCGCAGAATATAACCGATAGAAATTTATATGGAATTCAGAAACCGGAAATGGTAGAATCCAACGAATTATTAAAAGATATAATTTATCGAATATATCAAAATACGATTAAATACCCAATGGAATCACGTAGAGATTCGAAAGGTATAATCGAAATGAAAACGAAAAATGAATAGAATTATGCTCATGTTTCCAGTGAAACTCTCCGGCCAAGGAATGACGAATTTCCTGTTCCGAGTTAAAGGCTGTGAGAGATAATTTAAGAAATCACTGTTCTGGCAAGAACTATCTACATGAATATTCTGATGAAATAAGCCTCGCTTATAATAAGTTGGATTAAAAAGATAGGATTCATTGCCTATATATAAGTTTATCAGAAAGTGTTTTCAGACACTGAAAGTATACACTTTAATCGAATATATAAATAAGAAAGAATTGTTCCAAGCAAGTATATATTATAGAAATGACATATTTATAGTGTCTACTATAAATGATTATCAGTATTCGCTTGGAAATAAAAGAATATAAATCGACAATAAAAAGAATTATAATATGTCTGAATAATAAAAAGGCATTGAAAATGGCAGATAACACGAGAAGGCAAACGAAGTGCCAAATATTATCAGAAGGCATCCGACATGCCAAAAGTAATTAATAAAAATATATATTAATAGAAATTACCCGATAAGAATATAAGTTGTAAGAAGAATGACTAGAATTTTATAAAGAATATTTTATGAGAGGTAATTATAGAATATTTTTACCGAGAGTGTCAACGAATCCCGAAATAGAATTAAGAAAGAATTTTATAGAAACAGTTAATGCAATAAGTATTTGAATTTTAAATGATAA
The DNA here is from genome assembly GCA_030844895.1 of Ambrosia x helenae. NCBI lineage: Eukaryota > Viridiplantae > Streptophyta > Magnoliopsida > Asterales > Asteraceae > Ambrosia > Ambrosia x helenae. The sequence goes on from CM061231.1 coordinate 89,110,246, forward strand.
TCACGATTTTGAGAAAGAATAGGTGACGCATTATTATAAGAATCTTAAGTCAAGAAATGGTTAATGATAAATAATGCAGTCAATCATCAATGAAATAGTCAGTAAGAATTATTATCGATGATTTAAGAAAAATCTCAATAACTGATTTCAGTAGGTCAAGACAATGAAAAGAAATTGTTGAAACCGTGTAATTCAACAAGTTCAATTAGTCTTTTCCGGTACCTTTAGACTCCCGATAAGATACGTCTAATGATCCGAGAAACCTCCTAAATATATCCACGAATAGAGATAACCCAGAGATCAACCATATTACACCGATATAGATAGAACTTAAAGGATAGAATTTGTAAGAAATAATCCGATAGTTACCAGAAATTATTCCTACTCTTTAAAAATCGGAATTACAATGATGATAAATTCTAAAGTTCGAATAAAAGAGGTAGTAGCTCGGGTCCCATTCAAGTCATGATAATGAAGGGATTTTCGTATCTATCTCCTAAGAACTATATAGAATCCATCATTGTAACTGAATCCAAATATTAAACGAGGGGAATATTGTATTGATTGAGACTCTAGAAATGTTTACTGGAAGTTGTAAATCTTTCAGAAGAAAAACGATTGGAATCTCAAAGTAATTATATAGAAATAATATTCGGTCTACTTCTCATTCTAATGAGGAAAAGATAAAAGAATATTAATATTCTATAGAAAATATCAATCTATACCAAGAACCTTGAATAGTCATACCATAAAAATACAGATAATCCATATATCTGCATTAACGTGACTATAGCAAGAAAGGTTAAAACATAATTAGAAATATGATCATGATGTAATTTTACAAATTGATATTTCTAATATATATAATATTGGATTGATGTGAGATCGATTTCCTCGCAAACCAATAAAACTTATCAAGTCTCGTTGACAAGTATTTTGGTTCTCATTGTAGCATCCTTATAGATTAAGGGTGTAAAGGACAAGATCTCTCAAATTTCGGGGACGAAATTTCCTAAGGGGGGGGGGGAGATTGTAACACCCCGAGGTGTTACGGGTCTCGTAAACGGGTCGGGTACGACCCGATCACCCATTTATTTTATTATTATTATATACTCAAGTTCGAATCTTGCGAACAAACGTTTCATTCGGTTGATTAATTTAGCAACAAACACTCGATATTTAATTATTTCCAAGTTTGCAGCCAAACGATTCCTTATCTGTTACTAAATTCAGCACCAAACACCCCTAAATCTGTTGCTATACCCGTATCCAAACACCCTGAAGTTAGCTCCTATCCCTATACCCAAACACCCCCATTCTTGCTTTGACTATAAATCCCTTCACCCTCTTATCTCTCTCTCTCTCTCTCTCTCTCTCTCTCTCCTTGTCTGCACAAAAACGTAACACACACATGTGTGTGTTTCGAAGAGAGCAGTCACACCGGACCACCGGACAGCCATGGCGGCCGTCGCCGCCTCCGCTGCTGCCTCCGGTCACCGCTGCTCCTTTTCAACCCGCTGCCTCATCTCCGGTAAGATTTCCATCAATCCCGAACCTTCTCTTCTTCTGTTTCTGTTATCAAACATCAACCAACAATCAAAACCCAAACCTCTGCTCCTCTCTGTTCCTGATAAACAAAACCGGACAGTCACCGGTTATGGTGACTGTCATCGGAAACCACCCCCATCTCCTCTGTTTTGTGACGCTGTATGGAGACAGTCACCGGACATGGTGACTGTCGATTAAGCCTTTATAACCATCAAGAACCTCCTCCTCCTAAATATCGGACCACTCGTTAACCATCTTCGCGTCATGTTTGTTTGTTATCATACCCGGACAGTCACCAAGCTATGGTGACTGTCAATCGGCTTTTCTTATTAACGAAACCAACCCACAAATTGAATCATACCAGCTTTCTAGCTCCTGATGTGTATTTGATAAGTTACCAAGGAGCCCCTTGGTTGGGATAAGTTGGATGATTATATTTGGTACCCTTGTTACTAAACCAAAACCCGATAACCCCTTTGGGTTGTGTCGATTAATTGTTATTAGTGGTTGTTCTTTGATCACTAGTATTAATTGATTTATGTTTTCATTCTTGGTAACCAGGATATCGGAATTATGAGATGGAAATATGTCCATAATAAAGGTATTGAGTTATCTTGGATTATGCCCCGATAATAATCCGGTTATTATAGTGGTAAGTTCTAATATATTGATCTATTGGTTATTTGGTGACAATCTCATAATCTTTACTAATATATTGATTATGATTGTACGAGGTACCAATTACCGATCTAGAAGACGGGACTGACACCCGGATCAACTCGACTATCGGAACAGAACCCGGTCCAACAACTAGACGAGGATTATTAGAATTATACGAATATATATATATAATACGAATAACGTACGGACCTGATAATAATAATAAGAGAATAATAAGTATATATAAAATATATATGTTTATATATATAAGATTCGATATATGAAACGATATACTAGACTCGGGTTAATAATAATATGCTCCGCCGAGCCATCATCCGGGTAAGTTCGTGTCTAGAGTTCTTTAGGTTCGTGTGCCAAGCTGTAATGGCCGGCTTTATATCTTTTGTATGCCAAGCTGTAATGGCCAGCTAGAATTAGGATGTCCGTGTCGTGTCAATAATAAACCCCGAGTTTAGGACTATCTAATATATACTGAATTCTATATATATATAAATTGTATATATGATATATATCCTAAGTATTACAATCTAACAAGTCCCACGCGTAAAACGTATCCATATATATATGACATATAATTGTAATAGGAGAGACTATAGAAGATTAACGCAAACCTGTGAGTATCGTGAACTCCCCACTTTTACTGTTTTATTAAGTGTTTTCGGGGGAATACATGTCACTTATTAAACCTAGAAATGCTTTACATAATAAAAGATTATCAATAGAAATAAAAGAAGTATAATAGAAAAAGGGACATAGAAACGACAAGGACAGTACTGGACGGTATCCGCCATTTCCTTTCTTGTACCGACTAGAGGGCGAGAACCAGTCTTACCCAAGTAGAGGGTAGGAAAGTCCGAGTAGAGGACCAAACCCATTCTTGTCCAAGTAGAGGACAGGAACAGGTATTTTACCACAATCAGAGTGGTACCATCGATAGGAATGGCACGAAATATAATCGATATAATAGAATTGAGATATAACCGAGTTGATATATGATAGAGTGGTATAATAGAAATATATTTTCCCCTTCAGAATTATAAATGTAAAGCATGTTTATAAAAGAATATTTAAAAGAATGTTTTATAAAAGAATTATCAATAAACGAACTGGCCATTCACTTTATAAAATACACGACCTCACCAACTTTATGTTGACAGAAACTATTTTTGGCATGTGTTCAGGTAACCCAACAGATATGATGACGTGGATCCTGGAAGACTAAAGACTGTTATTATTTGAATTCCGCTGCGTAGCTCCGATAACCCGACCCGACGACCCGGCACCGACTGCCGGGGTCGTTACAGATAGTGACCTCTCATTAACATGCTTTGTCTTCACTCTTGGATGTTGATGGGTCATGGAACTTAGTTGTGATTTGGAAGGTTCTTGTAGTGTAGGTAGGAGGGTGTTCGGCCGATCATAGGTCCTCAAAGGGGAGGGGTAGTTGTTTGCAAGACACTTGCTAGTTAGTTGTTTGTTTCCCTATTTGTCTTCCTTGGGAGTTTGTGGCCGATTAGGACAAGAAGTAGGAGTCTGAGTCTAGTTTGAAAGTGATGGATCATACCTTGTTTCTCATGAAGCCGATTGGCTCTTCAAGTTCCAAGGAATGCATTTAAAATCCTAGTATGATAGTGACTAATGATCCATGCCTTGTGTCTAGTATTCGGCCGATGTGAACAAGAAGTAATTGGACAACTTATGGGTAGGATCATGTGTTAAATCTTGCTTCTTTATGATGTCATGTTGCCATTTAGAGATAAGGTTTAGACATTCCTTGAGGGTGCATGAAATCGGCCAACAAGAAGAGGACAAATACTTCTCTAGAGTGTTATCAAGCTAGGATGTTGACATATCAAGAATCAAGGTGCTATACTAAGGGTTGACCTTTGGAAAGCTTTGGCCTTGGGACTTGTATTTCGGCCGAGGGATAAGTGAAGAAGGGGTGAGGATCTAGAGTAGGAGGTGATAAGTGTTTAGGCTTTCCTTTCTAGTGTAAGGGAATGTTTGTCCTACCTTGGATCCTGATGACGTGGGTAGCCTAAAGCAAATATAAATAAACAACATTACTGAACAATGCTTAAAGGGTTGAAGCCTACAAGGCTTCGGACAACCAGGAGCATCCTAAGTCAAAAAGATGACTTGTCCCGTCATCTTTTTCATCGAGCAAGACAAATAAGCTGATGGAATAACATCAGCCAACAGACCGCAGGTCCATAGCAGCCACTTACCATTTGTGGGATGTCCTTTAGTTGCAACAAGGCTCAAGGCAAGATGCTTTCTCCTTATGGAGATCTCCTTTCTCTATAAATCAGAGGCTGATTCCTCAGCTCTGGACACACCATCACAATCACTCACACTTCACTCTTCTAATTCTTTTGGTCTTGCACGTGGAAGAATATTTCTCTCCACTCGGATCTCAAGAACTTCCTTTTCTGGTTTCGAGTACATCTCAAACCAGAACCTTAAAGCATCTAAAACAAGAAAAATAACCTTGAACCTCCTTCTACGTTTGCAACGTAGAAGGACACCACGACCTGCGTTAGGCAAAGTGGAAACCCTTGAACCCCTGAACCTCCCTTGTGACTCAGAACCATCGTTAGGCAGTTATTTGTTGTAGCAACAGATCCAATCCTAAGTGAGCAATTGGAAAGGGGTGTTGTGGCGGATGTGTGTGTGTGTGCATATGTTTGCATATGTACGTGTGTATATATGCACATGTATATATTGTAAGAAAACTCCAGTTTTAAGACTCAATTTTTCAACATGTGCGCTTGCCATTCAGAATTTCGGGTTTTGTCATTTTTAGAATTATTATCAAATTACAAATCAATCTACATTAAGTATTCATTAAGCAATCGACTAAGTTATTATACATATATTCAAAACATAATATAATTCAAACTCACTAAAATACCAAAGCCAATATTAGTAAGGTTACCTCCATAAACCATGCCCTAATACAAGACATGTAAGCCTACCAAGTCAAATTTGTAAAGATTAAACATAGTTTAACCATGGGACATTTACATATACTAGTCAACACTCAATAAATGTGAATCAAGTTCTCATAATCAAAGATCAAATGCTCCCAAGTTTAATCATGGGACAGAAAGTTCACACAACCGATAATTAAATACTTTCTATTAGGTTTATGGAAGCAAGTTCTCACCGCTGAGAATGATAAACTTCCAATACAACTTAGCTCACTAGCTTAAGCAAAACCTATTATGTTTTTTTGACACACAATGAGCATGTATGGCTCTCCATTTTTCCACCTCCTTATAACTTATAACTTCTTCAAGAAGGTAATAAGTTAACAAAATGTATTTGGCAACTCATAATTCCTTAAAGTGCAACTCCTTATGACTTATTGGGAAAAATTACCCAACATGCCCTTATGACTTTCTAATGCTCCTTATAACTTATGTCCTTTTTTGGTCATTTTACATGAATAAGCTATATCAAACACTTTTCACAAAACAAATTATTGATTTATTGGCTTTCCTCACCATATAACTCAATCCAAACACTTTTCTAAAAACTACTTTTTAAAAAAGTCATAAGTAGTTAATAAGTCATTTTAACAATAAGTTCTTTTGGACTAGAGTTAATAGCCATTTTCGTCCCTGAGGTTTGGGCCAGTTTGCCACTCCAGTACAAAAGTTTTTTTTTTTTTGCAATTCCTTCCCTGAGGTTTGGATTTTTTTGCCAAATTCGTCCTTTTCACTAACCCAGTTAAAAAATCTCGTTAATGTCAGGGATAGGGTTGTCTTTTTACCTCTCAGGGACGAATTTGGCAGTTATAATTCAACCTTACCTCAGGGACGAATTTGGCATTTATAAAACCATTTGTTTAACAAATGGTTTTTAAGAAACCATCAGCCCATCTCGATATTTATACCCCAACCCATTCTCATTTCCTTTTTGATGAAGACATAACCAAACACACTCACACATATTATTCAGTAAGTGAGAGAGAGATAGAGGGAGCCGGACAGAGAGAGAAAGCAGCCGGAGGAGGATCTCCGGCCACCGTCCACGGCGGCACAACCCCAACCACCTTCAACCACCCCAAACCTCTTATTATATACACCCGATTATCTAGAGAGAGATAGAAATGATCAGAGAGAGAGAGAGAGAGAGAACAAAGTTAGAGAGAGAAAGTGACGGAGAGAGAGGAAGCAGAGTAGGAGACGCGGTGGTTCCGGCGGCGGCACCGCCTTTGTCACCTGATTCATCATAAAACCACGGTAAACCCGAGTAACTCCCTGATTCGCCTATCGATTGTGATGTTATTGTTGGGGGATTGGTCCAGGTTCGGTGGTTGTCGGTCAATGACGAACAGGGGTGGTGGTTGTGATGGTTCGGTCATGGTGGTGGTTATGATTATCGGAGGTCACAGTGGCGGTGATGGCCTTGTAGGGTTCGATTAGGTTGATATGATCACTTCAACCTTTCTTGTTTCAGTTCTAGATCTAGTTACCTGAAACAACAATAAGGATTATGGTATGGTTATTGATGGTTGACTTGGTTGTCAAGACTGACCCATTTGGTGACTTGGTTAACCTCCAGAACCTATCTTTATCTTCTAATTCTCTATCCGGGTCAATACCCGGATCCATATCCGGGTTGTCAAGATTGACCCATTTGGATCTGAGTTCTAATCTGTTCAATGGGACTATTCCTAGATCCATATCTGAAATAAAGGGTTTGAAGTATTTGAATCTTGCTAAGAATAATTTTCATGGAGTTATGCCTTTTAATGCTTCATTTATAAGTAAATTGGATGTGTTTAAGGTTAATGGGAATGATAATTTGTGTTATAATCATTCAACTGTTTTGAAAAAATTGAAGCTTGGGATTGCTGCTTGTGATAAACATGGGCTGCCAATTATGCCGCCGCCTGCGGCGGATGAGCCGTCGTCTTCGTTGATGATATGAGTAGTGGTGACTATGATGATGGTGGTGGTGATGGAAAGAAGAAGAATGGTGATGATCATGGACCTAATAAGGTGGTTCTTGGTGTGGCCATTGGGCTTTCTGCTGTTGTGTTTTTGATTATTTTCTTGGTTATATTGTCTAAATGTGGTGGTAGATGTTGTTGCTGTTAGATTAGTTATTAGTATTACTATTAGATTGGATTAATATTTGTTTTATTCATTTGGTGAAGATGATGAGATGCAGGATGGATATATACTTTTGGAAATGTTGTTATTATTATTGTTATCAGAGATTGACATATTAGGGTAAATGCCAAATTCGTCCCTGAGGTAAGGTTGAATTATAAATGCCAAATTCGTCCCTGAGAGGTAAAAAGACAACCCTACCCCTGACATTAACGAGATTTTTTAACTGGGTTAGTGAAAAGGACGAATTTGGCAAAAAAGTCCAAACCTCAGGGAAGGAATTGCAAAAAAAAAAAACTTTTGTACTGAAGTGGTAAACTGGCCCAAACCTCAGGGACGAAAATGGCTATTAACTCTTTGGACTAAAATAAGTTTACCTAAACATGCCCAATGTGTATGACTATAGTATGTTATAAAATAAATACGAATATAGGCTTATTTAGACCGTCAAACTACTCAAAACGAATAAATGTCATGCAAGCTTTGGATACTGTATGTACTCACCTCAACAAATTTGCTTCAACTCAAACAGGAGATTATAACCAGATTTGGATTTGTTTCCAGTTATCAAAAGGAAGACAGTATAAATAGATTTTATTTTATTTTATTTCTGGCTATAGCAAACAAGAGAATACAACAAGATCTAATTTTGCTTCCCTTTGTTAAAAAGAGGTTAAGATAACAATACTTGATCTTATCTTTTGTTACCAGCGTTAAGTTATACTACACTTGAAGCAAACTCTTCAAAATCGCTGAATATTACGTTAAAGGCATAAACGATGGCGAAGGGGTAGGGTCCTGGACACCTCTTCCTGTGAAAAGAGGGATTAGACGAGACTGGTCGCAGGGAGACGCTGTTTAGCAGGAGTCGTACGGAAAAGCACACACAGAATTCACAAAGGAAGAATCTCCAAGCCCTGTGCTGAGGCGCTTGGATTTCCTTCTGCAGGTGGACATGCCATCTTATGTCTAGACGTAGACGATTTACTTATATACTAGAAGTGATGACCGACTAAAACGATCAACTAAAGGTATGTTGAAATCGATGTTTGACATGAAAGATTTTTGTGCAGTGTATATGATTTTAGCCATCACACAAACCCAAATAAATTTAAAAAGTTAAAACATATGACATGGTTGGCTCATTGCCTTTTATATTATTGTTACTTTTTTTTAACTTTTAAAGACATGTAAAATCAAAGCCAATAGATAAACAAATTAGAAGCTCAAACTCCTTATTTAGACAAATGCAAGCAGGTAATATTCACATTTTTGGAAATTAAAATGTAGAATTCTTAGTTTTGCTTTATCCAGACTTGAGTTCGGTTTTCAGGAAACGAACATACTCGTGTTGTACCATCTCTCCTCCATTCACGGGATCAAATGCGCACCTGTAGAAACTGAATATATCACAGATTATTATTAGTTCCCTGAACAGGTGCATATATAAACTAGATTCAACTAGTGATGATGTACCTTCCATTCATGCCGACAACAATGACTGTGTTCTGTGATCCAAATGCTGACATGTACTGGGTGGATTCAGGCAAGTGAAACCGAGCAAATGACCATTCTGAGCTAAAGTATTTTGGCAATACACCTGCAGAGATCCCGAGATCATGAAAATTTGTTAACCAGATTATAAATGTAAATCGGTAATTTTGACCTTTCAGGAAAAAAAAAAGAATCTTCCCCTGCCCAGAAGCTAGTAAATACTATATGTGGAAAATTGAGTGGATTAGGCAGGTTGGGTAACGGGTCAAAACAAATTGGGTTGATGGGGAACACTTGTTGTCCAACTTTTTTGTGATAACTGTCTTAATAATAATTTGAATAACTCAATAATAAAACAAATTTTCAAAATACAACTTTAGAAACTTTCAACCCCCTTGACCTGTACAACAATTTTAAAACAATTCCTATTTAGCTCATTTTATTATACCATTCAATCCATTAGAGATAAAACATAATCCAATTCACCCATTTATAAGCAAAAAAGCCAGAATTTGCAACTCTAATTTATGCTACGTTCTTCCCAAAAATTTGCAACACACTCACATCAGTCGCATGAAAATCAAAAAATTCATTTTTTGGTAGAGTTTTCATTGTCTGCCCATTATCATCACTCTAATCAAATTGATAAGATTACTTGAGACCAGATACTTCCTCTACTATGCCTTTACTAAAGGGCTTTTAAGAGATCTGATCAATAGTCAACAATTTCTAAAGTTACGTGGAAACTGGAAAGTCAATCATATCAATTCTCATGGGATGGGAAGTTGGGAATGTAAATATGTAACGGCTACTTTTGTTTATTTAAGTTATCACTTGTTACAGGGTTTGAGGGAGCTTTAGAACCTATCATACAAGATGTACAGTACATAAGATTGCAACATCTTAGGATGTTTCATGCAAGGCGCAACATTTACTTTCCTTATATAACTTTTAAGTCGAAATTACTTAAAATGACAATATACCTGTGAATTTAAAACTATCATGTCTAGAGTTGCACGATGCCAAAAAAATAACAATGCCCCTTAATCTATTCAAATATATTTCGACAATCCATCTAGAATTAATTCCCTTAAAGAAGCTAAATCATTTATAGTCCTGTGTCAGCATAAACGAACCAACTAAATTTTTTTAATAGTTTTGTGGCCTTGATGAGTAACTTCTGAATACTTGAATGGCATATGTATACATTATCTCTTAACATAACTCACATACAATATAAGGGATCTTTGTATTACCTTTCATGAAAGATAGTGAAGAACCAGGATTGGCACCGGCAGCACTTGGTGAAATTAGGGCATCAAGAGAAGATGAAGAATTCTGGTGCAAAAATGGCGGAGAAAGACTAGCTGTAGATTGAGTTGACGGGTCCTCACTAACCACCCGCACTCTGAGGCTAAATATATGCACAGTACCTTTATCGCTTGACACAGCCAGCCACTGGACATTTGGAGAGAGTGCAATACCGTAAATATCAGCTCTATCCACTCCTCTACGTACCTACCAGGACATATAGTTAAAGGAATATAATGCTCTTGTTTCTACCTCCACTTGTTCAAAGTGGTTTACTATAAGTTCTTTATAATCAATAGGTGGGAAAATCTACAGTCCTCCAATTTTCTGCTCATTTTTCAAAACCTTTTTTCCATCTTCATTTGTCCAAAATTGTCTGATATACGATCTTTTAAATCAAAACGATGGATAAAATCGACAGGTTGAAACATGTAGTTTTCTAGTTCGGACTAGGTGGGTTGACCCCAATCATTTTTTTTCTCTATTTATCTTGAATTTTCTTAGAAAATCTATCTTGAATTTTCTTAGAAAAACTGTATGTGAGAAATATGTATACAAAAATTCTATTATTACAGTGATAATCTATGTATGCATTTATAATAGGCAATTTTCGACTTGCTTGACCCATTTTACCATTTGACCCATTCTCTGCCTAGCTGATATCTTTAATTTGGCCCATTTGACCAGGTTAAGATCAAACATAACCCAAATCCACCCATTTATAAGTAAATAGGTCAAATATCCAGCCACTACAATTTACATATATGGGAACAAATATTACATGAACACTCACTAGCAAAACAGTATACCTCTTGTAGTCGTGTCCCATCCATTGTGTTAAAAATTCTAATTAATGTGCCCTTCGTGCTGGCGGTGGCAAGAAGAAGTCCATCCATAGTCATGGTCAAACATGCAATCCTAGAATCATGAGCATTGATCAACTTTGTCATATTTAGTCCAAAATGTTCGACTCTAACTTGTCCTCTTCGCAGACCAGGGCAAGCCAATACAGACGTATTCACCTGGTGGGATAAACAACAAAGTCCTCTAGGGTTTGCCAGGGTTTCTATCTGATGTAGAAGCTTTAGATCCATAAAATTATAAACATATATCTTATGTTCAAGAACAACAACAATCTGGTCACGTCTCAATTTTACCGCCCTAACATCTGACCTAAATGAAAATTCACCAATGCAACGACTCTGATGATCATCCCAAATTATTACTTTATTTGGAGGATACTGTGTATTAGCTTTACCACCAACAAGTGCTAGAATGTTGCTTCGAAAAAGCATTTCAATTATCCCAAATCCTCCACTTTTTAAATCACGCCTGAAGGTTTCTTTAAAAGGATCACAGTTGTATATACGAAAACCATGGTTTGTACCAGCAGCAAAACAACCATAATCCTGGTTCCAGGATACGGATAATAAATTCACTTCACTCCCATCAATCTCGGCAGTAGAAATTCCAGAAGGATCATAGATAGCATCCATTGGGGTTCAAATGCTGCAAAATGTGGTTGTTGAAATCCTCGTGATGTTGAAACAGTTAGATTCATAGGGGAAGAAACAACAGTCACTACTCACTAAAGCAACCTAAAGCTGTAAAATGTTCAAGAAACACAATCCAAATTCATTACACAGATACATGCCTAAATATAAATCCTCTAGTTACTTTTTTAATCCAATACAAAACAATTATTTATTCCTAGTCAGTCCCAACTTTTCAGGAATTAATCAAGGTGAAACAACAATAGCATGCTGCAAATAGGTATCAGGTAAAAGCTACAGGATTGCATGAAAAATTTTAAATATAATGATAAGCTAGCTGACATACATGCTACGATAAAATTGCTACAAGTAGTGCCAAACGATGATTCTCGACTTTCAATGTGTACAATCTGAGTTCTACAAGATGTGTATAATATTGAGAACCTGAGAGTTGCTTATAAAACATATTGTAACAGGTATAAAAATTTATAACAATGAGCCTTGGTGGAAGGGTCTAGAGCCCTCTCTTAAAACTTATGGTGAGTTCTTAAGGAGACTTCGTCAGACAACCCTCGAACATTGTAAATACTAGACACTTCTAGACTAGTGATTTAGACTGTCAATATAAATAGACCGTAGCCATATATCTTGGGAAGAAACTAATATAAGGAGGTGCCTCATTTGGCACAAACACCTCAAGAAGTACCTCGAATACAAGTTGTAAAGATCTCTTAATAATTCATATTTCTTATGATCTTGTATCTTCTTCAAATTGTTTGATCAACCGGAGTTCGGCCGACTTAATTGGATTACTACATGTCACATGGGAGAATATAATGTATGCAACAACAGGAATACATAGCAAGAAGCCAAGAACTCTATGCATTTCTTGCTGAGTAAGCATTCATTGTTTTCTATATCATTTCCTATCCACCAATCATAGGATGAAAACTGCTTCCACCTAGGGTTATAAAAAAAGCACTTGGATATAAACATATAGCGAACTCAACTCGAACATTTATATTTATTAAATCCAGCATAGTTATTAGTTATTACATTGCACATGTCATGTCATTAACACATTCAATTGCATCATAACAACTGACCATATCTAATGATAAAATAGCAAACAAACAAAAAAGAAAAATAATTAAAATTTACAGCTACAAATCCTACAATAATTCCATAAATTATTAAATAAAATCAAACTCACCAAATCATTACAGATTCAGTCGATCGGACAACCGTAACGTGAAACCTAATCAACATCATCTCCGTGTACCTGAAAACCACACATTCCATAACACGTAACGTGAAACTGAAGCAAAGCGTATGAAATTATGAATCTAAAGGTTATTAAGAAATCAAAACCCTAGGTAACACAATCTAGCGTAATTACCTTATAAGTCAAGCAAAGCGTAAGAGTAACGATAGATGAGATGAGATAAAGAGAGATGAAATTAGGTGTAATGGAGTGGTGACCGTACAGAGTTGTATTGTTCTGTGTGTGTGTGTGTGTGTGTGTGTGTGATGCGAGGAATTCGTGACAGGGGGGTGGAGAAGACGAGGAAGAGGGTATTGGAAATTTGTCTTGGCCTAATTTAGAGGTCACGAATTCAGTTTTATGTATTAATAATATATATTACTTACAATACTTTAAAATATAATGCATAACTTAGGGGGTCGGACACTCCACCTTGCCACATCAAAGAAAAACCAAACCCCACTTTGATTTTGGTGAAATACATCTTGTTAGTTGGTTACTTCTTGCCGAGTGGTGAATGTTTTGACTATTGTCGAATGGGTGGTTGCAGTATTGCCAATCAGCAACGGTAGCCGAGGAGTGTACCGTCCCCCGTTATAAACTTATAATCCTTAATCATAGTTGTAAAAGTCATTAGGCGGTGGCAACTCGGTTGACTGGAGAGTTGCGAGTACTTGGCCATTGTCCAGGGGTATTCGGAGATGGCTAGCTGAATATCCGGCCTAGGCGGGGAGTATTCAGGGATCACTCGTTGAGTAATCGACGCCTAGGCAGGATTTTTACAACCATGTCCCTTAGTGTATATTAGTTTTTCAAACACTTTACATTTTAACGTAATACAAACATATTTGTGGTTTATCTCTAGTATCTATAAAGTGGAGTTAATAGATAGTTGTACTTTATCTATAAAATGTATGAACACCTAAGTTACTTGTTATAACATAATGTGACTTGTTACACGGTAAAACAACATATTAACACATGATAAGATCCATTAAGGCTATGGGGTGTGGTCACCCTTTCCCCTTCCTTCCCCCTTGTCTACGTCAGCGTCATGTCATTTCCCCCTTCCCCTCCCCCTTCTAGGGGAAATGGTTCCCCCTTCCCCCTTCCCTTTTTTATTAATTTCATTTTTATTTATTTATAAATTAGATTTTCATTAAAATATTTTTTTCATTAAACATAAAATAAATTACATAGAAATTTTAAAAAAAAAACCGAAAAATACAATAAAAACCCGGAAATAAATAAAAAAAACCATCAACTAAACGCTCCTCCAAGCCATTTTTTGGCGATTTTGTCTTTTATTTTCGCCGCCACCGCACGTTCCGTTTCATCAAGGCTATCGAGCGGTTCTCTCATCAAGGCCAATTCGGTTGTTTCCTGTCTCGCCATTTCCATTTTGAGGCGTTCCCTTTCCAACTCTAGCCTCGCCAAGTCTCTCGCCGCGGCGTCTTCTTTATCCTTCCTTTCCATCTCTAGCCTCGCCAACTCTCTCGCCGCCGTTTCTTCCTTCTCCTTCTTTCTTTCCAAGTAGCGATCCGTTTGCTCTTGTTTAAAATCGTTAAAATTTTTTAGCAACTCTTCAATTTTTTCCACCGCCTTGTCTCTCGATCCGTGGCCGGTATCAACACCCTTGCCTTTTGAGGCCGCCGCTTTCTTGGTGTGGTCCCTACCAATCGGCCTCTCACTCTCACTTGGTGGAGCCTCGTCTTCAAACTCCGGGTCGTCGTTTATGTTGATAGTACAACGAGCATCCGACCCACCACCACTATAACTCCCCGTTGCGCTCGTTTTAGACCGCTTCGCTTGTTCCACCTCATTAGGCACCGGTTTGAACTTTTCACACTTCGCCAAAATCTCATACGCCTTCATGTACCCAAACGCCCCGTGCTTTTTGGTGTATGCGTCAAGAGCAACCTTCAACACATTCTCATCGCTTTGCCCGGACGCACGATTATTCCAAGCTCTTTGATAAAAACCCCCAAAAGCTTGACATTTTGTCATCAAGTCCCGACACTTGGTACTCACGGAGTGAACCCGACGGTATTCTTCACGTTGTAACAACTTGAAAAATTCCTTAACAACTTGGTTCCAAACCCGTCTTTTTTCCGATTAGTTGCTACAATTATATAAAAAAAAAAGTTAGTTTTTATAAAATATTAAAAACGAAATTTTAAAAAAAATATATACATATATATATACGAAACATTTTAAAAAAAATATATACCTAGTATTGGGTCCGTAGAAGCGATAACCCAAGCTTGTGCTAGCGCCTCCAACTCGATGGGATTCCAAGGAATGGAATCGGCCTTGGTACTAGGACCGTCATCTTTGGCCCGTTTTTTCCCCTTTTTGACGGTTTTTTTGCTTGGGGCCGGTTCGGTTTCGGGTTGGGTTTCGGGTATGTGATCATCGTGCGAGGCCAAAGAAACAAAATCGTGCTCGTGTTGTGTTTGTGTTTCGGGTATTGGTTGCCATTGAGGTGGTTGCATTTGAGGTGGATGCATTTGCCATGGTTGTTGTTGAAATTGCCATGGATTCAAAGGGGCGTTAAACGCGCCAAAAGATAGTGGTTGAGTCGCGGGAGTACCGGGTGTGTTAGGAAATCCGAACGGGGGTTGGTTTGAGGGGTTACGGGTGTGTTAGGGAAGAAAGGACGCCTTGGATCCATGAAGATTTTTATAAAATCTTTTATAAAGAGTAGAAGTGTATAAAAATGGTGGAAAGGTGTATAAAAATTGTGGGGTAGTGTGGGGTAAAATGTGGGGTTTAAAAGGTATTTAAATAGGAGTAAAAAATAATTTTTTTTTTATTAAAAACAAACGGTCAAAAGCAACGGTCCATTTTTAATTTTTGCCTTGGAATTCAGGACGGTACAAGCGGTGGAATGTTACCGTTTTTGCCGACGGCATATCGGGGGGGGGGGGGCGGTGTTCCCCTTCGGCAAAAGCTTCCACCTCACCCACCGATCCCCTTCCCCGACCCCATACCCCTCAGCCTAAGGCCAAATTGGTGGACTGGTCATCGACATGTCATTATCTAAATGACTTGTTATGATCTAATGTGACTTGTTATAGGTGGACTGGTCATCTACATATCATATCTAAACAACACATCTACATGTCATTATCTAAACCAGGGGCGGAACTACAGCCATGGCGCCGGGTTCCCGGAACCCACTCGGTTTCTAATTTTTAGTGTAAATTTATATATATAAAAAAAAGGAACCCATAAGAATATTATCAAAGGAACCCACTACATAATATTATTGGTAGCTTAGTGGTAACACCCGCCTTGTACATATACAAGAGGATCCAGGTTCGATTCCTGTCACAGACCAATTTTTTTTTATTTCCAGCTTTTTTTTTTTTTCAATTTAAAATAACAAAACCTTTAGTCTTCACCTCTTCCTGCTTTCAAACCCACGTAACACTAACACACAGACCTTATCCTTCCTTCCAAACAACAAAGTTCTCAATCCCTCTTCCAAATAACAAAACCCTAGTAAAAACCGCCGCCTCCTTGACCTCTGCTCACGTCCGCCGCCGCCTCCTTGACCTCTGCTCACGCCGGCCGCCCCTCCTCCTCGGCTCCTTAACCTCTGCAGCCTACTGCCTTTGTAAGTTTATTATGTATTTATGTACAGAAGCTATAGTGGGATGTATATTATCTATAAGATATATGCACGTCAATAACATATATGAGATGCTATATATGATATTATATATGATATTATGTACAGAAGCTATAGAATCTCATATATTATCTACTAGCTATGCAATTATGCATATACATCCCACTATAATTCGGTTCAACAAAGCCCCACTTATTAGGCGATAGTTTATTGATGTTATTAGGCGATTAATTAGGTGATGAAATTTGATGTTATTGAATATAATTAGACGACCATCGTCAAACATTGAATCATCATTTCCATCTAGTAAACCCTTGAAAATAGATTTGGATAATCTTCCATGGGATCCCGCCGAAAGGAAACCAATTTCATCTTATCACCCTAGTCAAAAAGATGAGATTAGGCGAGCGTATTTACTTAGAGGTCCATGTCAACCTAAAGGTAAAAAGGAAGATTTTCCACAAACACTTATTGGTAATGGTGTATGAGTTCTTTGAGCCCGTGTCATAATTTTAGTGCCTTCAATAAACTGAACTTGTTAAAGTTGGCTGAGATGTATCCGTTTGATTTTACTTTGGATGAAAAAGACAAGCTTATGTATGAGCTTAGCCACTACATTACTAATGTGAAAGAAGATAGTCGGTTTGACAACCTGGACGGGGTAAGTGATCTTGCCAAAAGGATGGTGGAAACAAGAAAACATATTGATTATCAGTTGGTCTATTGTTTAATAAAATTGTCACTAGTTTTACCGGTTGCAACGGCTAGTGTTGAAAGATGTTTTTCTTCAATGAAGTATGTGAAGAATGAATTGCGTAATAAGATGGGTGATGGATACTTGAACGACAATTGCATTTGTTACATTGAAAGGGAGTTACTACAACAAGTTACGATCGAGAATGTAATGCAACGCTTTCAAAAGATGAAAACTCGTAGGGAACAACTATAGTATGTTTTTTATCCTTAAAGACAATCGTATTTATATTATGTGCTTTAAATTTCTAATGCCAATGTTTTTTTCATTATTACATCGTATTTTTTTTATGTGATGAACCTTATCCGACCCGAACCGGAAAACCGACCAGAACCCTTGAACCGAGCCGAAATTTTTATGTTTAGTCATATGAAATTGAAACACCTAAAAAAAGAAACCCAGTGAAAAAAATTCCTGGTTCCGCCACTGATCTAAACAACACATTAACACATTCCAATACTCGTTCAGATCCAATTAGCGGACTTATCATATAACATATGTCATTTACACAATTACACCCAACTGACTTGTTATAGTTCAAAGACAAAAGCAAGGGAGAAAATCATGGTTATGGTGTTTTGTTGTTGTGGAGGACTTAGGAATTGACTGTATCAAACATTGCAACCATTTTCTACAATATAATAACTAGATGCAACAGTCTAATTGGTCAACTGCCCCATACATCAATTATATACCTTATTGTTCATGACTATTGTGTTTTAATATGTTAAGATAACGTTTTAGGACACTGCCACCATTTCAATGACACAATAAAATGCGGTCGCACTTCTAAACGTTACTTTATAAATTTTTTGTTTCTGTTTCAAAATCGATTCTTTAACCAACCCCCCCCCCCCCCCCCCCCCCAAATTAAAAAAAAAAAAAAAAAAAAACTATTGTTAAGTTCATTTTCCTCCAAAGGAATATAAGAAGAAAATAATTAAATAATATTTTGTTTATACAATTTATATAATATACAAAAATAAAAATAAGGGCCATCAATTTTGTTAACACTGCAACAGATAAATATGATTCCAAGTTTCAAAAATTCATCTGAACAATATTAACAAGAGATGCATGAAGCTTTTGTATTTATGTACAACTTGTGTGAAATATAGGCTCATTTAAAGCCCAAGAACTACAAAATATTAAGTGGACAGAATGTTGAGGATTGTTCTTTACTTCTCTTAATGAGCTCCTGGTTATAGTTGGGTATTTGAAGAATGATGTGAGGAATTAGAACTGAACCAAACAGAGATCCACAGCAAAATGGTGTCAAGAAAACACCGATTTCATCGAGACATATCCGGTTTTAGAACCACTGGAAGAAGAGGCTAGTGGATCCATCTCCGAATGAGCGTATACCTGCTGGTTTCACCACAGTTCTACATAAAGGGCATGTTCTCTCTCTTTCAAACCTGCAAAAGTAAAGATGATTTTAACTCGTCAAAAGTCTAATCAGGTCACTGATATCATTTAGTGGTAATAACTTGATCTATTTAGTAATTTTGTCTTAAACGGGTCAAATAAAAAAATAACTACAAAGGGATGGTTCACTGGGCTGAATCTATTTTCATTTTGATGCATTCAATCTCTTAAATAATTTTATTCAAACAATCTATGGACTAATAATCTATAGAAAAATCAGTCAAACTATTCGCAGATCAACACAATCTGGTCTATCCAGGTCAACACTGCAGTCTGCAGTTCAAAATTACTTATTTGTCCATCCTTATCATTTCATATAAAGTTGATGATTACAATACGAGTTTACAAGATTTATCTTATTTGAGGAGTATTTTGGGTTTTCACTAAAGTAAAAGTTACAACTAAATTTAAAATGTAGCAAAATCCTTTCCCAAATATAAGATCAAAATTTGGTTATATAGCCTTTTAGCAGGCATGCAATTGTAAGACATCCTATACTAAATTAGCATATACACATCAAACAAACTAATAACATCACATTAAAAGAGTGTCGGTTTGAAGGGAGTCTAACCATTCTGAAACGCAATCTTCACAGAATATGTGTTTACAACGCAACAAAACTGGTGCTTGCATCTTTTCCTGGCAAATAGTACACAAGTCTCCTGCTTCAATTACCTGCAATTTAACACACTACATGTCACATTGTCTAGGCATGTAGTTTAGTGAAAGTGTTTGACTACTGGTCAAAATATCTAACCCAATAAAGAAAGATAAATATGATGCTCTTTAAGAATTTTTTGATTAAAATTTCGTCTTAGTAGAGTTGTTTGTAATACAGATCCATGATTTATGAATGGGTAAATTTGGTTACGCTATATTGTAACTGGTCAAGTCTAAAATATATGAATAACATGGATATAAAGGAAAACGGTTGAAAGCTATCCAAAACATATTTATGATGCATACATCCTCCTAAATGTTTTATTCAAAGAATTAGATTATCATTATTATTGTTGTAACAAACTAACAATACAGTTTCTGCAATTTAACAGACTAGATTTATAAAAAGCAAAAGTTAAAAATCTGGATGAAAAGTGTTTCACGTTAACCCGACATGTTATGATAGGTACAAAAATTACCTGTTTTTGACCCATTAACCAACCCGACCTGCATTTTTGCTACGACTTAGGACATCCCAAAAAGGATATCATTTATCATATAGCATTTGTTTAGACCTATTTCAGTATTTCAAATTTCATTTTCTTATTTGTAAATAGAAGACAGGTAATGATGAGTTCAATACATATATCGGAATCGGGGCCCACAATAAGGAAAAACGAGTATCCATGAACATTTGAAGCATTTAAAGCACCAAATTGCATCTTGTAGTATTATACCTGTTCTGGTGTTGCATATGATCCATAATGGACTTCCTTTATTGATAACGCCTTGAATGCAGCCCATAAAGATCGAACCTGTGAGCGAGGGGACATACACTACTAATTAACTCCCAAAATATAAAGCTTAACAGATATACAGATACAGAACTTTTAAACTGTTGGCACTTCATACCTTCTCAACTATTGATGTAAGCTTGAAGGTAAGATATAGCCCAGTTATCAAAGACGAAAAGAGGCTCCCGTATTCTTTGTTTAGGAAAAAACGTACCAGACTGGAGCAGGTAAGAATGCACGATATAGCAGCAGTGCATACTCCAATAGTGTCAGCATTTGACCCTAACAACAATAAAAGAACATGTCAGAATGTCCTTTTGTGTGTGTTTGTAACTCAAATAACACAAAATATGCATATAGTGTTAGTTATCAAATTACAAGCATGCTATCAAAGAATTGCCTGTTTGAGAATAGACATTGTTTAGGTGTTTGGCAAATTTGGATTATTTAAAAAGATTAATAGCCACAACAACAATAAATATACTGTTTTGTGAAGAAAGTAGTGACGATAACATTAAATAAAAATATAAGTCTTCTCAAAATTCGCCAACTCCCTTGAGGTTGAAATACAGTGGTAAATGGTAATTAATGATTTATTGCATATTTGTCAATTCTAGTGATTAACTATATTTCACATTATGTCAAATTACCTGCCTACGAAAATTATGACCCTTGGCCTTTCTATAATACATAAGCAATAACAGCTTAAAAGCCATTGCTGCCTGCCTCGCCATTGTATCTGCATGAAATAGCATACATTAAAACTGATGAAATACTCACATATTTACATAGTATGCAATATTCAGTTGCAACAATGGCAATTTTATATATAATAATAATTACATGCACATAACATGGTAGAAGTTGAACCATCAAAAGCTTTCATTAAACAAATATGCATTTGACGCTAAGAAACATTATGTGAAATAAAAATAAATTGAGTGATCGCCTCTTCCAAACATCATATTTGGTTTTTTTTGACACCTTAACTATCATTCTTGTGAAAATGCTACAAAAACAACAGTAGTACCCACAAACGATTGGATCTATACAGCTTGTGGAAATGCAATTTTGCAACAAAAGAACAATGGTATGCGCACTTTTTGTCCAAAATTGCGCATTTTTGCGTCATTCTGCCATTTTCAAGTAAAGATTGCTTAAAAAGTAATCACAAAACAATAACCGTTCAGACTAGTTTCATACCGTTCACAATGACGATGAATATGGCATGCCAGAATGGTGGTATTGCTGTAGGTGGAACCATGAATAAAGGATAACAAAGATCATCATTTTGGTACCACCAATAAACTCCAATCACATTAAGCACAAAAACTACAAGATAGCAAGCAAGAACAGACATTCTTCTCTCCCCCTGCAATAACGTCAAATCTAAGCTCAAGAAAAGATGCTTAACGGTGTTTGGACTTAGACATGTAGTCATTAACATCATTAGATAGTGGAAGTGCCATCATTTATCATACCTTCAAAGCCGTCTGCGCTCGAAGAATATCATTAGACTTGTACATAAAAGCAGTTACATAAATCGTAACAAAGAAACCTGCAAATGATGATGAAACAGAGCAATGAATCCAAATTCTACATGTTTTCAGAGAGAAAGACAAGTTAAATTTTAATAATCCAAACTATAATCCATGGCCATCACCAATCCCAGCCTAACAGAAAGGTAACTCCGTTACCCACTAGTGAACAACTAACTAGTTTTTTCTCAACCTAACCGTAAATCACTTTGAACCAGCGTTAATGAAAGGTAGGCGCAGACACAGTTACTTCTCCGTCCCACTAACAATGTAACCAATAACACTTTTAACTTTCACGTTCTTTTCCAAGGGTAATCCCAGTCTAACTAAAAAGTAATTCCGTCTACCACTAATAAACAATCAACTAACCGCTGTCGATAAACAAAAGTCATCATCATTCGCACATTGGCCGAACAAACCAAAATGTAAACTAGTTTCAAACTTTCAATATATTACCTTGCAAATGCTGCCTAATGAAGACAATCAACAACAAAAAATAAAACGGAAGAAACTGCTCAATCCACCTCGAAACCCGCTGCACATTATACCGCTGTCGATACGCGGAATCACCCCCATTCCCACTCTCCTCATTCCCACCACCATTTCCATCATCCACAGCCACCGGTTCTTCTTCTTGACCAATTATCCTAATAGAAACCTCCTCATTATCCGAATTACTCGAACCACCACCACCACCACGAGTCAGACTCTCTGATTCATGGGTGTTTGACCTAGGTCTAAGAACACCTGAATGTTCAAGTAGAGTGGTTATAGGTGCTTGTAGGAATTGAATAACAGGAAACGACGTCGTTCTAGTAGAAGGTAAATTATCGGGGTTTGTTGTATTGACGGTTATACCGATTCTTTCCATCAGTGGATGGATTTAGATTATGAATTCAGACAAGAAGTTTAAAAAGAGGTAATGATGATTAGGATGTTTTTGTGTGTTGAATTAGTGATTATAAATTGGGGATGAAGAATTGTAGGGTTTCGGTGGAAGCAAGTTAGAATAATTCTATTGAGTTGAATTTCCAGATTTAAGTGAGGGTGGTGATATTTAAACTCCCCAGCTTCTATTTTCACCCCCCAGAAGCGCCTCGCTTAGGCCTAAGCGAGGCGCTTCTGGGGGGTGTTTTATTTTGGTAGTTTTTTGGTGTTTTGAGTTGTTTTTTTTTTTTTTTTTAATTTAATAATTATAAAAAGTTATAAAAAAATTAAATGTCAGTTGTTATCCGAGAGATAGCGGTCAACGATGAAGACAACCTGAAAACAACCGGATATCATGGATCAGAGAGATTCAAGCTAATTAAACTCATATCTCAAGCCGGTGCAAGTTATGTTGTAACGAAATCATTCTCACATGAATATCCTGCGTAAAGGACTAAAGCCACATATCTTGTCATTAATACCAACTGAAATTTACTTGCTTGCATGAAAAGTTCATTGTACGATGTCTTTTTCAGAGGACCTCGACTCTTGAGATGTTGCAGGTGTTTGAAAAGTTTGAACTGAAATTGAACTTTTCATGCAAGCAAGTAAAATTCAGTTGTTTTACTAATTTCATAGTCTTGATACTTTTAAACAATCGGATCGGCGCTAAACAATAGAAAGTAATTACAAATATTGCAAGAGGGTCACTATTCATATATAAAGAACATTAATCGGTTTCATCTTTGTTTTATTGAGTTCAACTTTCCATGATCTACCTTTATCATCTCAGAGAGATATCTGTCAAACGATGGAAGGGAACCCGAAACAATAAAAAGTAATTACAAAGAAGATGATCAAAGATGCTACAACATAACTTGCACCGGCTTGAGATATGAGTTTAGTTAGCTTGAATCTCTCTGATCCATGGTATCCGGTTGTTTTCAGGTTGTCTTCATCGTTGACCGCTATCTCTCGGATAACAACTGAAAAGTTGTCTCATTAATTCCAATTCCAATTCCAATTCCAATTCCACCGGTGCAATCAGAATCTGAAGAGAAGCTATCATCTCAGAGAGATAGCTTAAATCTCTCTGATCCATGATATGAGAGCATAAGAGAAGAGATAATAACATATGAGCTTCAACATAACTTGCACCGGATGATTGCCAATGAGATTGATAATTGGACAGGTTAGCCAGGTGTTTGTCAAAAAGGTAGAGCACACCACTAGAGCAAAAAGTTGTGTGTATGAATAGTGACCCTCTGGAAAACCTGCCATTATTTAGCGTAAAAATTTCATTGTACATATACCTCCTTATTTAAAAACAAATCACATCATTGTAGAGGTTACTAGGTTACTCATCCACAATGTTCTTACCTATGAGTTTAATTAGCTTGAATCTCTCTGATCCATGGTATCCACTTTCAGAATCTGAAGAGAAGCTATCATCTCAGAGAGATATCTGTCAAGTAATTACAAGAAGATGATCAAAGATGCTTCAACATAACTTGCACCGGCTTGAGATATGAGTTTAATTAGCTTGAATCTCTCTGATCCATGGTATCCACTTTCAGAATCTGAAGAGAAGCTATCATCTCAGAGAGATATCTGTCAAGTAATTACAAGAAGATGATCAAAGATGCTTCAACATAACTTGCACCGGCTTGAGATATGAGTTTAATTAGCTTGAATCTCTCTGATCCATGGTATCCACTTTCAGGCTGTCTTCATCGTTGACCGCTATCTCTCGGATAACAACTGAAAAGTTGTTTCATTAATCTATAAATAAATCCTTACAAAATATTTTTAACTTAAATCTTTGAGCATACCACACTTAGAGGGTCACTATTCATACATAAAGAGTATAATCGTGATGTGATGGATTTTTATATTTGCAACTTAGTTCCTTTTTACCTGGTTGCAAAGGAACTTCAGGTCAGCCAGACCTTTGTCAAAAGCAAGTGTGAAGATCAAGATCAAGAAGAACAGTACGGTCAACGATGAAGGCAACCTGATAAAGGCTGAACACGAGTATAATCAAACAGCGATGTCAAGGGTTTTAAGACAAGGAAGATGAATTCAGTTGTTATCGGAGAGATATCGGTCAACGATGAAGGTGTGTTGTATGTATAAAATTGTGAATAATTGTGAGAGTCGATATGAGAGCAATAATCCATCGAGAACTAGAGAAACAGAGAATAAGAGAAGAGATAATAACATATGAGCTACAACGACGTCGTATTTTGGAAGCTGAAGTTCGGAGAGAACTAAATATTCGGTTGTTGTTTTTCTTCTCTATACAGAGTGACGATAGGCGTTTTCGATTTCCAAATGAATCAACGACTTAAACTTGAGTCACAAAGGAGACATGGTGTTTGACTTTTTTGTGTTTGACCCATCCGGATGTGAAAGACAATATCCATATTTACCTGATTATAAGAGAGGCCGAAGATATTGCTCAATAAACATTATTATTATTATTATTTTATTATATTTGTAATTTAGTTGCTTTGTTTTATTATTATAATAATTTATTATTATCAAGAATCGGAAATTAGTAAAACGATTTATGAAAGTATCAAGAATCGGAAATTAGTAAAACGATTTAATAAATCATTGCTCAGACGTTAGGGTTTGATAAACACAAAACTTATTATTTATAAAGCAACAAAAACACAAATCGTACCGTGAAATAAAGAGAGGCCCATTAGGAGTGCCGTGGAGGAAGATCGTCGGTTTGCTGTAGTCGATGATGGCGCAGAGGTTAGCGGTAACTTTAAATTTTGAATGATCGTCGGTTTGCTCTCAATATACCAACCAACAGTCGATCCGACTGTTCATTTCTCTCTATAACAAAGTAAAATTCAGTTGTTATCGGAGAGATATCGGTCAACGATGAAGGCAACCTGAAACGACATGAACATTTATAACCTTTCTGTACCTGTGGCCAAAAGAACCTGATAAAGGCTGTACACGAGTTATTTGGACTGTTGCTAAAATAGTTAAACAAAAGCTGAAATTATACAGTTATTTGGAATATTCTTGATCATTACAGTGAGATTGACTGTTATCGGAGAGATATCGGTCAACGAACATCATTCAAAATTTCAACTTCCCGTTCAGGTGCTTAAGTCCACCTTGAAGACTGGATACCATGGATCAAAGAGATTCAAGCTAATCAAACTCATAGGAATCTTGAACGAAATTATACAGTTATTTGGACTTAAGCACCTGAACGGGAATGAAGGATGAAAGCATGACGTGAAACATGGCGTAGTCACATTCAGTCTTCAAGGTGGACTTAAGCACCTGAACGGGAAGTTGAAATTTTGAAATTTTAATATAATTATTATAAAAAATGTTCTTTTGACAAACGTCTGGCTAACCTGTCCAGTTATCAATCTCACTGTCCAACAACTGAATTTTACTTGCTTGCATGAAAAGTAATGATCTGAATTTTACTTGCTTGCATGAAAAGTAATGATCAGGAACATTCCAAATAACCGTCCAATTTCAGCTTTTGTTTAACTCATGATATATCCACCAAATCATTTCTTCAAGTTCATTTCACCAAAAAAGGCATAACTGTAATGATCAGAAACATTCCAAATAACTGTTCAATTTCAGCTTTTGTTTAACTATTGTAGCAACTTCCATAGAGAAGTTATCAATCTCACTGTCCAGTTATATCCACTTTCAACTAAATCTTTCTCTGATATACTCTATATCAACCGGCTTGAGATATGAGTTTAATTAGCTTGAATCTCTCTGATCCATGGTATCCATACCTTGTTTCAAGTATCTTGTAAAATTCATTTCGTCTTCAAGACTCCTAGGGAGTTACGTGCATTATCTAGTATTGAAACTTGCGATTAATAATATATTAATACATCAATGGACTACACTCACGGTATGTGCATCACGTATTTTCATTCTTTCCTTGATCTGCAATATTTGAAAATTATCATTTCTTGACATGCTTGGTAACACCTTGATCTGTAATATCTGAAAATTATCATTTCTCGAAAAGTAATTAAAAACACTTAAAAATGAATTAAAAACAATTGTTGCGAGTTAGGTTTACTCGGAGGACCACGTTCCTTTGATTCATCATTGTTGTACAAAGCTGGATGTTCGTACGGGAAAACCAAAACGAGCAATAAACGAAGCGAAACGGGGAGATATAATTTTCTTGGCTTGGAAACAACTTAAAAGAACCAAAAATGAATTAAAATTATTTTTTGGTGATTAACAGATAATTTTAAAGAATTAAAAGAAATTCAGTTTTTTTTTTAAAAAAAGTCCAAACGCCTCGCTTTGGTCAAAGCGAGGCGTTTGCTTGCCTCGCTTTGGCCAAAGCTAGGCTGTTTGTGCCTAGCTTAGGCCTAAGCGAGGCAGGCAAACGCCTCGCTTTGACCAAAGCGAGGCGTTTGGGCTTTTTTTAAAAAAAACTGAATTTCTTTTAATTCTTTAAAATTATCTGTTAATCACCAAAAAATAATTTTAATTCATTTTTGGTTCTTTTAAGTTGTTTCCAAGCCAAGAAAATTATATCTCCCCGTTTCGCTTCGTTTATTGCTCGTTTTGGTTTTCCCGTACGAACATCCAGCTTTGTACAACAATGATGAATCAAAGGAACTAAGTTGCAAATACGATAATTATCAAAATAACAAAGATGAAACAGAATAAATTAATGTTCTTTATATACGAATAGTGACCCTCTTGCACCGGCTTGAGATATGAGTTTAATTAGCTTGAATCTCTCTGATCCATGGTATCCACTTTCAGATTGTCTTCATCGTTGACCGCTATCTCTCGGATAACAACTGAAAAGTTGTCTCATTAATTCCAATTCCAATTCCAATTCTACCGGTGCAATCAGAATCTGAAGATAAGCTATCATCTCAGAGAGATAATTGTCATCGATGGAAGCATGTCAAGAAATGATAATTTTCAAATATTGCAGATCAAGGTGTTACCAAGCATGTCAAGAAATGATAATTTTCAAATATTTGCAGATCAAGGAAAGAATGAAAATACGTGATGCACATAACCCTCCATGCAAATCATCCCAATTCTGTCAAAAGAAGATGTATTCACCATTTCAAACGATTTGCCTCCTTTCATGTCTATGGAAACAACAATGGATTTGTCAAAAGCAAGATGAGTTCACCCGTTCAGGTGCTTAAGTCCACCTTGAGATATGAGTTTAATTAGCTTGAATCTCTCTGATCCATGGTATCCGGTTGTTTTCAGGTTGTCTTCATCGTTGACCGCTATCTCTCGGATAACAACTGAAAAGTTGTCAACGATGATGGCGCAGAGGTTAGCAGTAACTTTAAATTTTGAATGATCGTCGGTTTGCTCTCTATATACCAATCAACAGTAGCGATCATTACAGTTATTTTGGAATGTTTCTGATCATTGTCAGAGGGTCACTATTCATACATAAAGAGATAAAGGGTGTACACGAGTATAATCAAACAAGGGTTGCCCGGAGTTTGATTAGCTTGAATCTCTCTGATCCATGGTATCCACTAAAGCTGAAATTGAACAGTTATTTGGAATATTCTTGATCATTACAGTGAGATATGAGTTTAATTAGCTTAAATCTCTCTGATCCATGATATGAGAGCAATAATCCATCGAGAACTTGAGAAAGAGAGAATAAGAGAAGAGATAATAACATATGAGCTACAACATAACTTGCACCGGCTTGAGATATGAGTTTAATTAGCTTGAATCTCTCTGATCCATGGTATCCGATTGTTTTCAGGTTGTCTTCATCGTTGACCGCTATCTCTCGGATAACAACTGAAAAGCTGAAATTGAACAGTTATTTGGAATGTTTCTGATCATTACAGTTATGCCTTTTTTGGTGAAATGAACTTGAAGAAATGATTTGGTGGATATATCATGAGTTAAACAAAAGCTGAAATTGGACGGTTATTTGGAATGTTCCTGATCAAGGATGCTACAGTTATTTGGACTGTTAATCAAGGAGATTGATGAACCAAGGAAAGAATGAAAAGTTGTTTTACTAATTTCATAGTCTTGATACTTTTAACACTTATGCGTAGATCAAGGAGATTGATGAAGATATCATCAAGATGAGCAGGAATTGTTAACCTTCCCATTGATTTCAAGTATGTTGCCTTGATCGTTGACAGCTATCTCTCCGATAACAACTGACTTTTACTTTGTACGAAAATCGAGATCATCTCATTCCATGTTGCCTTTTCATGCAAGCAAGTCAAGTCAAAAAAACATTTTTTTGTATTGCTCTCATATCATGGATCAGAGAGATTTAAGCTAATTAAACTCATATCTCAAGCCGGTGCAAGTTATGTTGTAGCAGTCAAGATTCCTATGCAAGCAAGTCAAAATTCACCGAACACACTACAATTATTCACTATTTTATACATACAACACAACCCCCGGAGTTTGACCGTACTGTTCTTCTTGATCTTGATCTTCACACTTACTTTTCATGCAAGTCATTATTATAAAAACATTTTTTATAATAATTATATTAAAAAAAACAAAAAACTAACTAAAAAGACCAAAAAAAAAAAAATTGATCCCAAGCGCCTCGCTTAGGCCTAAGCGAGACGCTTAGGCCTAAGAATCAGCTTTTTCTGCCCCTCATACTGACCTCCTCGAATTCAGCTCCCAAGCGCCTCGCTTAGGCCTAAGCGAGACGCTTGGGGGGGGGGGTGAAAATAGAAGGAGGGGAGTGGGAATAGACCGAGCCTTTAAGTGAAGGTAAATTAATTAAGGGGCTGTTTGGTTAATTAATTGCTGAATCATTAAGTGGTCTGAATGGTTAAGAGGCTCTGAATGGTTAAGAGCTGAATCATTCAGCATCCCTTATTAGCTTAATGATTCAGCACTTAATCATTTCATTCAGATGCTGAAACAAACAGTCTGAATGCTGAATGATTCAGACCTGAATGGTTAAGAGGCTGATTAAGAGGCTATCAAACAGCCCCTAAGTCGTTAATGAGACAAAAGTTAACCGAGCTTGTCGCTGGCACTGTTTGCGATCATGGATGTGAGTGAGGCAACGAGGCTCGTGAACACCAAAACATACACTCATGCTATTGTCAGGACGGTAACATCCCCCTTTACTTTCTCCTTTTGCCAAACCCACTTGCCCCATTGGGCTTAGGGAATTGCGCCGGAAACTTAGAGACACATCTACTTGGGCCGGGCCCCATCGAGGGTAGAGGATGAGCTAAGAAAGTGTGACGTCGAGGTACTACAAAAGGAGGAGCTCCTTCTCCTTTTGTTGGCATCCGATATTCACCAACACTTTCATCAAAAAGACTACGAACTCCTTCGTACCTTTTTCAACCCCTTGTTTATTATAATAACGTTTAGAGGCTCGACTCTTCTGATCGGTAGTCTCTTAAACTTCTTGGTCTTGTCCTTAGACCCACACGTTTTTATAAATACACCTCTTTATAAAATACAGTATAATCACTACTAAGATTAACGTCTATACGGTAATCTAGGATTCGTGTTTCTTCATTGGCGCCATCCGTGACCTTACCACAACATCTCACAAAAATTCTAACCGGCTGTTTTTTCGCAAAGAAAAAACAAAATGACAACTTCACCGTGTGACAACTGGTAAATTTCGGTCAACCTTTGACTGGATCATAATCATGTTTCTTATATGCTTAGCATATAATTAAGGTTGATTTTGATTAAGAAAAGGTGTTACGAGTCCAACGATGTCATTCTTGGAGTTTGTGGACGTCTAGATGTTCAAAAGAAAGACTGCGCATCTTAACGCTAATGAACCGACATCAGTAAGAATCTGTTAGATTGGACGAACACAGAATTACTACATGCAAATACGGCACGTATTTAGCAATCGGATGTGGAGTCGGCTTGAGGAATGGATTAATATGTAGCGTTTGGAGAACGCGGGGAGTAACCGACAAGAGAACCGGATATCGAAAATGCGTGGTTTTAACTGCATTTATGCTTTCGAAATAATTATTTATTTTAAATAATATTAATTATCAAGTATCGAAAGCTACTGAATCGATTAGATAGAGGAAACGGTAACCGTTTGAGGTAACACGATTCTAACGAACGTACTGAAAGAACGTGTAGGATGCCAAATATAATTATATTCTAGTTCGGCTTGACTATATCTTAGATTTCGAGTAAAACCGACTAACTTTTATAATTATTTACCGAGCCCAAATATAAACCGAGGTGTTTCGAGTTTTAACGGGTTCAATACGCAGTGTCTACCTACCTAACCTTAGATCTAGTTATAAAAGGGATCTACCCTTCCCTTTCTTCTTCATTTACAAGAACAGACAACTCTGTCTCTCTCTCTAAACCTTCATCCCTCCATCTCTCTCTCTACACTCCCTCTACCCCTCTCCCTCGTCTTTCCCTCATCTCCCTCCTGTCAAGAAGCCGGCCGACCACCTGCATGGTGGCAGCGGCGGCGTGGTGGTTTGGAAAGCCCAAAAACGGGCAGTGGTGGTTGAAGAAGGTAGCGACAGAGGTGGTTCAGTGGCTGCGAGTAGGTCCCGATCAGGTGTGGCTTGGTCCGAAGGGTGGATTTTGTAGCTGCATGAAGGCCGATCATGGTGTTCGGGTGCGTTCTGGGCCGGACAAACCAGATCTGAACTGGTTCTGGTCTGGTTCGGTCTTGGATATCGATGGTCAGGTACGGTTCGTATCGTCTGGTCTGGTTCAGCTTGAATATGACGGTGTATGGCTGTGAAGATAATCGGCTTAGGTTCGGGTCTGTTAGGGCTCGGGCTCAGTCAGATCTGATCAAAGAAGGAGTTGCATGCGTATAAAAATGGTATAATATTTAGTTTGTTGTAATTTTGTATATATAAATGTGTATATAAGTATTAGATACGAAACGATTGTGACTCGCGAAACGAATTGACGATATTATTGGATAAATGATATTGCATGATGACACGAGACTTGATAATATTACATATTGGACTAAACCGTTGGACTATATTATATATATATATATAATGTATATATATATATATATTATATACATATTATTATTATTATTATTATTATTATTATTGTTATTATTATTATTATTATTATTATAAGTATAAGTATAAGTAGTGGTATCATTATTATTTATGAAAAGTGTCGAAAGGTATGAAGACTCGTCCATTTGGAAATGCGGATAAATATATTGAATGTTTTGAGGATGCAAATTGATTTTGGGTAAATTGTAGACGAATTGTGTCGTCTGGATTCTATAAAACAGAGGAAACTCTGCCGAAATTTTATAAAATCTAGAGCACAACGTGCGCAATATTAATTGACGTTTTTATAACTATTCAAGCATAGACAAATATATTTTATATAAAATATCACGACATGTTGATAAAGGTATTTATAATAAGTATATATAAGTTACGAATAACATTTTGAAATTATATATTTATATACATACATATATACATAGTTTTGCCAAACATCATGTATAACGAGTTTTCTAAGGATTTTCGTAACTAAATAATATTTGTCATACAGATTCAAGAACCATATTTTGCAAGGTATATATATATATATATATATATATATTCCTAGAAATAAAGGTACAAATAGCTATATTTATCCGATTTACAAGGTGAGTTATGACTCAAGATGAGCTATACGTTTCGTAGCACTAGTCCAACGTAGGTTATATACGAATGGTAACAAGTACGCAGCTTGGATACTATATTGTATGTTAACACATAAATTAAGTTAAGTCGCAATTGGATCATTGAGTTACAACACTTTCTAGACTTGGATTCGTACATACGAGTCTAGAAAGCTGGATAATAGGCTAAACTTTTGTGCTAGACTTTAAGGTGTCTTTATTGATAATTAGGACACAAGGAAGTAGTTAAAGATCGAGCTTTGATAACCAGCTAAGCAACGATATTGAGGTGAGTTCATGACCCCACTTTTTACTGTTTTATAATTGTTTTCGGGGGGAAAGGCATACTTGTTTTATGAAAACTTGTTTATTATATAGTGTAACAAAGTTTGAGTTAATTGTTAGAGTTATTGTGTGAGTTTCACGTCCCTTTTTCTTTTTAAATGTTTTTGAACGTTTTATTTGTCAATGGATTAACATGCTGTATGTAGGGTAGGACTAGAATTGCTTAATACTTGATGGCCTTAGGTAGTGCACGATGTATAGATACTTTGTATTGGTACACGTAGGTCGTCTACGGACGGACACTTCTCCGCACGACATTAATCATTAACTCTTGGACTAGAGCCGTAGTTTATGTTGGTAGATCTATGGGGTTGACGACCCTTACCGCCTCATTAATTTCATTGATAAGGTAAAACATAAGCTTTAAAAGTTATTTCCTCATTAAATTGAGGTGGAAGCTTGAGAGGCTAATTGTTGTGGCTTGATTAAGGACTTTAGGTTACATCATACTTGTTAGATTTTCGCGAGTCTCCATGATTCACTTCCAGTAGTGCTCTATCATACATGCTAAGCTAAACCACTATGCGTTTTAATGAAGTAAAGTGGTAAAAGTGTCTTAAAACTAGTAAGAAAGTTGTTAAGAGTCTTTGATAATATGGTCACTTGGTCGACAAGAATAGAAATCGTTTTTATTTTACTTACGGGAGGGTAAGTAGCGGTTTAATGCGTCGAGTCAAAAGATAAACGGAAGATTTCTTTTAGAAGATGATTCCATATAACCATATGTGTAAACTATTTTAAGCTTTCTTGAATAGTCTTAAGAATATATCTGTAGTGGTTCACTCAAATGGGTTTTACGAAAAATAAACATAAAACCATGAACTCACCAACTTTATGTTGACGTCTTTTAGTACGTCTTTCAGGTTTAGATTTTTGGCAATGGCATGGTTGGAATAGGCAATACCTTGAGAAAGGAGATACAAATGGATTAGAATTGGCGTTCGAAGTTAAAAAGAGTCTTAGGAGTATATTCCGCTGCATAGTAAAGAAGATTAGAGTTTACGATCATCGAGGAAATTTGGGGTGTGACAGACTTGGTATCAGAGCGTGGTCTCGGATCGGTGTGTCAGTTGTTCCTTCGCGAATGCTGAGTTCCCTAACGGGAGTGGATTGAAAGATCCCACATCGGTTGAGAAGGGTAACAAACACTTCTTTATAAGGGGTGGGATACCTTCTCTGTCGTACGTGTGTTGGTCACTTCTTCCGAGATGAGACCAATGCAAAATCGTGAGCCTGATCCCAGTCTAATGCTGCTCGATAGGCGAAGCGAATAAAGTACGATATGAGTTACTTCGGACTTTTACCGATAGTATTAGAGCCATAGGTTTTAGCAAATTAGGTGTCGTTAGGGGCATCTAGGCTTCAACCAGAATTTAGTTTTGGCTAAGGGACCAAGGTTTCTAAGACACAATATTTAGTACGAACACCTAGGAAATGAAAATCCAACCGTTGCCAAATAAGTGAAAGGATTTTAGTGTATGGAATCACATTAGCTTAGCGTAGGTTTCTATGACATAAGAAACATATTCTTATGTGAATAGTGAGTATTTATTACAATGGTACATAGAAAGATATAATAGTTAGCGATGGCTAGGCATATCTTGCGAGCGACCAGTGAGTTATCACTATGTATAGTAGAGTGTATTTCACATAAAAATTTAGCTGAGTCATTGTTCCATAGTTACAAGGAACAATTTATTTGATTATATGCTATGTGTAAGTATATGTAAAATATATATGTATGCCTCGAGAATTAGTAGAGTGTATTTCACATAAAAATTTAGCTGAGTCATTGTTCTGGGGCCGTCGAAGACATCACCGACATTACACCGGGATCTCATCGAGCATCCGGGGATCATAACGATGACCAACTTATTGCCGTCATCATCCCCAGAAATCTAGATTTTCAAACCGGCGAACCAGCAACTCCCACCCAGGAGGAAATAGACGCTCTAAATAACGACTGGTACGACGCCAGAAACAAATCTTAGACGCTCAGCTGGAATGTCGCCGGATCACCGGCAAAGCCATAATGGAGTCATCCTCCAAGCGACCCACAAGAACACCGGTTGCTGTCCGTCACGGGGAAGGTCCAGGGCAACCCCCTGCCGACCAGGCCCATGCAGAGCACAATCAGTTCAAAGAACAGGACTACGAAGAAAGCTCATGGGAGGATGACGCCTCCAGGGATTATCGTCATAGCCCGTACCACCGTCGGGAATGACTAAACAGGTACAATAATGATGCAACCACCAACCTGTCACTCCCTTATAGGCCAACGGCCTTTGCCGATAAATCCAAGTTCACAAGACGTATCTCTCAAGCGCCAATACCACCGAGGCAACGCCTCCCAGCCAACGTTAAGATATATGACTGCCTCACAGACCCCGATGACCACCTCGGCATTTTTAATCTGGCCGGGGCCGTCATCGGATGGACCCTACCTGTCTGGTGCCACATGTTCGCCCAGACACTCTCAGGAGCAGCCAGGGTATGGTTCGACAACCTTCCCATAGGAGGCATCGACAGCTATGAACAGCTGATCGATAAATTTTCGCTCCATTTCAGCCAACAACGTCGCCACAAGCGCGACAAAAGTCAAATCTTTCTATGCAAACGCAGAGATACAGAACCGCTGGAAGACTTCATCGTGCGGTTCAACAAAGAAGCACTCCAACTGGGAACAGGGGACGAGGCAACTCAAACCTCTTTCCTGGCCAACGTCAACGATGACGGCCTGCAACACACCCTCCAAGGGAAGGACAACGTCCCAGACTGCTGGGAAGAGGTTGTTCGCATCTCCAAACTATACGCTGGCAATCAAAAAACAATGTGCCAAAATCAGCGCGGAAACTCCAGCAACAACCGTAGCCGCAACAACAATCGATTGTCCGTCTAGAACCGCATTTCAGGTTCCACCGACGAAGGGCGATACTCAACTTCTGGCGATGCCTGAAATATTATCGGCAACAAACAGTCGCACGATCAGCGCAACAACGGGCGCCGGAACCAAGACTGGACTCCCCTTACCAAAACGCCATCCAAGGTACTGTCTCAAGTTCTTTCAACGGGAGAGGTAGCGTTTAAACTCCCAAAACCCATGGGAAATAAACGCAAGAATGTAGACACCACAAGATTTTGCGACTTCCACAAAGACGTGGGTCACGACACCGATAATTGTTACAGCCTCAAAATGGAAATAGAGGTGGCCCTCCGCTCCGGAAAATTGGCCAACCTGGTCAAGAACGTCCGAGCCGGCGCACGCCGGTAGGACGAACCAGTAAAGGCCATAAAAGACATCAAAACACATTACGTCCGCGGCGCATACAACCGGCAATGCAACATGACGCGCAACACAAAGCGCAAGACTAATATCGCCGACCTGGCAAGCACGTTGCAGCGACTAGAGGTCGCGACGTCACAAAACTGGAAGGAGGCCCAAGTCATCCTCCCAGTAGTACCAGGACGCACAAGCTCAACAATCCTACTTACCATCACAACACTGTTCGGGCACTATCGCACATACAAAATGATGTGCGATGGTGGAAGCAGCTTCGACATCATGTACCAACAGTGCTTTGACCCGCTCGACGACGAAGACAAAGCGCACGTGCAACCGGACGCACCCATTGCAAGCTTCTTCAACGAAGTTATTCACCTCATCGGAAAGTTCGACTTTACAGTCAAACTTGACGATGGGACCCATACTCGCTCCGAGGTTTGCGCGTTCCATGTCATTCCAGCAAACTCCTCATGCGACATCTTGCTCGGAAGATAAGGCCTTGCAAACTTCAACAGCACCGCGTCAACTCCCCACCAAATCATGGGTTTTCCGACAACCACAGTGATAGCATATATCAGAGGCAACAGGAATGCCTCATGACCACCGAACCAGGGGTTGCCACCCCTTCGATCACGCCAGTCGTTGCAAAAGATGAAGAATGGGTCCTCAACCACGCCTTCCCTGAACAAACCATCACCTTGGGGTTGACTCTGTCCCCCCCAGGTATGCATACATATGAAACAACTGCTGGTTACAATCAAAGACATCTTTGCCTGACAGTCATCTGACATGATCTGTGTCCCAAGACACATAGCCGAACACCGCCTGAACACATACAAAGACGCTCGCCCGGTCGCACGGAAAAAACGCCCGTTAGGCCCCGATAGAGTCAAAGCCATAAACGAGTAGGTCGATGACCTACTCGAAGCAGGCATCATTCGAAGATGCAACCACCAAACATGGGTAGCCAACCCCGTCATGGTCCTAAAAAAGAACGGGTCCTGGCACATGTGCGTCGACTACAATGACCTCAACAAAGCATGCCCAAAGGACCACTACCCCTTACCAGAAATAGACCTGAAGTTAGACTCTCTGGCACCATTTAAATTCAAGTGTTTCCTCGATGCTTACCGAGGATACCACCAAATTCAAATGGCCTATGAAGACGAGGACCGAACTGTAACAACCCGGACCTAAGGCCCAAAATTTTTCGCGACTAATAATTAGAATGACGAAGAAATAATAAATACTAATGTTAAAAGATAAGAATAATTATTACACGCGAGTACTAGGTACGAATTTGAACCCGAATAATTATTTAAAGAATATTATTATCCGAAAAATACCCGTTACGCGATACCGAACCAAAACCCGACAACGAACCCGACCCGTGAACATGGTGAGTAGTTACAATGGGACACATGGCATGAGTGCCATGTGCCCCATGGCACATTATTATCACAACAACACACTTAGAGACCATCAAATGGTTTCTTAAAAACCATTAACATGAAACCCCTATAAATACCCCAACCCACCTTTACCCTTGCTTCCTAATGAAACCCACACACACAGAAACAAACCAACACACATAAACACCTTACCAAATATTATAGAGAGAGATGACCAGGAGGAAGACCGGTGGACTCCGGCCACCGATTCCGGCGAAGCCTCGGCTGCTCCCTTACTCTCCGGCAACCACTCCCACAACCCTAACCCCCTTCACTCAACAATATTATAGAGAGAGAGGACCGAACAAAAAACAAAAACGAAGAGAGAGAGAGAGAGAGAGACGAGGATCAAAACAGAAGCAGGGAGAGAGGAAGAGACGTGGAGGAGGAAGACGATGGCAGTGGTTAGGTGATGATGATAATGGAAGTCTGGGGTTTTGGAGGTGACCGACGGTGATGGGTTGTGTAGAAAGAGGCGGTGACAAGGGGTCGGCGACGACCGGAGTTAGGGTTCCTATTCTGATTTGGGGTTTCCATATAACCGTTGATGAGGGTGACTTAGGGAGCCGATAGGGGTTAAACTTGGATGGTGGTTCGTCATGGACACAGAGGTGGCGGCGGTCAATCAAGTCAGGGCTTTGACAGTGGTTGAGTTCTTTTGACTAAGGTATATACTTAGAAACATAGCTTCTGATTATTATAGGTAAAAGGGTGTTAAAGAATATCGATTATGGTTCTTGGTGATATAATTTTTAGCGGCTGTTGTGGTTGATTGGTAAAGATATTGATGATTGTCAATAGTGGTTTAAAGAGAAGGATTAGGTGATGGATGGCGTAGTTGGTACGGGTCATGAAGCGGGTGAAGGGTTGTCGACTCGGTCAACAGAAGTCAAGCTGGTCAACTGACCAGTCAACGGAAGTTAAAAGGGCAGGAGGCTCGGTCAACTGAGGAGACCCGAGAGGTATAATTACGAGAACCCAAACCGTTCTAATATTAGCACTTAATACGGCTAACACGTGTGGGACTCGACTAATATATTAATCAACTCAACCACTAGAACACATAAAGAATTCAGACAACTTTGGGACTTTGACAAACAATGTGATTCGACTCGATAAACTAAGGCGATTAATGAGATTATATAAAGTATATGAATCGGCAAGGTAAATTAATATGTTAGAGAATAATAGGAATGGCTACTAAGGCGTTGAACCATGGACTCGACTAGTTATAACAGTGACATTATTGGACATAAGAAACCAAGTAGTGCATATGAACATTTGGACATTGGACCATAAGAAATTAGATAACAATACATATGATTGAATGGTAATAAACCCGTCAAATAGAAGATTGTATAAAGAACCTACGTGTGCCCACACGTGTAACCATGATGATGGTTACACACGCTAAATATTTACGAACTTGAATAGGATCATGCTAGTGATTGGAAACTTGAATTGGGATGCTATGTGATCGTGAGAAACACTACTATGGTGAGTTCGTGTACTTCCCCTTTTTCTGTTTTAAATGCTTCGGGTGAACATATGCTTGTGTGTGTAAACTGTTTTGTGTAAACTTACTTGATTTGACAAGGGCTCCCGAAACCACATGCACACTCATTAACCCAAGGGAGTTGGGCCACTTAATATATGGGTAGTACTACTTGTGGAATCCCCCACGCACAGTGGATCCGGAAGCCCGGAAAACCCTCCACTCAGGTCTGCGGACCGTTGTGACATATATTTTGCCATGGGGAATCCATAATGGGAGTAGATGGATTCAGTGTTAGGATTGAGGTGTGATACTTGTACATCACTATGTTTAGAACTGTGTAAACTTGTTTTCGAACTATTAAACTGTTTGGATTTACTTAACAACTTACACGGACTCACCAACATATTTGCTGACCCAAAACTCTTTTAAGCATGTGTTCAGGTACTGCATTTGGATAATCTGGAAGACGAGGTATTTGCTTGCTTGTGCGGATTAGAGCTTGTTATGGTAGAAGATTCAAGATGCTAGCGCAACAGTTTAGAGCATTTAGAGCTAAGCATGGATTGAGATTTGGATCGACTAGCGGATCACATCTTATCGACTGCTTCGACGACCGCTGCGTTTCGTCCCTGCATAAATATTAGACTATTTATTTTTGTTTTGTATTTATATTTTTGGATTAGAAATTGTATAACATTTAAATATTTGTTATCGTTGCTTCCGTTGTGCAAGTCTGTTACCAAACTGTCGTAACGTCCAGCCCCCTCCTGGTCGGGTTGTTATAGTTGGTGTCAGAGCAACGGTTGTGGCGAAATAGGATATCTCTATATATCCTACACCACACCATGACAACTTAGAGAACCTAGCGTCTAAGGCTCTAAGATTACCTAGCTAGGGAATGCCTTGAAATTACATAAGACTGACTAGAGTAAGATACGAAATAAGACGAGACTCGAGAACCTGAACACACCAGAATGCTTACTGGGACTTAGTGTAACGCCCAACGTTTCTCGAATAATATAATAATAATATTTTATTCATTAGACGATGCGTTAATTCGTTAACAATAATATCTCATTAACAAAAAAAATACATTCTTAATTCAGTAATAAAATTAATTATCTAATTCACCAAATAAAACGTTGTAGGTAATAACACGCTCGTAAACCGACTCTTATCCTTGTAAATTTTAAACGCGACTATATGTATATATATAATTAATATATAGTTCAAATACTTGTTTTAATTAGTCTTACATTTAGGTTACGTGAAATAACTATCTAGATGTTAAACGAGTCCAGTTCATAAACGAGACCCGAATCGGTGACTAGTTCGTTTAAGCATTAACCTTCCACTTAACCTACCCCAATACCCTACCTATTTAAACCCTTTAACTCTTCTTCTTCCCCATCTTAACACTATAAAACCCTAGCCACCACACCTAAAAAAAAAAGAGAACCATAACATCCCTGCCCCCTCTCTCTCGCACACTCTCCCTCATCTTCCCCTAAAGACTGCTGCAGCCCCCCCACTCCAGACCACCGCTGCGCACCACCGATCAGTCCACACCGCCACCAAACACTCTCATCCCTTCCAAACATTCAAGTTTCTTCCTCCCCTAGGTAGCAGCAGCGATAGGAACAGAGGACTCCTATACTCTTCCACCTTTTTCTCCGGCACCCCCTCTCTCACCATAGGCGGCGCCGCCGCCAACAACCACCGCTATCCGAGCCACCATACTTCACCCCATCATCACTCCTTCCTTTCCCTCTCAAAAGAAGCAGCGACAACAATACAGAGGCACGAGTCAGATTCGCGTATGGTTCGTTGATGGTGAGTTCATTCTTGTGTAGTTTTGATGTTCGGATCCCGTTTCAGTTGGTTCAACAGAGATGGGTCGGATAGTTTATTTCAGATTTGGATGGCTGGGTCAGTAGGCTCGAAGGATTGTTATGCCAAGTTGGTTGGTTCAGGGTGACGCTCGTTTGGGGTTCCGGTGGATGTCGGCTGAAGTGGTTGTGGTTCTCGGTGTGGGTCCCAGTCGCACATGGTTCAGCTTGAAAGTTGGTTCCGAACAACTTTGTTGATCGTGATGAGTAATGGTTGTGATGCGGCTACAGTAATGATAATCGGGTCTTGATAGGTTAGCCATCCTTTCGGGTCAAGGTGTTCGAGTGAATCGAGTTTTGAGGCGCGAGCCAGCGGGTCAAATCTGTCGGTATTCAGTTCGAAGGTATACATGTCGTTACACTCGTTTAATATTCTATTTTGTATCAGTTTGCACATATAAATACATTTATGCCTAAAAGACTTAAACGAACCGAACCGACTTGTATTTTGCGTATAGTAATAATAACGAGTCGTTAATTAAAAGATTTACATATACACTCACATACATGCGCCTATGTATTATGTTGCGAATTTTTGAGTTGTCGAAGTAGTTATATAAAAACATGTGCATATACAAGCTTACTCGAAACATATATTATTCTAGTTATAAAGGTTAAGTTAACTTTGGTCACGAGTTATGGAAATGGATTATTAAATGTTAAACTATATATGTAAACATATTACTTATCAAAATGTATCGTTTCTCATGGTTCTAGTATTAGTAAAGTAAACCGTTTGTCGTATATATAATCGCTTAGCTGAATAATGTTGTGATTATGAAACTGACGATTGAGTTTTGAGATAAAATAGACGACTTGCGTTGTCTGGTTTCTTATAAAAACAGAGGAGACTCTGCCCAAATTTTTATA
The DNA here is from genome assembly GCA_030844895.1 of Ambrosia x helenae. Lineage (NCBI taxonomy): Eukaryota > Viridiplantae > Streptophyta > Magnoliopsida > Asterales > Asteraceae > Ambrosia > Ambrosia x helenae. Next base: position 89,151,898 of record CM061231.1, read on the forward strand.
AAAATATAAGAAGCATACCGTGCGTTCAAATCTATAATGTTCTGCTTCAAAAGTAACGTTTTACGTATAAATTCTATCCAAACCTTAATTTATTTATTATTTTTTTTATAGAAATATCTGAACATAAATACATGATTATATATATAAACATAATACATATATCGTCCGGTCAATTAAGTTACCCATGTTATTTTTTTTCTATCTTAAATATTCCTTTCTAACTAGTTTAAAGCCGTGAATCTAAATATTATATAAAGTATACATATACATTATATATAACTATACATACGCGCAAGCTTCATGAAACTAAATCAAGTACTATCGGTTCGTTAAGTCATACACACTTTAAGACGCGCATTCGTCCAATGCAAGTCTAGGTAGTTGAATAAACTATCTTTACAATCAAGAAATGAATTAAAGTTATTTGCATTAGAATTTAAGGCATCATTTATTTGTAATAGGATACAAGAGTTCAATTAATCCAAGTACAGACTTGTTGCTACTTGGTAGTACCTACACAGTGAATTTTAGGTGAGTTTACATAGCCCCTCTTTACCATTTTACGCTATTTTTGGGGTGAAACATGTTACAACATTCTATCTACAATTCAATCATATAAAGTGTCTATGTGTTATTCTATGTTGTATTATGTCTTAAACATGACTAGGGTAAGCACAATATTCTAGCATAATCATTAACATTGATCAGCCGACGGTATACAATGATAGATCTATTGGACTGACAATCCCACCCGGATACGTGTACCTCCTACATAGGCAGCGTGGGTGATTGTTATCGCATAACATAATCGAGTGAACCATGAGCGTATGGGATGGACCACAATATTCTAGTCACAAGGGTTGATTATGCACTCGATTTACCTGATAGTATGTTTTCACATATGGACTAGACTTGCCATGACACTTGAATTGTACAAGTTTTATTCAATTATCAAAACCTATGTAATTCTCACCAACTTTTGTTGACCCAAAATATTTTCAAACTTAACATGTTTCAGGTTATATCTTGCTTGAAGATTAGAGTTAATGCTTGAAGATGTGTAGCTAGTATTTTTCATTTTGGTGTACAAATTCTTAGAACAATTGTATGTAACTTATTTAAATCATTTAATGAAATTTATTATTTACCATGAGCTACTGAACAATCATCAATACGTGACATCCCGATGTTTCCGCCATCGGTTGGGGTGTTACAGATTGGTATCAGAGCCATGGTTATAGGGAATTAGGTTATTAGAAAAATAATCTAGTCTATAACCTTAGGACTTTAACCAGTACTTGCTTCAATTACTTGTAGCTCTACCTTATCCTTATCTCTATCCCTATCCTCATCCTTATTCTTAGCCTAACTTGGTCTTGCCTACTCTCTTTCACTTACTTGCTACAATCCTAACGTACCTCTAGATTATTAAGGCAAATTCGTTGGGCTTAGACCTGATCTGTTTTGATAAGCCAACATTTTCGTTTATTCGGGGTTAGATATTTACAATCTTTGTGTTTCATTTTCATTTATACCCCCTCACTCCCGTATAAAATCTAAGTTTTGAATCTCAAAATTTCTACAATTCAAATATATTTTCTTCTTATATAATTCCCTCATTAGTTTAAACTTCATGAATCATTTCTGGGTTTCACAATCCTAATTCATTTTACAAACTTATAATATTACCCATAAGTCTAATTATTTTTAACATCTAACCCAAATCATATGTTTCCCTTTACATCATACATAAATCTATTATCATTGATGTTTCTGGCCAATTTTATTTTAAACTCCCCCCTACATTTTTATTTATGTGTATATATATATGTATATTTTGAAGATACCATCAACCATAAAATTTCATCACAATCGAGATTTTAAAATCCTTGTTTAAACTGTAACCTTATAATCTGCGTATAGGAGATACTGTAGCACCAAAGCTAAAGAGTACTGAATTTTGTCAAACTTTCATCACTTGGGAATTTCACAAACTATAACAAATAAATATATTTTTCTTAAGAGTCTTTTATTTCCACAAACTTATTTGCTAAATTTCAAATTTTTATTGAACAATTTATTGGCGTAACAAATGATTTACGATAAAAATGTTTTAATCTATTAAGAATGACTTCTTTTATGGATTACCCGAAGCCTATTATACAAAACGTCTGAACAAATTCTTGATTTTTGAAATCCGACATCGTGTTTAAAACCTATGACTCATCGAAATATTTTGATCTAAACCAATTTAGTTGTACAATTTAATGACTTTTGCTTTATATACAAAACCAATTTTGAAAATAAAATCTTTCCCTCCACAGGAACAAAATTTACTCTACAATTTTTCCATTGACACATACTCATTTTAAACTTGTTCGAACTATTACAAATTTTTGGCAAATACCACAATCATGTTTTCTCATACGCTTGTATCTAACCATTTATTCAAACCCCACGATTATTCTGCATGATCACCTTACTATTTGCGTCTTTTTGAAACCCTATAAATTAAACCCTTTATCAACCATTTACACATTCACCATTTTTCACAACCTTGATTTTACTTTGAGTTTTCATCATCTCTCAAAATCCAAATTCACATCCTTTTCCTCCTCGAACATGAACTTGATCTCCACGATAACCACACTATTGAAAACTTAATTGTTCGTTGCATCAAACTTGAATAGGTTTTGAACTTGATATTTTTAATACGATTAGGTGTGTTATGATAACATATACATGTGTGACTATATTTAATGTAGATACACGAAAGTGCGACTAGTGCTGTTGAATTGCGAATTTCAAGATGTTTAGTTGTTATCGTTTGGTCGAAGGTGGAAATTAAACGGTCGAAGGTAGAAACAGACGGTCGAAGGTGACTCTGGGAGGTCGAATGAAGATTTGTATATATATATATATATATGTCCAAGTTCGCCCTATATGAACGGTCGAACCTGCACATTTGACCAAGCTATTTGGGCGAATGTGCAGGTCTATATAAGGCAAACTTATTTTTGAATGTTTAACTTTTGGTCATTTGTTTTCCCTCCAAGAGTGTGTTTCTCCCTAGGGTTTTTTGTTGAGTCTGTAACTGATTAATATCATTATAAACAACCTTTTGAAGTGTAAATGATTCTGATTATGAATGAAATGAATGTGTTTATGATGATATGTGAGTTTTGCTAGTTTTATTATCATTTTGTGATCAATTCAGGGATTCCGCACCTGAATTGAACTTGTTTGATCATATTCTTTGTTGATTAGCCGATCCTATACGCATACAAAGTGGTATCAGAGCCATAAGATCCAAACAACCACAAATTGATAATATTACAGCTGATTTGGACCCAATTTTGATCAAAACTTTCTGTTTTTCATAAAACAACTGAATTTGGTGATAATTGATTGATTTGAACTTGTTTTCATGGATAAAATTCAAAATTCTCTTTGTTAAACTTGTTCCAAATCCAATCCGAAGCAAAACCTGCATAGATCATCAAATTTCATCAACATTTGAAAATTTTGGATCAAAATAACTGATTTTCAAAGTATAACCGTTTTTCAAAATGAAAGGGTCGAACCTAGGGAGATTTGGTCGAGAGTGGACTTTATAGGTCGAACCAGGGATTATTTGGTCGAACGTGGAGTGATATTTGGTCGAACCTAGAAAGTTTTAGTGTGTTGTTGTTCATTCGACCATTAGTGTTACATTCGACCGATTAGGTGGTCGAACGTGGGTTAAAGTGGTCGAAAGTGAAACGAGTCTGTTATTTTCTACATTCGAACCTTGTCAAATGGTCGAATCTGGATTAAAGTTTACATTCGACCACACGATAATTCAAAAGGGTCGAACGTAGAAACTGTTATTAAATTTTTCTCATCGTTTCGTGTTTTATCATTTTCAGAGCGATATGTGGAACTTTCCTACAACACCACGACCTAATACAACACCACAACAGCAGACAACTATGGATCCTTGGTCAGTTGCTGCTCAGAAGACTAGTCAACCATCCCAACCGATTAACTATATGGCGATGACTAGTTCTATTCCCGAACAAGTTGCACAACCACAACCACAACCTATGGCTGATTACTGGGGAGTTGTAGCAGCGGCGGTACACTCTCAGACTACCAATGCGATTTCGACACTTATTCATGACTTATCTTCGGGTAGTGGGAGTCGTCCACCAAAGTTGATGGAAATGGTAGACTACAACACATGGAAGACCAAGTTTAAGATTCATTTAGAGGGAATGGGATTAGAAGGAACGGAAGCTTGGCAAATAATTGCTAAGGGGTATGTTGCTCCGATTTTGGAGAACACAGGTGAGCCAATTCCGTTAGAGAGTCTTGCTTGCGGTGGAAAAGAAGGCATTTTCCCAACTCTCCCAGGCCATTAACACTGATCTCTTACATCAGTTTGGGTCGTGTACCACTTCTAAACAATTGTTGGACATGTTAGGGAATCGTCATGACGGGAATGAGAAGACGAGAAAGCTTATTATGGAGGAGTTAAGAAAAGAGTTTGAGAACTTCAGCTATATGGGAAATGAAACGCTGAAGGAGTTGATTCCGAGGTATTGTCACTTATTGACCGAACTTTCAAGCTATGAGATCAATATACCAATGTCTGAGCTGGTGGACAAGTTTGCTGACGCGTTGCCACCATACTGGAATCAACACATCGAGGTACTCAAGGATGCGTACCAATACTGGACCATCAATGAGTTTATCCAGAAGCTAGAAAACAAAGAGATGGAAGAAAAGAAGAAGGCGAAAAGAGCTCAAGTTCCTCAGAATCCAGAGCTATACCATGGCGGTACATCTTCATCTCTAGCTAGTTCAAGTTCTAGTTCTACTGTTGCTCCACATATTGCGTGCGTATCAAGTATTGTTGAACCACCCAAAGCCCCCATATACTATCTTGCTCAAACTTCATCTTGTACCCCACCATCATACCCTACTACTTACATTCCACCATTTTCACCAATGCAACAAGCTGCTTGTTATTCTGCAAGTATAAACCAACCTCAACAACAATCCTATATTCCTCAAGTGAATCAAAACCAAATGCACCCAAATCAACCTAATCAGAGCTCAATTGTGTTGGAGACTTCGAACTTGAACAATGTTACTGTTGAAGTTGCACAACAACATGTAGCATTGGTTTCTGCTATGGTCGCTTCTTATAACGGTTTAGTCGCTAGTCAAATTGGTAACAACATTCTAACCAGTGAGGACTATGCGCAAATTGACAAAGAAGAGATGGAGCTCATTGACATTCAGTGGGCATTTGCGGGTGTTATGAGCGAGCGACTGAGTTCATTGAGAAGACTGGCAAAACTGGTCTTTCTACTTCTCCAAACACCACATATGGCTTCAACAAAGCCAAAGTGACATGTTTTAACTGTGGTGGGAAAGGTCACTTCAAGAGAGAATGCACACAGCCAGCACAGCAGGGAAACAGGAATCCTTTCAACACCAACTACCAGAACCGTCAAAATCAGGTATCATACCAAAGTCAAAATAACTCCAATTTTCAACAACAAAACAACTACCAAAACCGCCAAAACAACTCACCAAACAATACTGTTAGACAAAACACTACACAAAACCAGAACCAAAATCCAACACCACACAATCGAACCAGAACTATAATTCCTATCTCTACACCAAACAGCCAAACCCAACCAGATATCAAGAACCAGTCTTTGGTGATTCAGAAAGATGAGGGTTTTGACTGGACTGGTATGCAACTCGGTGTTGAGGAAATCACGGCTGGTAATGTGGCGTGTGTTGCACAGAAGATGGATTTGGATGAGCCGGTATCTGTTGAAGATGTTTTGGTGACTGAGAAGATGTCTGTGTCTGAAGTGAAGATTGAAGAGCTGAGTGAAGAAAGTGATGTTTGTGTTGAGAAGAAGTCGGGATTGATTCTTGACTCTGTTACTGAGATTCCTGAACAGTGTGATTCAGCTTATTCTGATATAGAGAGCGATTCTGATTCTGAAACTAGTGTTAATTAACTAGATGATGATATCGATCAACTTCTTGCCGAAGCTGATTTTCTGATGACACGCAAATCTTGCATTGGGGACGATGCTTTTACCATTGCAACTATTCTAAATTCTTTGCTGGAAAGGAAGCACACTTTGCACTGATGGCGATGATTGACCCTCCAAAGCAGGTAAGTTCTGAATCTAATTTAGATATGAATACTGAGAGGTATTGTGGTGCATGCGATAGATTGACAGAGGATAATAAGCAACTCAGGGTTCAGCTTGAGAGTGCTAAGATCAACTATCAATCGTATAAAAAAGAAGCACGGGAATTCAATAAAGTGCTTGATGGTTACAAGAAAGACATTTCAGATCTTAAAAAAACTTTATCTTTGAAACAATTAGCCATTAACAACTATATCAATGAATTGGAAAATACAAAACTTGAAATGGCTACCATCAAGTGCTTTGCTGAGAAGGTCAATAAGAAGCTTGAAAGTTATAAGCACATTGCATATGTTGTTGACCATATTATTGAGGAGCCTTCACAGTATAGTAGTGCAAACTACAAGGCCGTCCCATCTCCTGTGTTTTTTGAAAACCATACTTTGCATTCAATAACACCGGAGAGCTCAGTTTAGTCTGAATCGACATCGGATGATGAGTCTAACACCTCCAGTGTGGGAGACCCTAATTCTGATGTTCGACCTATTTTGGGATTAAATAATGAAGGTGTGATTGCTGTAACTGATGATTCCGACTCTGAGGATGACAAATCTGAGAAGGTGTGTGATATTCCTGCTGAAAATCACATAATTACAAATGAACGTGTGTCACCATCTCAGATTATGCATCCCATGGCTAATGCTCATCGAGCGAATCAATCAGTTAAGCGTGTTGAGAAAAATGAACAATGTGACAAACCCGTCAAAGTTTTCTATCGGATGGTAGGTTCCGATAAGATAGTTTCTGATGAGAAATATCCAATCAAATTTGCCAACTATTCCAAAATTGAGAAAATTTGGCAGGAGAGTACCATTTGGTTCCCAAAGCATGCGCGAACAAATGATGTACCTCCAGAGGTTTTAAAGAAAATTTATATAGATATTCCTAAAAACCGAAGGTTCATGTCACAGAGTTTATCAAGCCAAAGGAGAAGGCTAATAGTTTTCTTGAGCCGACTTACTCCAAGGACCCAGCTCCTGAGAGTCTTAGAAGAAGGTGTGTGGATGATCAATATCCTATCACTACATATGCTAAGTCGAATGCCAAGAATAACTTTAAGGAATACCGTGCGTGTTTTAAGTGCGGGGAGAGAGGGCATTTACTTGCTCACTGCCCGTATGTTAGGCACAAAAGGCACGAGGTTGAAGTGAAGCAAACATACCAGAGTCCAGTCGATAATCATTGTTATCCACAAAGACGATTTGTTCCTCAACCTGCACCATTTTATAACCAAAGTAGATATTTTCAAAAGAGGGAAAATCGTCAGATGACATATGACCGTCGTAACCGGATAGCCATGGAAAAACCGCTTAAGAAACCAGTGGTAAACACAACTGTTGACAAGCAAAAGATACCTGTAAAACCTGCAGTCAAACCAACAGTTGGACCTGTCTCTGTTAAATCAGAGAAGGTAACCAAGAAAGTTTCCTTTAAGGACGAAGTAAAGAAACCGGTTGAGACCCCAAAATCTCAAATCCGGATCTTGAAACGTTCGGAACAGTATTGGTCACCAAAGGGTTCTCAAGGTGCTTCATCTTCACAAGTGAATGAGAAAGCTGAAATTGAAAAAGATTTAATTGATCAGAAAAAGATCAATTCAAATCAAAATGTTTGTGAAAAAGAATCTCCGAAACTCAATGTTCAAAGACCCAAGACCAAGCAGGCTTGGGTCCCCCGAAAAATCTAATCTTTTACTTGATATGTGCAGGGAGCTTCAACTGGCCCTGTGAGCAGTCTTTGGATTGTTGACAGTGGAGCTTTTGGTCACATGACAGGGGATTTATCGCTACTGTTTGACATTAGAAATATTAATGGCGGATACGTAGCGTTTGCTGGGAATAAAGGCGTAGCGTTTGCCGGGAATAAAGGTGGATACATTACTATGGAGGGTAGTGTAAATAATGGGATATTGAGTTTTGAGAAGATTTCATACGTGAAGCAAATTGATTATAATCTGCTCAGTGTCAGTCATATATGTGATAAACAGTTTTCGGTATTCTTTGATGACAAATCTTGCTATATACTCAAGCCAGGATTCGTTCTACCAAAAGAGTGGGTAATGCTAAAAGCACCGAGAGTGAACAATCTGTACATTCTCGACATGTCAAAAGCTATGACTACACAAGGCCAAGTCACGTGTTTCCTCTCCAAGGCTACTGAAAAAGAATCAATCATGTGGCATAGGAGGATGGGACAAATCTTGCTATATACTGGAACGAAGCAATTTACGCAGCTTGTTATACTCTCAATCGTGTTTTAACGGTGAAGAAGTTTGGAAAAACTTCTTATGAGCTGTTGAATCGACGAAAGCTAAACTTAGAGTATCTAGAACCGTTTGGAGCCCCGTGTACAATGCTTAATCCATCTGAGAAGTTCGCACCAAAGGCTGAAGAAGGATTCTTTGTTGGATATGCAACCCCGCTCAAACGGGTATTCAACAAACGAACTCGTCAGGTCGAGGAGTGGGCTAACGTTGAAGTTCAGTGGTATACTCAGAATGTACAGGGTAGTGGTCCATATTGGATGTTTGATTACAAAGATTTCTTTGAATCATTCAATCTAGATAGCTTGGTTGAAGAGGCTGTATTACGATTATATTATGAGTATGAAAACGCAGTGACATCACCGTTGGTGCGTCCGATCACCGTAAACCCCCCAAACAGCTTCTAATGATACCAATGCTCCTGCAGCAGAAGAAGAGGTATTTCAGGAAGCTTCCACAACTCTTAATTCATCGGTATCTGAAGATAACGATGATGTTACAAGTGAAGCTGTTCCAGATATTGCTACAGAGACACCTCCAGTGAACCCAAATTCAAATGGTGCTTCATCATCAAACTTGGGTAATGATCTGGATTCAACAGAGAATTTGACTACTTAGATGGGAGTACAAGTACCTGATTATCCGGAATCTCGTATACATCGGATTCACCCGCTCGAGCAGGTTATTGGTGATCCTGGTAGCAGTGTCATGATGATAGGTCAATTGAGGAATGCTAACTCACAAGAAAACCTTGGAGCTCTTTCTTTATATACCAAAATTCAAAAATCAGGTTTTCAAAATGACTGGTCGTATGCTTGTTATGTTTCGCAGGTCGAGCCGCAGACATACAAGGATGCTCTTTTGGATGACGCTTGGGTAGAGGCTATGCAAGAGGAGTTATTACAATTCCAGAAACTTGGAGTGTGGACACTGACAAATTTACCTCCAGGACGGAAAAAGATCGGAACTAAATGGGGGTTTAAATGTAAGAAGGATGACAGAGGAGTGATTGTTAGGAACAAAGCTCGATTGGTCGTACAAGGCTTTCATCAAGTGGAAGGAATCGATTATAACGAGATTTATGCACCGGTTGCACGCTTAGAAGCTATCCGCATGTTTCTGGCGTTTGCATCTTACAAGAAATTCAAGGTGTATCAAATGGACGTTAATAGCGCGTTTCTTTATGGTGTGGTAAAGGAAGAAGTTTACGTAGGTCAACCACCAGGCTTTGAGGATCCTATTCACCGGGATAAGGTCTACATTCTAAACAAAGCTCTCTATGGGTTGCACCATGCTCCAAGACAATGGTATGAGGAGCTGAGCACGTATCTTCTATCCAAATGATTTAAACGAGGTTTGGTAGATTGCACACTGTTCACAAAACGAGCAGGGGATGACTTGCTTCTTGTGCAAATTTATGTTGATGACATTATTTTTGGTTCTACTAATGAACTTATGTGCAGAGAATTTGAATGTGTGATGCAGGAAAAGTTCACAATGAGTGCGATGGGTGAGATGCAGTTTTTCCTAGGCTTGCAGGTGGATCAAAGACAAACGGGGATCTTTATTCACCAGACGAAATACATTTCTGAAGTCTTGAGTCGATTCCAGATGGATGATTCGAAGCCGATGGATACCCCGATACAACCTAATCACGGGATTGGTGTTGACGCTAAGGGGGAGCTAACTGATCCTTTTACATACAGAGCAATCGTCGGATATCTGATGTACCTCACCGCTTCCAGACCAGATATAATGTTTGCCACATGTCTTTGTGCGCGTTATCAATTGAAGCCGAAACAGAGTCATCTTGCAGCTGTCAAACGTATCCTTAGATATCTGAAGGGTTGTCCGTCGAGAGGACTATGGTACCCTAATGATGATAATTTTGACCTAATCTCTTTTAGTGATGCAGATTGGGGAGGTTGTGACAAAGACTGAAAATCCACAATGGCTGGATGCCAGTTTATGGGGAGCAGGCTCGTGACCTGGCAATGCAAGAAACAAACTGCAGTCGCCTTATCCACCTGTGAAGCAGAATACGTCTCAGCATCAAGCTGCTGCTCACAAGTTCTCTGGATACAACAACAGATGGTGGACTATGGTTTGCAATTTCTTAAAACCCCTATTTACTGTGATAATGAGGCCGCAATTACATTGACCAAAGATTTAGTAAATCACTCAAAAGCTAAACATATCCGGATCAAATATCATTTCATCCGTGATTGTTATGCAAAAGAGTTGATCGATATGGTCAAAATCCACACTGACTATCAACGTGCAGATCTTTTTACCCAAGCTTTTGATAAATCAAGATTTGAGTATCTTTTAAAAGCTAACGGTATAAAAGAAAAACAAGACTAATCACCACCTCAGTTTATCGCTTTTTAGAATTAGTTTTTACTGTTGTTAAGAAAAATACAAAAAACCAAAAATATGTTTTACATTTTTAGGTAGATTTTATTTTCAGAAAAAGCAAAAACATTGAAAAATTCAAAAACTCATAAAAATTAGAAAACCCAAAATGATTTCCAGGAGAAAAAGGGGAAATGATAGTACATCAGTGGGGATCTGACACATGCTAAAGAAGTGTAATGCAATATAAGGCGTGAGTTTGAGTCTGTGTGATGTGTTGATAGGCTTCGTAGACTTATTACTGCGTGCCTGATACATACATATCAAACGAATTGATGTGTGGATGAACTCCTCATGGGCATATGGTCTTAGTACCGTAATTTCGTTTGATAGGGTATTTGTACAAAATTCGGAGGTTTCGGGTCGTTATGTTATTAGTTATCTGGGGATAGCCTCTCTGATCTTCTGCTGTAAGTCATTACGGACCTAGATCAGATCGGGTGTCTTTATAAAAGAGCTATAAAGCCAAATCCTAAAGTTACCGAATTGAGGAACTTTCAATGTATGATGATAATCAAAGATTATCTAATGCATCGTATCCAATCATTGATGCAAATCATGATTGATATCAGCCCTCAACCTGGTAGAGTGCACACGTTACTCTATAGCATTAATTTGCTGACCTGTATACCTCTGTGCCTCATACCTTGTAAAATTATAGATGACGAAAGCATAATCACGCGTTACAATGAGTCTTTGTGCATTTACTTCTTGATACGGGAGTATGTCATGTGCGTGGGAACCACAGACAATTGAGTTTATACTATAACTAATAGTATCAGTCTAACGCACTGCACAACAGTCTGCATGTGAGCTTATGTGGATCACAATATCAACAGTTGCCAGATCACACATTGTCTTTAATGATAATAAATCAAAAGATCAACAGTGTGATCAAATTTCTCAATAACTGATATGATCCTCTTACCGGAAATCACAAAACATTTACTGCTTTATCTTTACGTTTATGCAGTTTACATTTTTCGTCAAAAATACAAAACTCATAAAGATTTTAGGTGTGTTTTAACAAAAAGTTTAGAAAATCCAAATGATTTTACATTTCTATCTTATTTTTGATAACTGATGGTGGTTGATGGTGATTTTCTAAAGCTTGATGGACCATTTGAGTTTTGTCATCTTTTAAATGTGAAATAATGAATGTCGGATGCTTAAAAGTTGAGAAAAATTTTGAATGAGACTCGTTTTTGAGATTTGGTAAAAACTTCAAAAATTCCAAGTTTCATTCGCCCCTTCGTTGGGTCGAAGGTGGAATTTTTTCCTGCTCATTCGAACCTTTTAAACGGTCGATTGTGAGTGTTCTTATGATATTTTTACATTCGAACCATTTGTCTACATTTGAACCTTTAAATAGGGTCAAAGGTGGATAAATTTTCACATTCGCCCTAGTCGTTTGGTCGAATGTGGAGCCTATATAACCCTGATCTGCACATTCGACTCCTTATTCAAAATTTTTTAAATTTATGAGATTAAGGAACCTTGTTGCTCGTGATTTAAAAATCTGATCATTGTAATCTACGTGTTTTACTGATCATTTCAACATATCATTTGCAGGTATCAATCCACAAACAAAGTCACAATCACTGATTTAGTAATCGAACCCTAACTAGAATCAAACTATGATTTCTAGCCGATAATTGTTACAATTTTTGTTAAGGATCTTGTGTTTAAGTGTTTTAGGGGAGAATACACAAAAATCTAGGGTTTAAACAACATGAATTGATCAATTGATGTTTAAAATACTTCAAACTCTAGATTTTAGGTTAAAACACATAAACACTGATTAATAGATAAAATTGATGATTGGGAAAAGTTCATCGGCCATATTAGATGCTTTTCAAATCAAAATGGCATGTTAAAACAACTTGAATCAAAATCTGCAATTTGAGAAGATGAATAGTCTCATTCGCCCAATTTTAAACGGTCGAAAGTGGAACTTTATGGTCGAATGTACATTTTTAATTACTGATTTTCACATTCGAACCTTTAATTCCACATTCGAACTTCATTTTTCACATTCGTACCTTCGAATGGTCGAATGTAGAATTTCTAAATAAAAAATTTCAAGTTTTGATTATTTTGTCTGTTTTTAACGTGTTTTCTTGATTTGTTTTGCAGTTTAACTATGTCTGAACCACATAGTACTGATGTTCCCGCAGGATCTTCAGAAAAGGCAGCTGGAAAAGAACAAGTTGAAGAGTTACCATTTGAAGCAGCACACAATTGCTGTGCGTTTATGGGAGATCTGAAGAAACATACTGAATTCACCGGTATTGTTGATTTTCTAAAGAGAAGCCGTGTGATCGTTGCCCTTGCTACTCCTGCCATCATATACAAAGATCATCAACAAGACATCTGGAAGAATGCCAGAATGGATTATTGGAACAATGAATCTGCTATCGTAAGTACGATTCAGGGGAGTTAGTAATTATTTGTGAAGACGACATTAGAGAGGCACTGAAGCTGACGGATAAGAAGACAAATCCAAGAGTTCTTTCTTGGATTGAGCAGAGAAAGTGTTTTCTTAGAATGAAATACAATGGACCGATTACTGATGGTTCATTACACAAAGGAAAGCTATGTCCGCAGTTCAAGTATCTTGCTCACGTTATGTTACATGTGTTTGGATCAGTGAGTGGAGGTTATGACGTAATGAGGAAGAGTATTAGCTCTTTGATGGTTGCCCTAATCTTGAACAAGCCTTTCAATGTATCCGGAATGATACTTGAACATATGCTGGAACCACTCAGAGGATTGAAGAATAAGAAGTTTCTGTTATATCCGAGATTCCTGCAGATGATATTTGATGAAAAGTACAAGAATTTGAGAAGAGATCCTACTCAGATAGTCGTTCAGAATCACATGAATCTGAATACTTTAGTAAGAATAAAGGGTTACAAAGGCGTACCAATGAATGAGAGACCACCATTGAAGAACCTGTTTGGTCATCTGATCAATCCAGGATATGTAGATCCAGGTGCTGATAAAGTCAGACATGATAATAGTGAATCTGATGAAGACAATCCTTTATACCCTGTTGATCCTAAGGCAAAAAGGAAAAGGCAAGTAGTGAATGCTGGTGCGAAGAGTGATAAAGGGAAAGGGAAAGAAAAGGAGGATGATACTGTTAAACCATCAAAGAAGAAATCTCGTAGACAGAAAAGTGTTGCGAAGAAAGGTACACACTTGGTGGATGAAGAATCAATGGATTCAGAAGAAACTCAAGTTGAAGAAAGATGGGATTCAAATAATGAGACTGTTAAGAGCACCACGCCCAAGGCCACTGTGGCTTGTGAGTCTGAAAGTCTTAACAAATCTGTAGAAGAACAGAGGATGAAAAGTCCGATTGCTTTAGATGATATTGATGAAGGATTGGGATTGGGATCTGAAGATTTTGGAGGATCGCCAAAGATGGGAGAGAAACAGAAAAAGCCTACATACAAGAAGAAAGAAAAGGCTGAGAAAATTGTAAAACCAATGCAGAAAAGAGCTAAAGACATTGAGAATCTAATTGCTGGGAAGAAAGTTCCTGCAGCATCTAGCTCTAAGTCTCCCATGACATCCCCAGTGGCAAAGAAACAGAAAACATCATCTGCTGCTGAGCAAACTGAATTGCCAACTGATGATTTCAATGCTGCTTTAGACAGAGTCTTGCAAAAGCTAAAGAAACAAAAGACTCCAGTTGCCGAAGCTTCAACACCAAAGGTTGCTGTAGATAGTGATGTAATGAATGCAGTAAACCAGAAGCTTGCAGATATGATGAAGATCATTAATCAGCAACAGGCAGAGATTGAGCAGTTGAGAAAGAATGACAAAAAGATGCTGGATGTAGTAGTCTCTTCACAGGAAAATGAAGAAGGTTTGCAAGCTAAAATTAAACAACTTCAAGCTGAGAATCAGAAGTTGTTATCACATGAGCAGAGAAATACGAGAAGGTATATTAACTTGAGGCTTAAGAACAAAAAGTTGAAAGAAACGAACAAGAGCATGAATAATCTGATTAAAGATCTATACTCAAAAGCTCTACAACTGAAAGCTGGAGAGGAGGATAAAGATCCTGAAGAAGAAGAGGTAGATTTTGAACCATCTGATGAAGAAGAAGAAGATGATGAATTGGAAGAGGATGCCGGTGATGCTCCTAAGAAGAAAGATGATGGTGATGATGAGGGTTCAGGTGATGAATCAGGTGATGATAATAGCTCTGCTGCTAGTGATGATGATGACAATGATGATGATACTGACAAGTACAAGTGTGAAAAGAGAGAATCAGGTAAAAACACAGGAGAATCTAGTTCAAAAGCTCCTGGTGGCACTACTGACGATGACACTATTTTCTGGAACGAGAAATTAAGAGCCTTATCTGTAGAGGATAAGAAACTGTATCGCCAGATGTTGACTGACAGAGTCTGGACGATCGAGATGACTGGTAGGTTTCTAGAAATATTTGAGTCAAAAGATATGCGTTTTGAGCTTGAATATAATGATCATGATCTGGAAGACGGAGAAGTTTCTGCAGCCGTGTCAAAAGAGATATTAGAAGGACTGGCGAAACAAGTTGGTAAATCTCTTGAGGAGTTGATGAGTGAAAACCAGATACCTAATGTACCTGAGAAAGAAGTAGGTAATCACTCTGATGATAGAGATGTCCCAGTGTTTGAAGAGGTAGAGATGGAGTATATTACGAGTGAGGAATATCCAGAATACTTCAAGAATAATAAAGATTCTGGATTTCCTGAATTTTCTGATGAATTGTTGAGCCAGGCTGAGAAACTTGCTCGTGAAAAGAGTAAAAAAATTTGTTGAAGAAGTGTTTCCAGATTGTCAAAAGCCAAATACTGAACAATCTGATTCTTTGAAAGAATTGTTGAGGAAACTTAAAGAAAAAGAAGCTAACCGTCCAAAGACTGAAGTTCAAGGTAGTTTCTACAAATTCCATAATGAATTATCTAAAGGCAAAGCTCTCAGCTGGAAGTATTTGAGACAGCTTAAGTGTGTCGCTGTGAAATGGGAGAAAGGAATTCTCTACTTTAACAGATTCCATGACATAAAGACACTACCATACTGGGCTGTTCGCGATATCTGCAGACATGAAATGTCAGGTGCTTCAGTAAACCACCATCTTGTTAGTTACTTTGCAGATCGCATGACGAGAGAGAGCAGAACGAAGTGGAATGTGTTTACCCCACAGTATCCTAAGAGTTCACAAGAAGGAGATAGATGAGATAACGGGGTTGCCCAAGGTGACTTTGAAGTATAAACCACCAAAAGTGTTGAAGCATATTCCTTTGATGTCGATTCCACAACACTTTTCAAAAGATTTTATGTGGTGGTACTATGACTGGAAGACAGCGGAGGATATTATTGTTCTGAAGGATGGTAAGAAGGATTTTAAGAAGATTCATATCTTTGACCCGATGTGGTTAATAAACTGCTAGCACGAGGATATCATCATGCTTTACTATAATCCGATTTACTGTGAAGAGAAAGACAGTGAACAAGCATCCAAATATCAACGTGTGGTATTTCTATGTTTTGCATGGGATGTCAACGCGGGTTGTGATTTTGATAAGAAGCTGGGGAAGTTTGTTAAGATTCAAAATGTTGAAAAGAAGAAGCCGAAACAAACTCATGAACCAGTGATGACAAAAGAACAAAAGACGTTATTGCGTATCAAACTGATGAACAAGATTATGGATGAAGAGCGAAGGCAAAAGAAATTCAAGCAATAGTCGAGGGGGAGTTTGTAGATACACGAAAGTGCGACTAGTGCTGTTGAATTGCGAATTTCAAGATGTTTAGTTGTTATCGTTTGGCCGAAGGTGGAAAGTAAATGGTCGAAGGTAGAAACAGACAGTCGAAGGTGACTCTGGGAGGTCGAATGAAGATTTGTATATATATATATATATGTCCAAGTTCGCCCTATATGAACGGTCGAACCTGCACATTCGACCAAGCTATTTGGGCGAATGTGCAGGTCTATATAAGGCAAACTCATTTTTGAATGTTTAACTTTTGGTCATTTGTTTTCCCTCCCAGAGTGTGTTTCTCCCTAGGGTTTTTTGTTGAGTCTGTACCGGATTAATATCATTATAAACAACCTTTTAAATTGTAAATGATTATGATTATGAATGAAATGAATGTGTTTATGATGATTTGTGAGTTTTGCTAGTTTTATTATCATTTTGTGATCAATTCAGGGATTCCGCACCTGAATTGAACTTGTTTGATCATATTCTTTGTTGATTAGCCGATCTTATACGCATACATTTAAACTTTTCGAACTCATGGTACTAGTTATGAATAACGAATTTCATGACACAAATGACAATTTTGTCTTAAAAGTATATATAATTGTAGCTAATTTCTAATGAATAACTTTATATTATATGACTAACCATTTTCTTGACTAAGTTATGAGATAGATAAAGAGACCAAGACAAAGCAACGTGACCAAAAAGAATAAAGGACACTTGGACCAAAACCGGAATGACACAGTAAAATGGTCGCGAAGGCACGCTTTACCAATATCTAACCGATAAGTAATATATTATATCCCTTGGCGTAACACTTATTTCACTGTCCATGTTTAGGTTTGATCATATCATTAAGTTGTGAGCTGCATCGCTTATTTAGTAGTACTAGAATTGAGGAAATAAACCTCTAAAATATAGTTATTTGAACCCTTAGCTCGGACTTGATTTATACCAATCTCCGCAAATAGTAAATATAGCATGTTGGAATTGTGATCATGTAGCAGGTCTTGGAATTGATTCCTTAGTATCAAACGAAATGCTGATAAACCATAATTAAAGGATGTATGAACACTGTGAATATAACATCTGGCGAACCAAATGAACTAGGATTGAACGTTAATTGAGGAATTTGTAACGTTGATACATGTCTTGTCACTTTAAGTACCCTATGTTGTCTCTAGATTAGTGACAAAATCTTCGGATTAGTTTCGTAACCTTTTAAGCATAGTGACGAGTCATCCGTATGAAACATATTAGATTTGAAGAGAATAAGTAGATCCAAACGGGGGGAGCGAAACCAATTAAGATGTCAACTATATAAAATACGTGTCACGTTCATAGCGAAAATTCTAAGATTTGAGTAAAATCACTATAGTTTACAATTTATTCTTGTAAAACAAGTCCCAAGACTCATGAGGAAAGTCATGAAACCATTTATATGTTTGAGATCGATCTTTTATATTTAGAAGACCAACTTGCTTACACCTACACTTAGTGTAATACCACGCCCCATATCTCGTAGTACAAAATATAGCAAGAAACTATCCGCAATACCTGTAAGCACCAAATTTATTGACAAAGGGAGTTTAGAATTAATACCAATATTAGGCATTAAAACTTATGAGGATAAGTACAACTCTAAAGAACATAGTCTTATATGAAGATCCCTATTTCGATAAGTTAATCTACACTAGAATAGAGATTTTAAGGACTAGTAACTTTAGAAACACACATAGGATTTTTCGACCAAGTACATTTTTAAATATGTTTTCTAATCAAGTGCTTAGGGAGATTTTTAGTATGTTTACAAAGTATCATTGGTGTGGTGGGTTAGCTGCGGTACACCCTATATATAAACACCAATGATGCGTCGAAAATAAAACTGAAAATCAAACTAAGAACCAACACTAGTTTGTCAATAGTTTGAATCATTTGTTTTAAAACCCAAACATAGCATGGAGTTTAGTATGGAGCCACATAAATTATGAATGGGTTTAAGATTATAGTTAGGTACACATGAGTGTGTAGACTCGAACATTGAATCCGAGTATGGAGTATACTGGATATGTTCAATGGATAGCTCGAATGTAATTCCGAGGACGAAATTCCATTAATAGGGGGAGAATGTAACAACCCGGACCTAAGGCCCAAAATTTTTCGCGACTAATAATTAGAATGACGAAGAAATAATAAATACTAATGTTAAAAGATAAGAATAATTATTACACGCCAGTACTAGTTACGAACTTGAACCCGAATAATTATTTAAAGAATATTATTATCCGGAAGATACCCGTTACGCGATACCGAACCAAAACCCGACAACGAACCCGATATGTGAACATGGTGAGTAGTCAACATGGGACACATGGCATGAGTGCCATGTGCCCCATGGCACATTCTTATCACAACAACACACTTAGAGACCATCAAATGGTTTCTTAAAAACCATTAACATGAAACCCCTATAAATACCCCAACCCACCTTTACCCTTGCTTCCTGATGAAACCCACACACACAGAAACAAATAAACACACACAAACACCTTACCAAATATTATAGAGAGAGAGAGAGATGACCAGGAGGAAGACCGGTGGACTCCGGCCACCGATTTCGGCGGAGCCTCGGCTGCTCCCTTACCCTCCGGCAACCACTCCCACAACCCTAACCCCTTCATTCAACCATATTATATATAGAGAGAGAGGACCGAACATAAAACAGAAACGAAGAGAGAGAGAGAGAGAGAGAGAGAGAGAGAGAGAGAGAGGAAGAGACGTGGAGGAGGAAGACGATGGCAGTGCTTAGGGATGATAATGGAAGTCTGGGGTTTTGGAGGTGACCGACGGTGATGGGTTGTGCAGACAGAGGCGGTGAAAAGGGGTCGGTGGCGACTGGAGTTAGGGTTCCTATTCTGATTTGGGGTTTCTGTATAACCGTTGATGAGGGTGACTTAGGGAGCCGATAGGGGTTAAATGTGGATGGTGGTTCGTCATGGACACATAGGTGGCGGCGGTCAATCAAGTCAGGGCTTTGACAGTGGTTGAGTTCCTTTGACTAAGGTATATACTTAGAAACTTAGCTTCTGTTTATTATAGGTAAAATGGTGTTAAAGAATATCGATTATGGTTCTTGGTGATATAATTTTTTGCGGCTGTTGTGGTTGATAGGTAAAGATACTGATGATTGTCAATAGTGGGTTAAAGAGAAGGATTAGGTGATGGATGGCGTAGTTTGTATGGGTCATGAAGCGGGTGAAGGGTTGTCGACTCGGTCAACAGAAGTCAAGCTGGTCAACTGACCAGTCAACAGAAGTCAAATGGGCAGGAGGCTCGGTCAACTGAGGAGAACCGAGAGGTATAATTACGAGAACCCAAACCGTTCTAATATTAGTACTTAATACGGCTAACACGTGTGGGACTCGACTAATATATTAATCAACTCAACCATTTAGAACACATAAAGGATTTAGACAACTTTGGGACTTTGACAAACAATGGGACTCGACTCGATAAACTAAGGCGATTAATGAGATTATATAAAGTATATGAATCGGCAAAGTAAATTAATATATATTAGCATATACTGACGACTTGATAATTAAGTACGATTTTGTAATGTTAGAGAATAATAGGAATGGCTACTAAGGCGTTGAACCATGGACTCGACTAGTAATAACAATGACATTATTGGACATAAGAAACCAAGTAGTGCATATGATCATTTGGACTTTGGGCCATTAAGAAATTAGATAACAATACATATGATTGAATGGTAATAAACCCGTCAAATAGAAGATTGTATAAAGAACCTACGTGTGCCCACACGTGTAACCATGATGATGGTTACAAACGCTAAATATTTACGAACTTGAATAGGATCATGCTAGTGATTGGAAACTTGACTTGGGATGCTATGTGATAGTGAGAAACGTTACTAAGGTGAGTTCGTGTACTTCCCCTTTTTCTGTTTTAAATGCTTTGGGGTGAACATATGCTTGTGTGTGTAAACTGTTTTGTGTAAACTTACTTGGCCTGACAAGGGCTCCCGAAACCAGATGCACACTCATTAACCCAAGGGAGTTGAGCCACTTAATATATGGGTAGTACTACTTGGGGAATCCCCCACGCACAGTGGATCTGGAAGCCCGGAAAACCCTCCACTAAGGTATGCGGACCGTTGTGGCATATATTTTGCCATGGGGAATCCATAATGGGAGTAGATGGATTCAGTGTTAGGATTGAGGTGTGATACTTGTACATCACTATGTTTAGAACTGTGTAAACTTGTTTTCAAACTATTAAACTGTTTAGATTTACTTAACAACTTACACGGACTCACCAGCATATTTGCTGACCCAAAACTCTTTTAAGCATGTGTTCAGGTACTGCATTTGGATAATCTGGAAGACGAGGTATTTGCTTGCTTGTGTGGATTAGAGCTTGTTATGGTAGAAGATTCAAGATGCTAGCGTAACGGTTAGAGCATTTAGAGCTAAGAATGGATTAAGATTTGGATCGACTAGCGGATCACATCTTATCGACTGCTTCGACGAACGCCGCGTTTCGTCCCTGCATAAATATTAGACTATTTATTTTAGTTTTGTATTTATATTTTTGGATTAGAAATTGTATAACATTTAAATATTTGTTATCGTTGCTTCTGTTGCGCAAGTCTGTTACCAAACTGTCGTAATGTCCAGCCCCCTCCTGGTCGGGTTGTTACACGAAATGCCTTCAGGACCGATAAAGGGGTCTATTGCTACACCAAAATGCCCATTGGTCTAAAGAACGCAGGCGCAACCTGTCAACGCCTGATGGACCAAGCCTTCATAAACCAGATCGGCGTCAACCTCGAGGTTTACCTCGATGACCTGGTTATAAAAAGCACCCAAGAAGACACCATGGTACTGGACATACAACGCACCTTCAAACAGCCGCGTGACATCAAAATGAAACTCAATCCGGGCAAGTGCTCCTTTGGAGCCGAAGAAGGGAAATTTCTGGGCGTCATGGTCACCAATGGCGGCTTCAAACCAAACCCGGAGAAAGTCCAGGCTATCCAGCGCATGCCGTCACCCAACTCAATCAAGAATGTTCAGACACTCATTGGGCGCCTGGTCGCCCTCAACCGTTTCTTATCAAATTACGCATCCAAGTCTTTTCCTTTTATTCATACACTGCGCAATATACTGAAAAAGACACAATTCCGTTGGACTCCAAAAGCAGAAGTGGCTTTTCATGAAATGAAACAATGTTTGACTTACTTGCCAACTTTAACAACACCCCTACCAGAAGAACCATTGACACTATACCTATCCGCATCTGAAACGGCGATAGGCGCAGTACTTCTGGTAGAACACAACAAAGTCCAAACACCAATCTATTACATCAGTCGTACTTTGGCAGACGCAGAAACCAGATACTCCACAATGGAAAAACTGGTCCTGGCACTTGTACATGCATCAAGACGTCTTCGACGTTACTTTCAAGGACACCTAATCAATGTCCTAACAGATTATAGAATCAACATTATGCTCTCAAAACTAGAACTATCTAGCCTCCGAGCAAAATGGGCGATCGAACTAGGCGCGCACACCATCATATACAAACTAAGACTGGCGATCAAAGGGCAGGTTCTCGTAGACATCATCGCTGAAATCCCAACAGAAAAATACAAGAGTGCCAAAGCGAACAAGATCCGAAACCCGCCCCAAATTCCCGCGTCACATGGTCACTGTTCACGGACGGAGCTTCTAACGATCAGGGCACCGTCGCAGGTCTACGACTCGTCAGCCCTGACAACACAGAATTCACATACGCCGTCCGCCTTGAGTTCCCAAGCACGAACAACGAAGCAGAATAGGAAGCGTTCCTCCCAGGACTATGCCTAGCGGACAAAATGGGCGCAAGACACCTCAACGCCCATGTCAATTCAATGCTCATAGCAGGTCACTTGAACGGTGTCTACGACACTAAAGACCCGGTTATGGCGCAATATGTCGACCAAGCCAAGCTTCTCACCAAAAAATTCACAACTTGCACAATCATCCATATCAACCGCATCGGTAACAAAGAAGCACACGCTCTCAGCAAGATGGCATCCACAGCTTGGCCACATATGGCCAAAGAGGTACGCATCGAAACTCTGGCTCAGCCATCAGTACCACTTAGACAGGTCAACATAACACAAACAGGCGCCGGGTCATGGATGACCCCTATCCAGGCATACCTAGCAACGGGCACCCTACCGCCCCAAAAAGCAGAAGCCCGAAAGATCCAATACAAGTCCGAGCATTATCAAGTTATGAATGGTGTTTTGTATTGACACTCCTACCTAGGCCCTCTTCTAAGATGCGTGGAGTCCGCAAATGCCGCATCCCTCATCAAGGAAATCCATGAAGGCATATGCGGCATACACGCAGGCCCAAGAATAGTCGTCGTAAAAATCATGAATGCCGGATACTACTGGCTAGGAATGCACCAGGACGCCGTCAAAACCTTGTGCACCTGCTTCAACTGCTAGCAGCACGCACCCAACACCTTACGTCCAAAAAACGACCTGGTCCCGGTCACGGGGGCCTGGCCATTTCAAAAATGGGCCATCGACCTTGTCGGCCCATTCTTAATGGCCCCCGACAAAGTACAATGCCTAATCGTCGCCGTCGACTATGTCACAAAATGGGTTGAAGCCAAGCCTTTAGCAACAATCAATGCCGAACATGTCAAAAAATTCATCTGGGAATTCATCATCTACCGCTTCGGGTTACCTATGGAAATCGTCACGGATAACGGCACCTAGTTTGCCGACTACAAAATTCAAGACACGTATGAGCAAAGAAAAAGCTTCACTTTCATTCAACCGAAAGGTATATTTACAACGGTTTCACAAAACTGTTACAAGCATATAAACCCTACTGGGGAGGCTCATGCGCCGTCCCTGAGCTACCCAACCCACTCGCCTTGGCACCTTCAGCAGCAGCCTTGTCGGCAGCCGCCTTCTCAGCCCTCTCGCGCCCCACGCGATCAGACTCTTGCACCCACTGCCTAATCCGGCCAATGGGATCTTCATCCGCCAAGAACTTCCCAACTGTCTGCAAAACCGGGAACTGCATCTGCTCCAACTTCTTCAGCTGATCCATCAGCACGTCCTCCGTATTAATGTCTTGAAAGGGCTCATGCTCGACAGAAGCTCCATCTTTGGCCGCCAGGAAGCCTTCTAACCAATCGGCGCACAAACCAGCAACGCGCGCCGACTCACCGTCTCCACCACCTGATTGCCCATCTTTAGCTCATTCCAGCACTGATTAAAGATCTGCAACAAAGGGAAAGTTATGAGATAAACAAAACTTCAAAATACAAAGGAAACACAACTAACAAGGAAAGAAGCTTACGGCGGCCACGCCATCAGACATCATCCATAAGGCCTTCTCATCAGAAGCCTTCCTCATCTCCTACAAAGCGGCTTCCTCAATGGACCAAGCCTCTTTCTCCTTCAACAAACCACCAACCTGCTCCTCCAGTTCAGACATTCGAGCAGTCACCAGCACCACATCATCATCTTTACTCTTAAGGTCATTAAGGGCGGTGACATACTTCAAGGACAACTCCTCCAACTCCACTAGCCGCATCCTCGCGGTCTCGAACACCCCCTTCTCACGAGCCAACCTGTCCGCCTCGTGACTAACAGTCGCCTGTTCGTCAAGGAACTCATCTTCACCACGACACAAACCATAAAGGTTACCCAAGGCCTACGTTAGGTTACAAGCGAAATCCGACAACAACGTCGAACGGCTCTGGCTGCGGTGATGATGACGCTCCGCTGGCAGAAGCCCAAAATTCACGAATTCCTTAGCCACGAAGGGGCTGACGAACCGGCAACTCTCGGTTATGCGCCAATTAGGCGCATAAATCGGAGCATCTAATCTAAAACCTGGAGCACTTGATGACGCTCCACCACCTTCAATCTTTTTCGGTAGTGGCCCTACAAAACCACCTCATTCGCCCCTAACAAGCGACGTATCCTGCACGTCCCTCTCATCCACCTCAACAATTAATGGCTCTGTTTGCGAGCCAGCACCACCTTGAGCAATCAAACCCTTTGCTTGCTCCTTCTTAATCTTCACCAGAGCCTCATGTAACTTCAACAGGTCCTGCTAACGCTTCTCTTCTAGCTCTTACTCCTTCATCACCAGAGCAGCTTGGCGAGCCTCCGCCTCTTTCTGCTTCAACGAGCCTCAGCCTTACTCTTCTCCTCGTCTTGAAGTTTCTTCTTCCTCTCTTCTTGAAGTTGTTTTATCGAAGGAGGAACAGAGCCTGCCACAAACAAAGAAATCGCGCTCAGCACTCTACAAATATCCTACACAAAACAAAGACATTACAAAGGCTTACCGCTGATCTTCTTCAAAGCTTTTCTATAAAAGCGCTCACGGACCGGCGGAGGATCAGGTACCAAACCTATAGGCGGGCCCACAGTACCGCCACCCATCGCCACCCTCTCCAGGGAAGAACCCTCAGGTTCATCTTGTTGTACTGTCTTAGAAAACTTGCACTTATGACCTACAACAAACCAACAAACTCGTTTTAAAAGACAAAAGCAACACAAAAAAGAATACATGATATATCAAGTACTCATCTTCACCGGTCGTTCCCTCAGCAGTACCGATCCCACTACTCAAACCTCTACCCTGGGGTGCGGTCGCAGAAGCACTGGATCCACCACCTACAGAGCGACGCGCATGAGGGATTAGATTAGATGATGATCCACTAGATTCATCATCGGAAAGAAAAACAAAGTCAACCCCGCCGTCGTACGCACAGACAACGGCTCAGGGTTGACAAGGAAACCAACTTCAAGTTGGTTCTGAGGCGCACCTTCCATCTGCGCCGGGATCAAGAAGTTGACCTTCAGCTGCTCAATAGACGAAACCTCTCCCTCGGGTGTAACATCGCGTAAATTTTTTAGTAAATCATCACTTTATTTATATTAAACTTCTTGACTAGCCATGTCTAAATCATACTTATTTCAAAACATTTTAATAATAATAATAATAATAATAAATATAAATTTTTTTGATATCTTGCTAAGTTAAATTTTTTTTACTTAGACCGGGACTCGAACCCGGGCCTGAGACGAATTCGCAAGTTTACATCAACACACAAACCACTAGGCTGTCTTGCCATTTGTGCTTTTAATCAAGGCAGATAAGTACTTGTCTTTTGCTTAATTATCGTGGTCAAACAAGCCAGAGTCAACACCCAATCGCACTTGCCAAAACAAGATCAATTACGCATTTTTGATTCATATTTATATATGGTATGATTACAATCAACCATCAGCGTGTCCTACACGCCAATTAACAGTTAGAAACATACCAATTTCGAGCTTAATCACGCGTATGCGAGTTAATACGGGTCAAAATTTCCAAATATATGGTTAGGCGTTGTTAGTATAAATTGACCACATCCCTACGAGCTAACTTCGCCAATAAACAAACCCCAATACCCAATATATCCTTAAACACCTTCAATTCTACAAAATTCGTCTCTGTTGACTTTTTGTTTGACCACGAAGAAGAAGGATTTTCGCGTCGGGTATGTTTAATTGATTTGTTTTATCATATATATCGGCCCTTCATAATCATAAGCCCCATGATTAATTGGCCTGTAATCGCGTATTTTATTTGATTCAGGATCTAGGGTTCGAAGTATTTTTTTGGGGAAGATGACAATGAACTGTTATCATTTTTATTTAAAACAGAAAGAACATAAACACCAACTGATCCGTAGATCAGCTGGTGAAACAGTCACCACAAATAAACTTTGGGCCAGCTTGTGTCTAGGTTCGAATCCAGGCACAAGCATTTCTTTTTCTTTGTAATTATGTTTTAATTTAAGAAACCTATAGATTTAATTCAAACCAAGTATTCACGTTCTCAGGGTCTAGCCCAGTTGGGGCTGGGCTTGTGATTAAACCACGAACCGGTCTTAGACCCGGGTTCAATTCTTGCAAGCCTCAAACATTTTTTTTAAAGTCTTTTCTTTTGTATTTTTAGTTATTATCTTTAAAAACGATTTAAAAATACCAAATCTGATTTATAAATTCTATAAAATTTATTTTATGTTATTCAAATG
This sequence comes from Ambrosia x helenae, assembly GCA_030844895.1. Taxonomy (NCBI): domain Eukaryota; kingdom Viridiplantae; phylum Streptophyta; class Magnoliopsida; order Asterales; family Asteraceae; genus Ambrosia; species Ambrosia x helenae. The sequence continues at coordinate 89,178,705 of CM061231.1, forward strand.
GTAAACTTTATTATACAATTTTTAGTTTTTCAAAAATCATTTATTTAATATATATTATAAATATTACAAGTTTATTCAATTATAATTTTAGAATTTTATAAAAATACCTAAACAATTTTATAAAATCTCACAAAAATTATTCTGAGTTTATGACACAGTATATATTTCAAAAATAAATTCTTATTCCAGCAAAATCGTATATTTAATATTTTTAATTAATTTTTGTTATTTTAATCATAAATAAATCATACTAAATTCATTTTTCAACATTTTTATACCAAAATTTTACATAAATTATTTCTATTCATTTAGAACAGAAATATAAATTTTAAATTGAAATTTCATTAATTTTAATATTTTTAGATATTAAAAATATATTTTGACAAATAGAAATAAATATACTAAATATTCAATTTTTGAGAAAATAATTTTATAAAAATTATTTTCATATTTAAGATCTTATAATACAACCATCTTAACCAAGATTTTACAAAAAGTTCTTTTATGTTATTTATTTTCCTAAATTTCTTTATTTATTTATTTATTAACAATTTATCTAAATCAACGATTAATCAATTATCAATCCCCAAATTAGGAACCCTAGAATATATGTAGACTAGAAAACTTAGACCTATTTTATTGCTTTGAACTTAGGGTAATACTTGGAATCGTTGTGCCACATTTATTCTATATCAAGGGATTCAACACTATCATTAAGGTGAGTTTACATAGCCCCTTTTACCATTTCACTATTTTGGGGTGAAACATGTTACAACATCAATTTACAATTCAACATAAGTGTCTATGTGTTATTCTATGTTGCATTATGTCTTAAACATTACTTTGGTAAGCACAATTATTCTAGCATAATCATTAACTCCGTACAAGCCAACGATACACAATGATAGATCTATTGGACTGACAACCCCACCCGGATACGTGTACCTCCTACATAGGTAGCGTGGGTGATTGTTATCACAACATAAACGAGTGAATCATATGCGTATGGGATGGACCACAATATTCTAGTCACAAGGTTTGATTATGCACACGATTTACCGGGTAGTATTGTTTTCACATATGGACTAGACCTGCCATGACACTCGAATTGTACAAATTTTATTCAATATTCAAACCTATGTAATTCTCACCAACTTTTGTTGATCCAAAATATTTTCAAACTTAACATGTTTAAGGTTATAGCTTGCTTGAAGATTAGAGTTAATGCTTGAAGATGTGTAACCAGTATTTTTCATTTTGGTGTACAAATTCTTAGAACAATTGTATGTAAATTATTTAAATTATTTAAAGAAATTTATTATTTACCATGAGCTACTGAACAATCGTCAATACGTGACACCTCGATGTTTCCGCCATCGGTTGGGGTGTTACAGATTGGTATCAGAGCCATGGTTATAGGGAATTAGGTTATTAGAAAAATAATCTAGTCTATAACCATAGGATTATAACCAGTACTTGCTCCTTTTATTTGTAACTATACTTGTTTCTTTTCTCCATCTCCATTCTACTCCTTATCCCTACTCTAATCCCTACAAGAAGATTGCTCTCCATCACTGGATCTACTCTTAGACTAATAGGACAAGATTCTTAAGTCTTAACCTGAACTGCCTTGAAGATCCCATCGAAGTTTTAGATTTTAATAACGAACACGTGCAATCTGGAAGGGTGAACGCCTGTATTCTGAGTTTTCTGTCTAGGACTGGCATTGCACATATATCCCAATCAGACGAGGGACCCGGATGCCTACCTGGGAATTCTCGGGATGAGTGTTCACTTATAGGCTAAAGCATGTCTGCACTATGTTATTAGAATCTAGAATCTTTGATAAGTCAACGTTTTCGTTTATTCGTTTTAATTAATGAATAAATGATTACATTCCTTATATTATCTCATTATCCTTGATTCATCCTATGTCTCATTGAACCTTCATGGTGCCTCTTACAGATCATGCCTCCTCATCGCAGCACTCGTCTTAACAGTGACAACGAACATGAGGAAGGGCGTAGCAACAACAACAACCACAACAACAACAACAACAATAACAACAACAACAATGGCGTTGATGTCCAACTGGCTGCGATCATTTCCCAACAAATGGCGCAACAAATAGCAACTTTGGTTCCCAACTTGGTGGCTCAAGTCATCCAAATGAATGGAAACGGCAATGGAAATGGAAATGGCAATGGTAACGGTAATAACAATGGGAATGGCAATGGGAACGGGAATGCTCACCATGTTTGTACCCTCAAGCACTTTAACTCTTGCAACCCTCCTAAGTTTAGCGGGGATGAAGGAGCCACTGGCCTCCTTCAGTGGTTCGAAGGTATCGAAAATACCTTCATTAATAGCGAGTGCCCTAACAATCTCAAAGTTCGTTATGCTATGAGTGTTCTTCACAAGCGGGCACTCACATGGTGGAACGAAGGGAAACGGACTCGTGGAGCTGAAGTCGCACTGGCCTTAACTTGGGAACAAGCTAAAGACATTATGAAGGCGGAGTTCTGCCCTCGTAATGAAATCAAGAAGTTGGAAGATTTGTTTCACGATCTTGCCCAAGACAGTGGAGAAAACCTAGCCTACAACACTCGTTTCCACGAACTTAGTCTGCTGCTACCACATAAGGTCACCCCCTTGCCTATTGCAATCGAAAAATACATTCGTGGCTTACCCATGCAGATTCAGGACACGATGTGGGGAAGGAACCCTGCTACTCTCGAGGAAGCAAAGCGTTTGGCGGCCACCCTAACAGATAACCATGTGAAGACAGGAACCCTGACTCGGAAAGGGGAAAAGAAAACTGTTGTGAAGGATACTCCTCAACCTGCTATCGAGATTAAAACTGAGTCTTCAACCAACGGAAGACGCAAGGCCAGGAATTTCGCAATAGGTGCCACTGTCCCACCAAACAAGAAACAGTATATCGGGAACCAACCTAAGTGTAACACCTGTCAGTATCACCACCCAACCCAAGTGCCTTGTCGTCAGTGTACCAATTGTCAAAAGTACGGGCATCTTGCGGATGTTTGTCGAATTCCCGCTGCTAATGCCCTTGCTGCTCAGAATAATCCTGTTAGAAATGCTCCAGCCCCCAATCCTCAAAATGGTTGGCCTGCTCGTGGGCAATGTTTCGAGTGTGGCGACCCCAATCGTTTTCGTAATAAATGCCCTAACCTTAACCTAGATCAAGACCCTCCAGCTACTTAACGAACAACCCCATCATTTGAACTTTATTTGCTTTTTGAAATTCTATGTATTGACGTTTTTTTTATTCAAGTAATAAATTCTAGTATTGAAATTTTTGTCTGAGAGTTGTTTATCTAGTATGATCATAACACTTGGATGCATGCTTGTTTGAATGCGAACTAATTGCTATATCAATATCTAAATCTATACAACTACAACTCACATACTATACTTGTTACACTTATAACCTTGCTTACATCAACATATTATCAATTTGCAATTTATGTGTGATAATTGTTACGCTTAATCAACAACTGGTAGAGGATGAAGTACTTGCTCAACAGTTAGTAGAGTATCAAATAACCTACTCAACGATTGGTAGAGGTCATCATGCCTGCTCAATAGTCGGTAGAGGTCCTAACAACCTGCTCAACGACTGGTAGAGGCTATCGCACCTGCTCAACAATCGGTAGAGGTTCATGCTCACTGACTGGTAGAGGTCTTTTTCCTGCTTAACAGTTGGACTTATTGTACATTAAAAGATTCAAGCACAAGGTTATTTTACACATGTGTGTAGAGTCATAGAAGGACACAAAACCCTAATGTAAGGTAAATTGGTGATTGCGGTCCGGAACGTAATCATGAATTTACAGGTACGCTAAGGTAGTGTGAAATTCTATCAAGGTTTTTGGTAGCTAATTAATTATAAACTCAAATTACCTAGTAGTTGATTTAGCCTCACATAGTCAATAACTCCATGTAATACTTTTTCGCATTCCTGAAATCTAGATTGGCTCTCTATTAGACACTAATTTCCTTTGCTTATTTCTGGCCTATGTAATCCAATCCTCAAAACTCATATACACCATCCCTCTTATCCAAGATTATTCGAGACAGCTCATGTCATACCACAGTTGCCCTAACATTTACCCAATCACTCTTAACCCTATATTTTAATAACTTCGGGACGAAGTTTCCCAAAGTAGGGGAGACTGTAACATCGCGTAAATTTTTTAGTAAATCATCACTTTATTTATATTAAACTTCTTGACTAGCCATGTCTAAATCATACTTATTTCAAAACATTTTAATAATAATAATAATAATAATAATAATAATAATAATAATAATAATAATAACAATAATAAATATAAATTTCATTTTGGTGTACAAATTCTTAGAACAATTGTATGTAAATTATTTAAATTATTTAATGAAATTTATTATTTACCATGAGCTACTGAACAATCGTCAATACGTGACACCTTGATGTTTCCGCCATCGGTTGGGGTGTTACATCGGGGACCGCAACAAAAGTCGTGCGAGACCCACGAGCAGCAAATACCTCAAACAGACGCTCACCTACGAGAGAGGCACATACGTCAATACACATGATATTCAAAATAAACAAAATAAAAAGTCAAGCAGACTTACCTTCAACTGACTGCGGTCCATCATCGCGAACCAGAGCTACATCATATCCTTCCCTAACCCCCAAACGGCTAATCCCCAGCAGGCGAATGATTCCTTCATCCAACTTATCCGAATCATCCAACCGAGTCGGATGAGCAGACAACATTTGGAACCACCCGTCCTCCTGGAAATCCTTCACCACTTCAAAGGATGGCGGCTTCTGTCCAACACGAAGCTCTAACCACGCCCTCAGCCGGTATCGTCTCCTTTTTCAAGAAGAAGAAACACTTCTTCCAGTCTCGAAGAGTCTTCGGCGAGCTCCTCGGAATTATCAAACTTATCGCCTTCGACCTTTCGGTAAAGGATACCCAACCTGACTCCTTAACTTCAAGCTTGTAAAAGATGTTGAAGTGGTCAAACTCTGGCTCCATCCTCAACGAACGACAGGTAGCCTCGAAATGCATGAATCTCATCACCCCAAAGGGGCTCATTTGAGAAATGTGAACGCCATACCGTTGCAAAACGGAAATCAAGAATCTTGACGCTGGTAAACGAAACAAACCCTTCAGAAAAAGGCCTCGTACAGACAGATCTTGTCCTCCGAACAGTCAATCGGCGTCTGCCCTTTTTCCAGCAACTCCGGTTGCCACTCCCGAAGAATATTGAATTTATGGACCTAGGAACGAAACTTGTCCTTGGACCATATGATCTGTGCGTCCTTCATGGCCAATTTAGCCTTTTTATCTTCCGACGAAATTATCTTCAGTATAAGAAGCAAACTCAGGGAAGAAAAGAAAATTTTCTTGTACAATTTGCTTTTCACCGGAAAAATCAAAGAAACTCGCCGGAGAAATAATGAGATTTTGGAGAAAATAAAGAAGATAAACGAATGAAGAAGCCCTATTTATAGTCATCGCATTTAATGCAAGGGCAGAGAAAATAATCATCACAGGCAGGATTTTTACGCGGTGGTCCAATCATCAGGGGACACGTCAGGAGGCCCACGTGACAGAACGGCTCACGCGCCGCGCGTGTACCACTCGCCTGACGGTTATTATACCACCCGGTTGTCACATAACACCGATGAGCGACACATGTACGCCCACGTTCAAACATACCACCACCAGCTGTTCACATGCCTTGGATGAATGACACGTGGCGACCTACTAATTCAACAGTCACAGTAACTGTCAGACACGTTCTCCAAGGCAGGTGTACCAACCGTCAAACACGTCTCTTCATCTTCAAACATTCCCGCCTTTAATTCACACAGAATTCAAAAAGACAAGTTAAATGCGGAGTAACCACACTCCTTCAGGTGCAGAGAAAGACAAGAAATACCTTTTCACATCTTTCGGACGCGCAATCAGGCCCAACGCCTTCTCAGGCCCCACGCCTGCGCGCAAAAGGCAAAAATCTCAGAATTTCCTTTTTCACATCTTTTGGATGCGCAACCCGGCCCGACGCCCTCTCAGGTCCCACGCCAGCGCGGAAAGACCAAGATTTTCAGAATTTCCTTATTCCACATCTTAGGTGTAACACCCCAACCGATGGCGGAAACATCGGGATGTCACGTATTGATGATGGTTCAGTAGCTCATGGTAAATAATAAATTTCAATAAATGATTTAAATAAATTACATACAATTGTTCTAAGAATTTTGTACATCAAAATGAAAAATACTAGCTACGCATCTTCAAGCAATAACTCTAATCTTCAAGCAAGCTATAACCTGAAACATGTTAAGTTTGAAAATATTTTGGGTCAACAAAAGTTGGTGAGAATTACATAGGTTTTGATAATCGAATAAAACTTGTACAATTCAAGTGTCATGGCAAGTCTAGTCCATATGTGAAAACATACTAGAAGTAAATCGAGTGCATAATCAACCCTTGTGACTGTTATAATGTGGTACATCCCATACGCTCATGGTTCACTCGAATATGTTATGCGATAACAATCACCCACGCTACCTTTGTAGGAGGCACGTATCCGGGTGGGATTGTCAGTCCAATAGATCTATCATTGTATACCGTCGGCTGATCAATGTTAATGATTATGCTAGAATTGTGCTTACCCTAGTCATGTTCAAGACATAATGCAACATAGAAAAACACATAGACACTTTGATGATTGAATTGCATATAGAATGTTGTAACATGTTTCACCCCAAAAACGGTGATAAATAGAAAAGGGGCTATGTAAAACTCACTTTAGCAAAATGTTATGTCTCGTGAAAAAAATAGAATAATGTGTTGTGAATGTATGCGAGGCGAATCCCAAAGACTCAACAACGTAGCTAGTCCAAATTGAAGAAAACGAAAAAGAAAGAATATCAAGCTTCCAATTCGCCAATTACAAGAGCTTATAATCAAAGCTTCAATTGTAGAAGTAATAGACTATAGAAGAAAGGTATGAGGGAAAGTTTAATCGAATTGAAACAATCGATTTAGAGGTGCAAAGTATAATGGGTCATAGGTGGGGTTTTATACTAGTTTTGGAGTCAATTAGCCATTAAAATTGGTCAACATCATAAAGTAAGGTTTTATGATGAATTGACTATTTGACTAAGACTTTGACTGTTTGACTAAGACTTTGACTAGTCAATTTAAGGAATGTGTTAAGTTTATTTTCTTCTGAAATACTACACAAGATGATAGTTGGCTCAGTTGGTTGTCACTGTGTGTTGGTTGGCTGTGGACGCGGGTTCGAGTCCCGGTCCACACAAATCTTTTTTTGGCAATTATTTCCCTAAAACTATATTATTCTAAATTCATAATATGATTATATAAGCCCGAAAGTGACTCGAAATATTTTTAAAACGTACAAAAGTGTCGAGATACAAATAATTATTAGTTTAAGGTATTTAAAATATATATTGTTTAAAACAATACATTCTTTTTATAAAAAAAAAATTAGGGGAAATTCGCGATGTTACAGTCTCCCCTACTTTTGGAAACTTCGTCCCGAAGTTATTAAAAACACAGGTTTGAGGTTGATTAGGTAGAAATTAAGGCAGCTGTGGTTTGGGTTAAGGCACGACATGAATTTATAGGTAATAGAATAATTTGTTTCAAATAATTTGGATAAGAGGTTTGAGATGTGAGTTTTAAGGATTGGATTAGGTTCGTCTGAAGTAGCAAGAAGCATAAGAATCTAGCAAAATACTAAACTTATGTTTTAGGAATCTTATAAGAAATGCATGAATTGATTGGCTATATGAAAACCAAATGAACTACTAAAACCTTATTAGAATTTCACACTACCTTAACGTACCTGTAAATTCATGATTACGTTCCGGACCGCAATCACCAATTTACCTTACATTAGGGTTTTGTGTCCTTCTATGACTCTAAACACACATGTAAGTAATGCAAAATAACCTTGTGATTGAATCGTTTACAATGTATCCAAAAATGAGTCCAACTGTTGAGTAGGAAAAAGACTTATACCAGTCAGTGAGTAAGAACCTCTACCGATTGTTGAGCAGGTGCGATAGCCTCTACCAGTCGTTGAGTAGGTTGTAGGGCCTCTACCGACTGTTGAGCAGCATGATGACCTCTACCAATCGTTGAGTAGGTTATTTGGTACTCAACTAACTGTTGAGCAAGTACTTCATCCTATACCAGTTGTTTGATTAAGTGTACCAATTATTTCACACATAAATTGCAAATTGATAATATGTACATATAAACAATCAAGTATCAAGCATAGCATGCGAGTTGTAATAGTGTTGTCCTAGACAAGGTTAATGACTCTAGGTGTGTCTATAACAAATAGTTTATATTCCATGATTTCTAGTATCAAATGTTTAAATATGGTAGATAATCGAATCCTCATGTATAACTAAGTATTATGTTTGATGCAACACACAATCAAGTTTCAATAGTTTGGTTATCATGGGTAACTAGCTCATGTGTGAGAAGGTGAAGGATATGAATTTAGTTCTTGAGAGGATGATGAAAAATCTTAAAGCAGAATCAAGGTTGTGAGAGATAGTGAATGTGAAGATAGTTGATAAAGATTTTATTTTATAGTAAGGAGATTATGTAGCAGTGTAAATTTTGGGGTTTGGATCAAAGGTTATAATCAAGTGTATAAGAAAACATGATTGTGATATATGCCAAATATTGTAAAAATTTGAACAAGTTGAAAATGAGTGAGTGTCGATGGAGAATTTAGAGGCTAGATATTATTCCTATGGATAAAAAAAATCTTATTTTCAAAATTGGTTTTGTACATAAAGCAAAAGTTGTTAAATAGTTCAAACTAGGTGAGCTTTGATTAAAATATTCCAGTTAGTTGGAGATTTCAAACATGACATTAGGTTTTGAAGATCAAGGTTCTATTAAGTGATTTTTAATAGTTTAAAGCATTATATAGAAAATTGTTTGTTACGTCAATAAATAAACAATTGAATTTAAGTTCAAGGACATCTTTTGACAAAAATATGTACTTTGTAAAGTTACTAGGTAATGAAAATACAACAGGATTTAGAAATCTTTAATTTGTGCTAAGGTATGAGGTTATAGTTTTTTAAAAAATAAGTAACATGTGGAGAAATGAAATAATATGATTTGGGTAGGGTGTTGAATATTTAAAAAGTGGCTAAGATGGTAAGGTGAAGTGTGATTGTGAAATCCATAGATGGTTATGAAATGAGATTGATTTAAGCTGTAAAATTTTGAGATTTTAGAGCTTAGTTTTAGGAAAGTGAGTGTAATCATTTATTCATCAATTAAAACGAATAAACGAAAACGTTGACTTATCAAAACTTCTAGATTCTAATAACATAGTGAAGACATGCTTTAGCCTATAAGTGAACACTCATCCCGAGAATTCCCAGGTAGGCATCCAGGTCCCTCGTCTGATTGGGATTTATGCGCAATGCCAGTCCTAGACAGAAAACTCAGAATACAGGCGTTCACCCTTCCAGATTGCACGTGTTCGTTATTAAAATCTAGAACTTCGACGAGATCTTCAAGGTGGTTCAGGCTAAACCTGAGGATTTGTCCTATTAGTCTAAGAGTAGATCTTGTGATGGAGAGCACTCTTCTTGTAGGGACTAAAGTAAGGATAAGAAGTAAAATAGAGAATATAAACAAGTAAGGTTGCAAGTAAAAGGAGCAAGTACTGATTAAAATCCTATGGTTATAGACTAGATTTTTTTTTCTAATAACCTAATTCCCTATAACCATGGCTCTGATACCAATCTGTAACACCCCAACCGATGGCGGAAACATCGGGATGTCACGTATTGATGATGGTTCAGTAGCTCATGGTAAATAATAAATTTCAATAAATGATTTAAATAAATTACATACAATTGTTCTAAGAATTTTGTACATCAAAATGAAAAATACTAGCTACGCATCTTCAAGCAATAACTCTAATCTTCAAGCAAGCTATAACCTGAAACATGTTAAGTTTGAAAATATTTTGGGTCAACAAAAGTTGGTGAGAATTACATAGGTTTTGATAATCGAATAAAACTTGTACAATTCAAGTGTCATGGCAAGTCTAGTCCATATGTGAAAACATACTAGAAGTAAATCGAGTGCATAATCAACCCTTGTGACTGTTATAATGTGGTACATCCCATACGCTCATGGTTCACTCGAATATGTTATGCGATAACAATCACCCACGCTACCTTTGTAGGAGGCACGTATCCGGGTGGGATTGTCAGTCCAATAGATCTATCATTGTATACCGTCGGCTGATCAATGTTAATGATTATGCTAGAATTGTGCTTACCCTAGTCATGTTCAAGACATAATGCAACATAGAAAAACACATAGACACTTTGATGATTGAATTGCATATAGAATGTTGTAACATGTTTCACCCCAAAAACGGTGATAAATAGAAAAGGGGCTATGTAAAACTCACTTTAGCAAAATGTTATGTCTCGTGAAAAAAATAGAATAATGTGTTCTGAATGTATAAGGCGAATCCCAAAGACTCAACAACGTAGCTAGTCCAAATTGAAGAAAACGAAAAAGAAAGAATATCAAGCTTCCAATTCGCCAATTACATGAGCTTATAATCAAAGCTTCAATTGTAGAAGTAATAGACTATAGAAGAAAGGTATGATGGAAAGTTTAATCGGATTGAAACAATCGATTTAGAGGTGCAAAGTATAATGGGTCATAGGTGGGTTTTTATACTAGTTTTGGAGTCAATTAGCCATTAAAATTGGTCAACACCATAAAGTAAGGTTTTATGATGAATTGACTATTTGACTAAGACTTTGACTGTTTGACTAAGACTTTGACTGTTTGACTAAGACTTTGACTGTTTGACTAAGACTTTCACTAGTCAATTTAAGGAATGTGTTAAGTTTATTTTCTTCTGAAATACTACACAAGATGATAGTTGGCTCAGTTGGTTGTCACTGTGTGTTGGTTGGCTGTGGACGCGGGTTTGAGTCCCGGTCCACACAAATCTTTTTTTGGCAATTATTTCCCTAAAACTATATTATTCTAAATTCATAATATGATTATATAAGCCCGAAAGTGATTCGAAATATTTTTAAAACGTACAAAAGTGTCGAGATACAAATAATTATTAGTTTAAGGTATTTAAAACATATATTGTTTAAAACAATACATTCTTTTTATCAAAAAAAATTTAGGGGAAATTCGCGATGTTACAGTAGGCATGCGCAATCATACCCGATGCCTACTCAGGCCCCACGTCTGCGCATACAGCCAAAACTCGAGGTCTACTTCCAACAAGCATATTCGCCACGCCATGACGACAATCACTAGAAGACGAATAACTTTCAACATACTGATCAAACCGGCCTGGTGCTTATTGATGAGCTTTTCAATCCTACGAACGTAGCTATCAATATCACGAGGAAGATCAAAATTTATCACATGAGCCACAAGCTCTACACATGAAGAATTAACCTTCTTCATATTGCTTCAAGCTTTACACATGAAGAATGAATCTCCTTCATTCTGTTTGCCCGAACCTACTATTAGGTCCCGCAAAAAACGCTTATTCCGTCATACGCCCGCAGCTTGATCACTATGCGCGCACCAGTTGACGAGGTTATATAATCACATGTACACTTTGTTACACGAAAACCTAGTGACGACTGGATGTAACTCAAAGTACATATGCGAAATCAAGTCCAGCATTCCCCTGCCAAAGCCACATGAAAGCACTAGACTGGGGGACTTGAAGGGATATGGTATCAAAACATCATAAATACCATATCAGCGCCTAGCTAAAACATACATTGCCCGTTTTACGTCAGCGGAATGTCTAGCGTCCATCAGAGAACGGACGCAGACTCACCCGCCCGTTTTACGTCGGTGATATACCAGGCGTCCAACGGATGCCAGAAACAGACTCACTCGCCTGTTTTACGTCGGCGATATACCTGGCGTCCAAGTGACGCCAGACGCAGGCTCACCCACCCATTTTAAGTCGGTGGGCCCGGTACACTTCAAAGCTTCTCAAGCAAGTTAGATGAAGCTTCGTCAGCATAACTAGAAGATGTCTTCTGGGGAAGCCTCGAGGCACACACCCCAGCCCCAGGTAACTGTTCCTAACGCAACAGGCTGCCTGTCAGAGTTCTCGACCAATCAAAGACTGCTCCCAGTCTGACACGCAGAAAGGACGATGACGTGGCGGCCTCCCAGCCAAGATATCTCTCTGACTAAAGACTTGCTCGACTTGTCTCGGGTTTCAAGAAAGAAGATGATTACCCACCACCCTGGGTCAACCAATAGGCGGACGCCACGTGTCTGCCGCCCATTAGCGTCCACTCAACGGACGCCACGCGTACTATCATCAGGATGGTAACATCCCCCCTTTACTTTCTCCTTTTGCCAAACCCACTTGCACCATTGGGCTTAGGGACTTGGGCCGGAAACTTAGAGACACCTCTACGTGGGCCGGGCCCATCAAGGGTAGAGGATGGGCTGAGAAAGTGTGACGTCGAGGTACTACAAAAGGAGGAGCTCCTTCTCCTTTTGTTGGCATCCGATATTCACCAATACTTTCATCAAAAAGACTACGAACTCCATCGGACCTTTTTTCAACCCCTTGTTTATTATACTAACGTTTAGAGGCTCGGCTCTTCTGATCGGTAGTCTCTTAAACTCCTTGGTCTTGTCCTTAGACCCACACGTTTTTATAAATACACCTCTTTATAAAATATAGTAGAATCACTACTAAGATTAGCGTCTATACGGTAATCTAGGATTCGTGTTTCTTCATAACCCTTCACGTATATATTATATTTTCCTCACTTTCACTCACTCATAACACAAAAATGGAATGGAATTAGTTTTCTTCGTCCAACTCTTCTTAGGAAGACGATTTGATTATGGAAGTGGACCGAATAAATGGATAATGGTTAACTACCTAATTGCCTAGTCTCAAAGGTAACCGTGCTAATGAGATAACCACATGCAGCTGTTGCACGGCCATGCGGATTAAAGTTTCTTAGAAGCACTGCATGTGCACACGAGCGTGCAAGTAATTTCCTGACTAGCACTCCCGTGGGGATTGGTGGCATTCCCGTGTAGACTCATTTTCTTGAAAGCATTACCTGTGCGGTCAATAGTGCAGCCAGGTTCTCGGATCAGCACTCCCGTGCAGATCTAGTCGTCCAATCAGATCCACATGTAAGACTAACGTCATGATCAAAATTAAAGTGCATGAAGGTCTAAGCCATTTGCACAGCCGTGCGAAATGTAAAAGTCTATAAAACAGAGCCTTTTAGCTATTGATCAGATATTGGGTATTTTTCTGTGGTTCTGAGCGATTTCTGGGCCACGAATGCTGTTGTTGCTAGCTAATATCAAGCTTTGAAGTTGACCACAAGCATACATTATCATCCAATCCATCATAATATTTGCCTACATATGGTTTGATCTTTGAACTTTTGTTAGTTTTAAGCTAATTTCCAGGAATTGGTTTGATGTTATATGCATTATTGTAAGCTTAAGGGCAAAAAACTAGTATATTTATCTTATAAACAATATTTGGTGTGTTAATCTTGTTGTATGAAACTTTGGTTCTTTTTCATGTATAAATCTTGATGATCATATTGCAAATATGTTTCATTGATGTTGGATTCTTGATGTTCTTTGTTTAACTTTGATGATTCATGTTTGGTTAGTTAAAGACATGTTGATAAACCATCTGATTAATCGCTCATTATTAAACTAGTTAGCTTGTTAATATGTTTACATCATGAAACTAGAAATGAGTATTGGTTTAGTAAAAGTTTTGGCATATGTTAATAAAAAAGTGTTTTCCCACACTTAAGGAGTCTAATCGACTAGATGGTGTTGTTAAAAATCTTTGACAGGGTTGATAATCTTTGTTAATTATTTTGGTGGAAATTGCGATCTTATTAGATTTGTGTTCAAAGTTTGTAAAATGGAATAGTTTGTGATATGCTCTCCTTTATGCTGGTCTCGGTGGTTGTATTGTGTATTCGGTATCAGTTTCCTTGATTAGTGTAAGACCCCACTCCTTACTTATTAGTAATCAATTAGTTTAGGAATAAAAAGACCATTAAGTTATATTAAACATTTAGTTACTACAAAACCACCCTTCCGTCTTAACGAAGGAATTCAAATGATGTTTTCAGTAGTAATATTGTAAAAAGTCCCAAAAGTTTACACTATTTCATCTTAACAAAAGTTGTGCTGAAAGATTTTAGCTCGAGTAGTGTTCAGTTAAGCTTCATACATGATCATCATCCATAACCCACGTGTGCATCTGAGTTCATATATAGCCAAAAGAAACCCGAGTAAGCCTACGTATTTGATTATAACTTTAAATGACAACAAACAAAATATTGGGTTCGACCCTGCCGTAAGCTACGATCTGAGGACCGTAGCTTACGGTCCATACATTTTTTTTTGAAAATGTGCTCGCCGTAAGCTACGGTCTAAGGACCATAGCTTACGATTCAGGACTTCTGATAGAATTTCTTTATATGGACCATAGCTGCCGTTTGGCTGCACATCTATAAAATTTGACAAGTTTTTCTCGCTCACTTTGTCATGTAATAAGTTATACTTTCATGCAACTATAAGTCTAATTTCTGGGCTTATCAAGTCACAACTATAGATAATTACATACCTCTAAACACTCAATTCCATGTTTGTATCCTACTTTCGATTTCAAACATAAACCAATATCTATTGAGTTCACTTAACCTTCAACCCATTAATGGTTCCATATAACCAAGTTGAGGATTTTGCACTTCTACATATCTCATGTGTCATTGATTTGCAAACAACACATATGTAGGCAATATATATTCCACACTCTAAGAAATGCACAAGACACATAAACAAAGTCATAGTTATGACGTACCTTAATCTTGTCCTTTCCCTCTCGAGTCTTTCTCACCTTGATTTGAGGATGTCCTGTGATCTTTGCATGTTAGATTATGATGTACTTTATGTTTGCTTCACCTAGGCGTTTTATCAAACACCTTGCGTGCACTACATCACATATGATGATTTCATTGCTAAGCATCAAGTTTTCTATTCCATAGAAGTATTTACCAAACTAGCATAACTTTCACCATTTAAATCATCCAGTTTCACACCCTAATTATAGAAATAACTAGTTTACTAATTATTGTTGGTTCCTTTGAATAGATATTAAGAAACCCATATCCTTATAATTATGATAATATCACAAGGTTTCAAACCATTCAGATTTATGGTGATTTTTCACATGCATTGAGTTTCCTAACTTAGATATAACACACCTTACACATGAACTTTCATTCATGAGCAATTATCCCAAAGTTCATCCATCAATTCACCTATCATTACATAATAAAACATAAATTAAAGTTTACCTTGAGATTAGTATGGTCTTAGATGATGATTATCCTCTATTTCATGTGATTAATCTCTTGTATTTGGCTTGATTTGGTATAGTGTGTGAAGATGAAGCTTATGTGTGTGTGTTTGGGGGTGAACATTAATTCACCTACCATTACATAATAAAACATAAATTAAAGTTTACCTTGAGCTTAGTATGGTCTTAGATGATGATTATCCTCTATTGCATGTGATTAATCTCTTGTATTTGGCCTGATTTGATCTAGTGTGTGAAAATGAAGCTTGTGTGTGTTTTGAGGTGAAAGTTGATCTCTAGGGAATGGAGATGATTTCATATTATTAATTTTTATCAATAATACTAACTTTGTCTTATGATCAGATTTGGCCCCTCATGTTTTGATTTAGTATTTCATTAACTATCAAGGTTATCACTAGGTAATTTATCAAAGCCGTTATTCTAACGGGATTAAACCCAGTTAGTTCCGCATAACCTAGAAATACTAATATTTCCTTGTCATGCTTCCGGTTAATATATAGTATTTTATTTGACTAACCAAGTATTTTAATAAAGAAAATTTTGGGGCGTTACAATTAGTGATGTTAAAAAACTCTTAACGGATGACTAACTTATCTTTAGAAGATTTGCATGAGATTATATCAATAGCATGTTAATAAAAAATTTTAGGTCGTTTACGTGTGTTTATCGTGTTAAATTTATTAATGGTTGTCATGTTAGGATTCCCGAAAGGGATACTAATTGTCTTAAAATTGGAAGATTGATCAGGTGCCTTTGTTACATACTGGATTTAGTTAACATGCTTAGGTTGTTTGTAAAATATAATTATATATATATATATATATATATATATATTTCGTATTTGGAATCTTAAATATGTTCTAAATATTATTTTACATTAATCTAGTTAAAACAAATCTCAACTAACTTTTACCGGTAAATCAGTGACAACGATTTAGTACTACTGCATCCGCTCGTGTCCATGGATCGATATCTGGTTGTTATCTATACTTTACTACATATATGATACGGTACATTTTTCCTTTTGTGTGTGTTATAATGTTAAGGTCTAAACCATTTTTATAAATATTAAAACTGAGTTTGTGTGTCAAATTCATTGAAAAATTATGTATATATACACATGATTTGTCGAGTTTTACTAATTTTTAAAAGATGATTCAATGGTGTTAAAACCAAAGAAAAACAAGATTTTACCAAAACGCTATCGAAGTTTTAAATTTATGTATAAAATGATAGTTGCTTAATATCTATAACCCACACAATAGGCAAGGGTACCTATCAAGTGTAGTATAGAAATGAGCAAGTACCGAGTATCAAATCCAAAGACATGACTTTTATTACTTAGTTTTAAGTTATTAAGAAAACGTTTATAAGAATAAAAGATAATGAAAGTAGCCGAGAATAACCAATAACCAATTGAAAATGTTACTTCGGGATCCAACTTGTCTTGGTATGAACTAATAGTAAATGTCTAGTCAGTTGATGTGTCCAAAATTATGCATATCCGCTATAACTTTAAAACGATTTGTGTTCTTAGTTGTTATTATGAAGGTCTTCCGTCCCGATAAGCTCACCTCTCAACTGTGAGGGACGTATCACCCAAGATTGTGCATGCACAACCCGAAAAACACATATGCCAAAGTTGCGATATTGACATCCAACTATTCTATTCTTTTGTGAATAACTTGCCAATATCCGGAGCGGCTAACAAGCTACCACTTTATATGGTAAAGGTGACGTAGCCTCCCGCGTACGCTCATTTCTTACTTGAAATAAATAATTTATCAAAAAGTAATTGATCTATTATTAATTGTGCAACAATATAATATTATAATAATAGAAGTTAATAAAGTCTGTTTACTTATGGGGTATTAGGACATTGACCAGGCCAAATGAGTATGTTTTTACGTTGAAAAGTCATAACAAAAGGTCAACATCAAGGAATCATGAGTTTTGGGTTCACAATTGTTTTGACTAAGTAGAGTGATATAATTTTCCCAAACGACCACGAAGGTAAAATGAATGATCACGGGAGGGAAATTGTAACATGAAGGTAAAATGAATGATATATACAAGAATCGAACACAAAAGGAATCATAGGTTTACAAACAATACTTGGAATAAGAAATATATTTAGTAGTGTATGCATAATGAATCTTAGGAGATAGATTTGATGATCATGGAAACTGGAACTTATAGATAAAATAATTATAAGATGCAACATGAGACTCGTGGAGTATAATGTATATATAGTTTATAATGAAAACGAAAGATCAACGATAAAACATAAAACATTGAATTGTGTAAGGACAAAAAGGATTTAAGAAACCACTTTTGACACATCTGAATGCAATCCAGATGCAGTCAACAAAATGTTTGACATCAATTGGGGAGAACCTGATAATGGCAGAAAGAATTTTGCCTTAATGGCCTTTGAGGGTTGCACCTCTAAATCTGCCTTATCTCAGTTATTAAAAGAATCTTTGACTAAACTTTGTTCAACTTCATGCAAAGAATCTGTTGCTCTCATAAGACAGACCAATGTGCATCTATAAAAGGCAAAGCCAATGACTCTGAAAGAAAATATACTCAAATAAAATGTGATTTAGAAAGAAAACTTGCTGCAAAATCAAAGGAAAATTCTAAATTAACAAATAATGCTATTGAAACCCAAGCACAAATTAAAATCATGATAGAAGACCAAGGAAATGTTAGAAAAGAGCTTGTTGACACCAAGGTTGATTGTGAAAAATGGGTTGAGTCATGTAGAGGTTACCAAATGCTGCTTAACAACCAAAATTCATCAAATGTTAAGTTTGGCATAGGGTATAATCATACTGAAACTCCAACTGATTTTACTCCCAAAACTGCTGATGATGGGAGTAGAATAGTTCAAAATCAAATTTTTGATATAAAGGACTGCACATCTTTTCATCAGAACTTTCTCAAAATTGAAAAAGAAAGTTCTACAGAAGTACTGAACAAAACTGACATTGAGTCATTAGTAGTTTCATCTACATCAGGAGTTGAGAACATGAAAACTACTGATGACCTAAATCAAACCAAGACTGTTAGTAATTTGCCTTTGACATCTCATAATGAAAAGAAGAAGGCAAAAGAATGTGAAATTTGTGGTCTGTTTAACCACAAAACAAAATTTTGTAGATATAGAAAAGGAAATCAGTATAACAAGAAGATTTCACAACTGGTTGTGGGAAAACAAATAAAACATGATTTTGAAGAAAATTTTATCCCAACAAACAACAACCAAGCAACACCTTTTCTCTGAAAAAGACTAAATCTCAACCAAAGCCTTTTTCTTAAAATTCTTCCTCAGTAGTTAGACCTACATCATCAGCAGTTTCACAAAATGCTGAGATTAAAAATCTCATGAATATGGTAAAACTACTGATGACCAAAGTTAATGGTGGTCCTCAAAAGGATACCACCATTGCTCTTAAAGATAAATCCTTTGCCAAAAAGACATGGATTTCTCAAATTGGTCAAGAACAAATTGTTCCTGTTCTCAAAACCAAACCCAAAGCCAAATTGGCTTGGGTTCCTAAATCTAACTAATTATCTATTTTGTGTAGAGGGTCTCAAGAGGCTTAAATAGCATTTGGTATGTTGATAGTGGAGGCTCAATGCACATGACAGGATGTAGATACCTGATAAACAATTTTATCAGTCAAAGAGAAGGATCTCTATCCTTTAGGAAAAATGCCAAGGGATATGTGCTAGGACATGGAAATGTCTCATCTGGCAAAATACAGTTTGACAAGGTCAATCTGGTTGAAAATTTAGAGTACAACTTGCCGAGTGTCTCTCAAATGTGTGATAAAGGATATTCTTCCTTTTTCACCAAAACTGCTTGCAAGATCATCTCACCAGAAGGCCAAAAGTTGATAGAGAAGATAATTGAAGATCATAATTTGCTGATAGCCAAAAGATGTGGCAATGTCTATGCAGTGGACATTGAGAAAGACAAAGTACTAAACAATACTGCTTGCTTCTTCTCAAGAGCATCAACTTCTGAAACTGATCTCTAGCACAGAAGACTTGGCCATGTGAACTTTAAAACCATAAATAAAGTCACAAAAATGGGCTTGGTCAGAGGTCTACCTTTGAAGGAATACCAGTGTAAAGAACACTGTGTATCCTGTCTCAAGGGTAAACAACATAAGTCCTCCTATAAGTCTATTGAAGAATAAAAAACAACTGCGTGTCTTCAACTACTCCATATGGACTTATTTGGACCAATCAAAATCATGAGCCTTGGTAAGAAGAAGTACTGTTTGGTCATAATTGATGACTATTCAAGATTTACTTAGGTCTTCTTCTTCTTATACTCCAGGATGAGGCAGCTGATATCATCAAATTCTTCATTCTACAAGTAGAGAAACAATATTCTCTCTCTGTCAAAGCCATTAGAAGTGACAATGGGACAGAGTTCAGGAACAAAACTCTGGATAAATTCTGTTTGTCTAAAGAGATTGTTAGACAATTCAGCATTCCTAGAACTCCTGAACAAAATGGTGTGGTAGAAAGGAAGAATAGAACACTAATGAAGCAGCAAGAACTATGTTAGCTGATTCAGGCCTACCACTGTATTTTTTGGGCTGAAGTAGTCAACACAGCCTGCTATGTTCAAAATAGGGTCCTTGTCAACAAAAGACATTCCAAAACTACCTATGAAGTTCTTAATGGCATCAAGCCCCTTATCTCCTTTTCACGGCTTTTGGATGTCAGTGTTTCATTCTAAACATCAAAGACTCTATTTCAAAGTTTGCTGCAAAAGTTGATTCAGGTTATTTTCTTGGTTATTCTTCCACTAGAAAAGCCTACAAGGTTTTTAATTCAAGAACCAAGATAGTAGAAGAAACACTGAATGTCAAGTTTAATGAGTCAAAACACACTCCATTCCAGCACATCCTGCTGAACTCTTTGACCTTGACAGCTTTAATTTCGGACCTGAAAAGACTGTCACTTCATCTAAACCTGTTTATTATGGTGATCAAGGGTTTGATGATGAGGGTCCTGCATCATGGACTCCTAATACAGTCATTAAGTCAACTTTCAAACCATCAGAAGTTCCTCAAACTTCCGATTCAACAACTGCTGATGTACAAACTCAAACATCTGATTCAGCTCCTACAACTACTGAAGATATTCAAACAGCTGAACCAGATATTATCAACCTCAGTGGTTTGTTTGAAGAAGTATAAGAGCCACCTACACCTGTCAGTGGTTTACAACAACTGATTGAACACAAAGATCATCCATTGGATCAAATCATGGGTGATATTGCATCAGGGGTACTCACAAGAAACCAGCTTTCCAACTCCTGCTTTTTCTCAGCATTCATTTCTCAGTTGGAACCAAAGAAGTATCAAGAAGCCCTCAAAGATAAAAATTGGGTTCAAGCTATGCAATAAGAGTTGCTTCAATTCAAGAAGCAACAGGTCTGGGGAAATCTGTCCCTTACCACCAAACAAGCTACCAATTGGCACAAGATGGGTTTTTAGAAATAAACAAGATGAAGCGGGTATGATTATCAAGAACAAGGCAAGACTGGTGGTACAAGGTTATTCTCAAGAAGATGGAATTGACTATGATGAAACCTTTGCTCCAGTTGCAAGGCTTGAAGCCATCAGGTTATTTTTGGCTTATGCAATTTCCAACAAAATAAAGGTTTTTCAAATGGATGTTAAGAGTGCATTTTTATATGGAAAAATATTAGAGGAAGTGTATGTTTGTTAGCCACCTGGGTTTGAGGATCATTCTCATCCTGAGTGGGTGTACAAACTTGACAAGGCTCTTTATGGGCTAAAACAGGCTCCCAGAGCTTGGTATGAAACACTTTCCAACTTTTTACTCAAAAATCACTTCACAAGAGGTTCCATTGACAAAACACTTTTTATCAAACATGTTGGAAATCATGTCTTACTTGTTCAAATTTATGTTAATGACATCATTTTTGGTTCAACTAACACAAAATTGTGTGATGAATTTAAGAAACTCATGCAATCAAAATTTGAGATGAGTATAATGGGAGAACTGCAGTACTTTTTGGGACTGCAGATTAAACAACAAACAAATGGATATCAATCAGCTATTATGTTTTCAACATGTGTTTGTGCTAGATATCAATCAGCTCCTAGGGAATCACACCAAATTGTAGTCAAAAGAATTTTCAGATATCTGAAAGGAACTCCTACACTTGGAATTTGGTATCCTGCTTCAAGAAATACCAAATTAACAGCCTTTTCAGATGGTGACTATGCAGGGTGCAAAATGTCAAGAAAATCAACATCTGGTGGTTGTCAATTCTTGGGAAACTGTCTGGTGTCCTGGCAATCAAAGAAGCAAACATCTGTGGCAACTTCAACCGCTGAAGCAGAGTATATTGCAGTTGCAAGTTATACATCACAGATTAAATGGCTTCAATATCAACTACTTGATTATGGAATCAAAGAGACCAA
Organism: Ambrosia x helenae; assembly: GCA_030844895.1. NCBI lineage: Eukaryota > Viridiplantae > Streptophyta > Magnoliopsida > Asterales > Asteraceae > Ambrosia > Ambrosia x helenae. The sequence goes on from CM061231.1 coordinate 89,200,679, forward strand.
GACCCCGTTGCTTCTAGACAGTAAATCTGCCATTAGGATAATTCAAAATCCTGTTCAGTTTTCAAAGACTAAACATATTGAAATCAGGTATCATTTCATAAGGGATTGCTATGAAAAAGGCAAGATTGAGGTAAAACATGTGACAACAGCTAATCAAATAGCTGACATATTCACCAAATCCCTTGACACCTCAACATTTCAGACGCTAGTATCCATGCTTGGATGCTAAATTTGGAATAAGTACTGTAAGTGTTTTTCATTTTCTAGCACATATTTTGCTTTCACTTACATTGTTACTAATCTGTCACAAAACTTTTGAAAAAAAAGAGAGAAACTACTTATGTACAAAAACATCAGTATGGGATATTTTCAGAAAAATGATAAACTTCTGATAAAATAAATTTAAGAAGTTATGAATAAAGTGTTTATAAATGTTTTCATCAGTGGTTAACAAACTACTGAAGAGAAAATAAGAACTACTGATGAATATTGTTCTTCATCAGCAGTTTTGTCAATAAGGGTAAATCAGACATTTCCCATTTCAAAAGTTTGACCTAGGGCGGTTATAAACTTTTGATAAACAACTTTTCTCTTACTTATCATTTTAAAAAGAAAAATTCTCTCCTTCTCTCTAAAAAACACTCACAAACCCTCCCCTGCAAACAACCAAAGACACCGTTCGATCCACACACACACAAAACACCATGGCTCTTATACTGAAACAGGGACATAACCAACGAGGCTACTTTGTGAAAGATGAAGCCTGGTCCCAATACGACAAAATCATTGATTTAGTTGTCAAATCCCAATATAACACTGCTTTCACCATTGATCCTCTAAATCACACTCAAGCTCTTAATGAGTTCTGGGCAAGCGCCAAGGCGGTGACAGTGAATAACAGAGTAATTTCCCTCAAATCAACTATCCAAGGGAAAGTTATGGCAATCACACCAGCTACTTTGGGAGTAAGACTTGGTCTGGATGATGCTGATGCACCAGAGAACATTCCCAATTCTGAAATTCACTTAACCATGACGGAGGGTGGTTACCAAGGTACTCCCTCACATGCAAAAATTTATAAGAAATATTTTGAACCAAAATACAAACTTTTGTTTCATTACATAATCATGTGTTTAAGTCCCAACATTGGATCTTATGATCAGATGCCCTCTACTTTTCAACCTATTTTACATTCCATTGTGAATGAAACAAAATTCAGGGCATCAACATTTTTCTTTAATGAATTGGTGTTGCATCACCAAAATTCTAAAAGAAAATTTTGTTTTATCCAAGGTTCATCATGCACTGCATAATTAAAGAACTTGGAAATGAGGTGCTTGTGGGTAAAATATCAGTTTTAAACCCATTAACCTCACAAGTATACTCAAGGCATAACAAACCGGCAGCCTTGCCAGAAGATGACCAAGGGGAACAAGAACCAGTCCCCATGGAACCTAGATCTTCCAAACCTTCATCTAAAAAGGCCAGGATACCCAAACAACAAAAATCAAACCCACCAACCCTAAAAGAAAGGCAGTTCAGGAAGTTGAGATGCCTGAAACTGCTGATGTGCAATCTGCACTTGTTAAAGTTGTGACTGAAACATCCTCTCAGTCTCATCCATCTCAAACCCCCAAAAGAGCACCCATTACAATTTTATTTCATAGGAAGAAACTTAAAAAGGCCATAACTACCGACCCTTCCTTTGAAACTACTGACCCTTTACCCAAAACTACTGAACCAGAAATATCACACACCACCACAGAAATTGGCAAACTTCTCTCTGGGATAAAAGAAACAATCCAATCTGAACATGTCATTCCCCAACAAACACATCAAACTGGGGATATACCATAAGAAGTTGACATGGATGTGGATGTTAATAGCCCTATCTGAAGAGATGAGGATGAACCAAGGTGTCTAAGCCCAAACTTAGATACTTTAGGTACATTTGAGGCTGCTAGTACTCAATTTACCATCTAGTGGTGGATCTGAGGACATAAGTAACATAGCTAAGACCTCAAATGTGGCAACTACTAATGAAGGATTTATGCCTGAAGTAGGAAATCCTCAGTACCAAGACAAAGGGGTTCATGAGAAAACTAGGTTGGGCCTAGCTCATGATAAAACCATAGTTGTCAAAGCGCTTAGGAGCACTCAAGGCGCATATGCCGAGCCCGGAGCCTAGGCGCAAGGCGCATAAAAACGACGACTTTTTATAATTAAGCGCATAGTATAAAATACATTTTTAGGAATTCTAGAGATGTTTTAGGCTTGTTTAGGGCATGTTTTAGGGTTGTTTAGGACTTGTTCATGACTCATTTAGGATGTTTTAGAGGTTTATGCAACTTTTAGCCTGAATTTGGCCGAAAATCTGCCCTGATAGTGCGCCTCAGTGCCTAGGCGCGCACCTCAAAGGGCATAGCGCACTTGGTGGGCCTCGAGCCTAGGCGCGCCTAGGCTCTTGTCTAGGCGCGCTTTTGACAACTATGGATAAAACAGATGATGTCCTAATTGAGGATGTCAACTGGGATTCAGATGATTCCATTAATTTGGATGATGATTCAAACTCTCCACAACATGAATTGACGGCTACTTATGAAGGTCCTGAATTTGATGTCTCTAAGCTCAAAGAGCTGGTCACAAAAGATCAGGTTAAAGACCACTTGAACCCTGATTCCCCTAAAGTGGCATCTTCAGTGCATACTGAAGATCACCCAAAAACACCCTTCACTTCAAAAGCCTACCCAATTCACTGGGTCATCAAGCATAGACTTGAACCACATATGCAGCCCAACTGGTCCCCTATACCAGATGATGAACACCCTCAGTAAGCTGTCAAAGAAGATAGACAACAACACAAGACAACTTGCTAAATTATCTGGTGGAACTTCTTTACCTATTTGGTTTCCAGAAGTGGATGAAGCCAAAAAGGGGGAGAAGATTAAGGAACCAACATTGTCACTTAAAGCCAGTACAAAGGCAAAAGAGGCACAACAACAAAAGGATCCCAAAAACAAAAAGAACATCAATATAGGCTCCTTAAAGAAGCTAAAGAAACAGTTGAGAAGTCCCAAGGCCAAATTGAAGAAACTGCTGAAGTCCTAGAAAGTACTGAAGACAATCCTTCAGTAGTTGATAGCCTGATCAACACTTTAGTAGTTAACACTTCCTTCACTCAAACTGAACATCCTTCTAAAGCAACTGAAGACATTCCAACTAACATTCCAAGGCCTTCACCCACTCAAACAACTGTCTTAAACCCTGCTCTTATATCAATGTCAAAAGAACTATTGGAGAAGAATTTAATTGCAGCTCAGAATAAGGCCAAGGAAGATAAGATTTGGAACAACCTAGCAGCAAGGGATTACTTGAGCTACAATGAAAAGCTTGAGAAGTATGAAGAAAAGTTGGGTGAGTTAGAAAAACTAGAAAGAATTGCTGAGGAAGATAAAAGACAACAACTGATGACTTACATCACCAAGAACAGCAAAACTAAAAAGTACTCACTCAAAGGGCTTTCTATGGATGAACTTACAAGAAGAGCTCAGAATGTATCTGGAAAGCTTGCCACAGAAAAAGATAGAAAGGCAAAGAAAGCTAAGGTTATAGAAGAGTTGGTAGCCAATGGATTTGGTTCAAAAGCTTTAGTGTCAAAATGGAGAGAAGATACATTATTTGACACCTACAAAAGATTCAAGGCTGATAAGGCTGCAAATCCAGAGAAGTTCAAAACTTCTGAAGTATCACAAACTTCAGTAGTTAGAACTTCTAGTGCAAGACAATCAACATAAAAGCCTGCTACCAAAAAGAAGACAGAGGAGATCATAAAGACTGATTTCAAGATAGTATTGCTTGAAGGCAATACAATAGTACTAGGAGACTTTGTGATTGAAGAAAAGCATCTGCTAACACAATTCAGGGATCCTTCCACATTTGCTTACCAAATACAACAAACAATAACAGAAAAAAAGCATACTAAGGTAATCACTGAACACCATCTCCCTACTTTTGATATACATGTTGTTGTGCATGCTGAAGAAGGAAGAGAATCCCACCTGAGGGTCACTGAAGTAGAAAACATTCCTCACTCAGGATCAACCCAGGAGACTAGCTTAGTCCCCTACACTTTAGACTTTGACCAATCTAATGTGAATATAGTAAAATGGTCATTTACTGATTCAAACTCAGTATTGATCACAAGAAGAGATCATTCAAGCAAGGTCTTCAAGTCCACAACTGAACTGAAGAAACTTTCCACGAAAGACATGCTCACAATCCAACATCTTGAACCAGAACAAGGATCTCTTACAAGTGAACAACTGCAACAACTCAAGACTTCCATGTTCAGAGAAATTTGGAAGATGCTTGATGGCAGGAAAAGAGAATAAAGGATTAGATAAGGTTTTGGCTTCATCAATCCAGGGGGATATTGTAAGGACAAAAAGGATCGAAGAAACCACTTTTGCAAACCTTAGTCTAATTCCTGTTCTGCCAAAAATGCTAAGTATAGAACTGCTGAAGAAGAAGAAGATTGAAAGTACTGAAGAAGAATACATCAAGTGCTGAAGAGTAAAGATCAGAAGTTCTAAAATCAAACCAGACAAGTCAACTGAAGAACTACTGAAGACAAACTACTCATCAGTAGTTTGGCACTCATCAGCTGTTCTGATGGAATCTTTCCACTGCCTTTGTATTTTAGTAGTTTAGTATTATAGTATTACTTTATGCTTTTGTTAAAGTCTTTGTAGAAGTTCCAATGCTACAACCTGTTGTAGTATTACTTTTGAATCAACTTGTATGTATTTGTTAGTCTATAAATAGATGGGTTAATCCCACTATTTTAGACATCGCTTTTATTAAACTGAAATCCTTCAAAGGCTTTTAATTGAAATACCATTTCACATATGAGAATATTTTGTCATACTTATTGTTATATGCATTCAATTGTTTAGATTCTCATTAACTGCCTTTAGTTCATTAAATCCAGGGGGAGTAATAACTCCTGTTGAAAGTGAAACTTTAAACTTGAACACTTTACTTATTCGACTGTGCAAACTGCTTTGATAAACTTACAACACATAAGTGTTCATGAATAAGAACTGTTAAAGAAGATACTGATCCAACAAATTGTTCTTGTCTAGTTACATGACCCAACAAATACTTTGACGGTTCAAAGGAATCAAACTCAATTGGAGATTAATGAAGACGTGCTTTAGCCTAGATGGACACTCACTCCAGGAATCTTCAAGTAAACATAAATTGTCCATTGATTGATTCAAATTTATATGATATGCTTTCCTATGCCAAGAAACCCAGTGGACATGCATCCACCCTTCCAGATTGCACGTGTTCTCTCATGTAGAGTTCAACACTTTGTAGGAATTTTTAAATAAAGGAAAACGAGGGTAGGCAATTATGCCAAGAATATCTTTGCATTCTCCAAGTTTTTGTAAGTTTTTCCTCCAAGTGAAGCTACTCCTCACTGTACAAGACATAGTTTGGAAAGATTGAAAGGAAGGAGTAGAGAGAGGTAGGAGAAAGAACAAGAGGAAACGAAAAGATGAAAACTTAGTGGATCAATTAACAAATAAGCACAACAAAAAGTCAAGTATGGGTACTTAGTTATAGTCTAGGTCATTTTACTAATAACCTGATTCCCTATAACCATGACTCTGATGCCAATCTGTAACACCCCAACCGATGGCAAAATCATTGAGGTGCCAGGTAATGATGATTGTTCAAAAGCTCATGGCACTAAAGTGTAAATATGTTATATAATGCTTCATGTTACAATTACAGATAACATCCAATACAAATACAATTCCATACGTTGTCTGTATTAAGTCTTTACTAAGTCCAAATATCCTACATGAAGTATCTCAACAATCAACCTAAAACATGTACGAAAATAATTTGTCAAGATAAATAATGTTGGTGAGCATACTCGGTTTATATACTTATAATAAAAGTTTAAAGAAATGTCTTACAATTCATGTGTCACGTTTCATCAAGGCAATATGGAAAACACGTAAGTATACAATATGGACCAAAATCAAACCTTAATGATGACAAAGACTAAGGAATTAACAATGATCAAGGACTTCCCCACACACATGGGTAGTTTCCACTAGGCGGGTTGCCAATCCAAATAGCGTTATCCATTATTAAAGTCGGCTTTTACGGATTAATGATTTTGTATATGATTGCAAGTATACTACGTTTATGTGTAAGCACAAAGCACAAAAATTCAAGCATAACATGTATATGAATTATATGTAAAACGTTTATGAGTAAGTGTGACACCCGTCGATTTCCCAGGTCAAGATGCGTACACGCCCTTTTAAAACTATGTCACTTTATTCTTGCATTAGACCAGGAGAGACACTGGACTAGGGGACTTGAAGGGGTAGGGTACTAATTCTGGCATGTAGGCACACCCTACCCCACAACATTATTATCAAACATACCCGCAGGGAGCTTTCCATTCAAAATGACAACTCCAAGATCATGATATGCCTCCGCGGAATCCAACACACATGAGAAGTGCAACCTGCTCGCATGAGCCCATGCAACAAGAAAAGGAGATCCCTACAGTCAACCACAAGGCGCCACGTGTACCAGTGGCAGGGCGCCACCCCTGACGACCAACCACAACGTGCCACGTGAACAAATGGCAGGACGCCACTTGCACCCGATTTACTTTATACAAACTCTTAGTCCAAACCTAATTGGATGGGCTTCTAGAAGGCAGGCCCAACTTCCGGGCTCAAGCCCATTGCGCCGGTTGTGGGCCGCAGCACCCGGCCCACTCATCCTCTATAAAACTAAGACTTCTCTATCTTTTATGGGGTCGATGAATTCTCCAATTATACACATACACTTGTATCTCTCACTTGTATCGTCTCTTTTACACTTGTAACCTTTCAAGTAATAAAGATTACACTTTGACAATGGACATAGGTCAACGAGACCGAACCACTTATATCTTGTGTTTGTGTACTATCTCTCTTTACTCTCTTATTCTTACGGGCCACGAATCTAACCTCGGCGTGAGCAAAGGATTATATCCTGCTGTGAACACGAGTAGCGACCCTTGGCTATACCTCAAGTTACACTCAAAGTTTATTCAATTAAATCTTTAATTCTTTGCTTCATATTAAAGTTTTTATTATACACTTTCATCACATACATCACTTATTTAATTTTGCTCTCTAATAATATATGAGATGCTGATGAAGTTAATCCTTTCTTTGTAAGTTACAACAATCATTATCCATTTATATGTATTTGATTCGATTGATAGCTTCACACTGTTTTTACTTCAATCTAGGGTTTCATTTGTTAGTGTAGTTGATTAATCAATTAATATCCGATTGTTCGAGGATGAATCTGGTTTCTGATTTTTTTCCTCCTCCTCTCCCATACCCTAAAAACCCATCCCTTCCCCTATCCTCTCCTCCCACCACCGCCTCCTCTGTCATAATTAATCGGTAATATACAAGATGGGAAAATCAACTGCCTACAAGGACAGTTTCTCTTTGGGTTTATATCTTTCGTTTTTTTTCTTTTATTATTATTATTATTTCTCCCAAATTATTTATTGATCGCTTAATCCAAGTTCATAATTATTTTGCCGAGGAACGATCCCAGGAATCTCAAGTCATCATCGCCCGATATCCCGATCGTCTCCCTATAACTATCCTTTTGTTTTAGTTAATTTAATTTTATATAAATGTAAATTCCAATTTATAACCGAATAATAATACCAAAAAAGGTAGAACAACATTAAGGATGGTGGACATGAGAGGAAGCGGTGTTATCTCTGACGAGAGGTGCGACTGTCCTTCATCCTGCCAAGGAGGTGTTTCCTGCAGGTTATGTGCATGTGTTTGTACATGTGTTAGGATATATATTAATTAGTTTGATCATAGGCTAATAATAATATATGTGTGTGGCTGAAGGTGCAAGAGGGATTGTTTTCCTTTGTAAGGTTTGGTTTTGTTTTGTTGTTTTATTTTTTTTCTATGTGTTTGAAATTTGAATTCACATGCTGTTTATTTGACTATTTTTAGGATTCGTTTACATGGACCAAAAAGTGGGTTCAATAGCTTCAAAAACATGGTGAATGTCATTAGTTTTGGATTCCATTAGAAAAGTTTGAATTGGATTTTACGTCTTATATTATTGTGTGGCTGGTACAGGTAATCCTAATATGGTTATGGCACTTGCTGGCAACAAAGTTGATCTGGAAGAGAAGAGAAAAGTGACAGCAGAGGTATGCATCTCTTTCCCCATTTTTATGTTTAACTTTCACTCATATGATTGTTCATGTAAGGAGATATTGTAATAGAATGGTTGTTGTCCTAGACTTTCTGTGTATTTACATCTGAAACGCCAGGAGGGATTTATGAAGGGTTGAGGGGGTGCAACGCACTACCCCTCAACTTTTTTGGCGAAGTGTGAAATTAGTGCAAATTTTTTTTTCTTCATTTTATGTATCGAATACTCCTAGGTCCAATTCTTTTTGGATACCTCTGAATTTTTCTTTCTAGATTCGCCACAAACGCAGACAACAATTTGACATGTTACCAAACTGTTGTTAATTGGATAAGAGATTTATTTAGTTGTGTCTTGCTCTAAAATTTTGCGGACCTTTGCTTTTACTATGTTCTATAAAATATATATCATATATGTGATGATAAGAGATTCTCCCTGGAGCCTAAATTCACATGCCATTTTTCTATGAATAAATGTGATCTGTCAAGATGATATATAATCTGTACATTATAACTTTTCCTCAAGTAGTAGTTGCATCTGCATATACATCCAAACCTTGACATCAAATGACTAGGATGTGTGTTTTCTTTTATCTCTTTATAGTTAATTTACTTTTCTTTTACTAATTTGAGCTCTATATTTTTTTCTTATAGGATCTTTATTTTACACGTGTTCTTGACTTAGCATTCACTGCACTAAAAGGTCTTAACAAACAATCTTTTCTCTTTTCTAGCTAAATCGGTATGCCTAAAGTTCTTCTATCTACTTTCGGTACAGTTAAAGTTATTTTAAGCAAACGTATTAATCTGAGTTTTATTGTTTCACGTTATTATAGATTAGCCATGTGTAGTATATACTTTTTTGAATATGTCCGATATAGCTGTGCGAAAATACATCAGGAGTTTTGAGTTGTTAGTAAGCTCAAAAAAAGAAAACACTATTTCAATGTGTCGGTTCATCCGAGTTTTGTCAGCCACATGAGACTGCTGGCTTTTGGAATCATTAAAAAGTATGTATTTTTCTTTTTTGCTTGGAGTGGTGGCAGATTTTAATTTGTTGTTTTTTATGGTATATTGATGAATGTTGACACTTTGTTCTCTATTTTTTATTGTCTAAGTTGCTCTGCGAATGTCAAGAGTAACACGGTTGTGGAGTCTACTGCAATGAGTTTGAGTCCTACAAGTATCAGGTGTGGAAGTCGCACGGATATAGGAGCACGCAGATTAAACAAATACCAACATATCATGATTGATGATTTGTGTAAGCATTTGGGTGATGGTTATGTAGGATCGGAATTTGACAAATAAACACAAAGATCACACAAGTATAAGCAAACTAGGTGCGGAAACCCTAATTCGCATGCAAAATGATAATAAGCAGATCAGAACACGTTAAGATCCATTTTCAATATGATTTCCATTAATATAATGATGATAAAACGTTTACAAGTTTAGATAAAGTTTCAGAACTCTCTAGAACACACACTCGAAACACACACTAACACACCTACTCAAATGACCAAAAGTTATGTTGAAAACCAACTTCAACATATATATAGACTTCTCATTCGACTTTTGCAGAGGTCGAATGACTTCATTCGATCATTTCATGGTGCAAATGAACATCATCATAAACAAACTAACACATACAAAACTACATTCGACCCTTTAGATATCCATTCGACCTCACGACTGGTCGAATGGATTTGACAATCTTTCAATCTTCAATTCAATCAACAATATCTGTACAATCCGAAAGCGATAGCCACATAATGTGTAACACCTAAAAGAATAAATGTTCCTTAATAACGATTAATTAATATAATTATTTTAATTTAAGCTAATCCGGCCCAACGAAGTCGGCCCAATATATATATATTGAGCCACTCGATAATATAAGCCCAACACATATTAGCCTAATAATTAGACTCCATTTGTACAAAGCCCAATACTTCTTTGGCCTAGTAAGATTGTTCGGCCCATTTAACCTCTATGTCCAATATCCTCTAGCCCAAGCCATACTCTACCTCTACATGGGAAACACCTGTTCAAACTTATCCTCATCATCCTATTATCCATTGCATGCACCCTCCATCCTTTTCTGCTTCTAACTCACGCCACCTTTTACCATTTGAGATATACATACTAAAGTAAGTGAAGGGCACCAATAAAATTAAGAGAGAGAGAGAGAGAGAGAGGGATTTACGTAGAAGAGAGAGAGATGAGCCCCGACGCCGGCACCGGCCTTCTTCTCCGGCCGAGCTTCGGTCTCCGGCAACCAAGTGATCACTTCCATTTAACCACGCGAACCACCCTCTGGTTTGGTCTCCTTCTCCAAACGACCACCTGCGTTGGATAAACCTCCGGCGATGGCTCAATCCAAACAACCCGACCTCTTTCCCTCTCTCTGTTGTCATCTCCGGTTGTCTTCCTCGACACCGGTTATCTTCTCCGGTGGGTTCCTCCTCCGGTTTAGTTCAGTTCGACGACAACGATACCAAACAACTAACCGTATTCTGTTTTTATTATCAACTGTAAAATCCGATTACTCCCTGTTCCGAGCACCCGGGACCTATTCACCACCCGAACAAACCGGACAACCATGATAGCTTCTCAACTGGTTTTTAACCAACCTCTGTGACCGTTCATCTACACGTGTATATATATATATATATTATATGTATACGTGGGTATATTGGAAAAGATGTGTAATACTCGTCTTTGTTAACCCAAAGTCCGATCTTTAGTCATTGATACTTGTTGTGTTGATGATGGTTATCGGGTCTACAAGAACAATCAGACCTTATAGACTTCTGGTTCACCGGTTGTACTGACTGAAACCAACCCATAAACCACTCGGATACTACCCGATAATCCACCCCAGTAACCAACCATGACCACTTACCACCCGACAGCCGCTGTTCCGACACCACGGATCGTCTTCTCCGGTCACCTGCTATCATCGGTGACCGGTTTCAGGCGGTTCCCGGTGGTACCAGGAGGGTTCATGTTGTGTCTCAGTTAGATTCAGCGGGAATGGTTCCATGGATGTTGCAACCCGGTTAATTCAGCTTATGCATGGAGGACTAGGAGGTTATTAATTATTAATTATTATTATTATTATTATTATTATTATTATTAACGTGAGACGAGTGGGACAATAATATTAACCCGATAATATTAAACCGAATAACTATAAATATATATATATATATATATATATACTCAAGAATATAAAAGAATATAATATTAAAGGATTGTCCCCGACGTTATCACGTGCACAAGCCTTGCACGCGCTAATGTTATTAAAATATAATAAGTACACTATATTTGGAGATTATACCGTTAAGGAATAGATTACAGAATCCGGGAGAATATAATAGAGGTGAGTACATGACCCTTTCCCTTTTAAAGCCTTTGGGCTGATTACATGCTTGTCTAGTCGTTATCAAATTATTTTATATGGTTTATATTATAAAAGTATTATCGAGTTGTTAATAGAAATAATAGAACTCGGTCGAATAGAAATCACGTAGGATGGATCCATTCGGTATCATAGAGTATATCCTGGACCAATTAGAGGTTACGGGACCATATATAATCGATCTATACTCACGGGAATATATTCTTCTAAACCAAGTAGAGGTTTAGAACCACAATAAGCATTTGTATGGTGCTCCATCGATAATATATTCCACCTTAGAATGACCGAACTAAATAGAAAGAGTTGTATGATCGTTAAACTCGAGTTATTATTATCAGTATGTCTAAATTCGGCATGTCTCACTAGTATGAAAATACTAATGTACTTTAAGCATGTTGTCAGGTATTTATACGAAGTATTAAAGAGCAAGCCGAAGAATAGAAGATCTGGATAAGAAGAGGATACTATGGTTACATTTTATGTATTTCATCGGTATTGAAATTCAGTTTAATGTAATCATTACAATTAAACCTGTTAATGCTAATCCGCTGCGCCACCTGGTCGTTACAGGTGGTATCAGAGCAACAGGTTTAATTAATAGAAATCCTCTTCTGACCCAGATCAACCAAAAGTATATTAGAAAGAAATTTATGTTAATAGAAATTGTTGATGCGTTTTGCGACTAATGATTGGATAAACATAATTAACATATGTTAGAGATTGGGCGAAGGTAGATAAAGGGGCGAAGGTAGAATGTAGATGGGCGAAGGTAGACTGAAGCTGACAAGAAGACATATTCGACCATTGGAAGTGGGCGAATGTGGAAATGTTCCACATTCGACTAGTAGCAAGGGGCGAACGTGCAGTATCTATAAATAGGTTTTGAGATTTTGAGTATGTAATAGAGTTGTCAGTTGTGTCTGTGTTCAGGTCAGGTTCCAGGTCATTTTGGTGAAAGTCTGTAATTGATTAGATTAACGTGTGATTGATTGTAATTGAATATTTGAGAAAGTTAATCTATGAAAAAGCTTTGAAAATGATCTTGATTGTGTTTTGATTAGAGTTTTATCAATTTGTTCAGAACTAGGGTTTCCGCACCTGGTTTTGTAACTTGTATGATCATATTATCCTGTTTTAGCTAAAATCTTTCGCTCACAAAGTGGTATCAGAGCCATACGGATCATACAACAACAAATTTGATAAACTCAGAGCTGATTTGGACTTGTTTTTGATCAAAATACATCTGTTTTTACATAAACATGGTTTTTGAGTGTTTTTGATTGATTTAGAGTTGAATTTGTGGTTAAAATCAAGTTTTCCAAGAATTAAAGTTGCTCCAAATCAATTCCGAAGCATAACCTGATTAAGATCATTCAAATCCATAAACTTTTGAAAATCTGAGATCAAAATAACCGTTTTTCAAAGTGTAACCGTTTTTCAAAGTGAAATCTGGACAAAATGGGCGAACCTGGAACCTGAGTGGTCGAACCTGAGTATTTTGGGCGAACCTGAGTATTAGTTTGGACGAACCTGAAAATTGTTGTTGAATTTTTTCACTTTCGGGTAAATTTTTCACCTTCGACCGTTATACTTTGGGCGAAAGTGGAAAGTGTATTAGTCTGTGTTTACATTCTGGTGATTTCTACGTTCGGGTGGTACTGTGTGGTCGAACTTAGAATCAGAAGGGACGAAAGTGAAAGATTTCGGGCGAACCTAGTTCATTTTGGGCGAATCTAGGTCAAAACGGGCGAACCTAGGATTTATTTTGGAAAATTTTCTAAGTGTTGAAATTTTCTAAGTTCGTGAACATGTGGAATTTTCCGACTACACCGAGACCAGCAACGACACAACCACAACAGCAAGTGATGGACCCATGGACAGTGGCAGCACAAAAGACGAGCACACAGTCTTCGCAACCGATAAACTACATGGCGATGACGAGCTCGATGCCTCAAAGTGTAGCACCTCCAGCACCACAACATGACTACTGGGGAGTAGCAGCGGCGGTGGTAAATACTCAAACTACTAATGCTATTTCTACTTTGATTAATGATTTGTCTTCAGGTAGCGGGAATAGGCCACCGAAGCTCATGGACATATCAGAATACAATCAATGGCAGAACAAATTCAAGATTCACTTGGAGGGCATGGGAGTGGAAGGAGCAGAGGCATGGAGCATGATTGCTAAAGGATACACAGCACCAATTTTGGAGAATACAGGTGAAATGATTCCTTTGGAAAGCTTAACTGAGGACGAGAAGAAGAAATATGTGGTGGAAAAGAAAGCCTTTTCCCAATTGACACAGGCAATCACAAATGATTTGCTGCATCAATTCGGGACTTGTACAACCTCTAAGCAATTGTGGGATGTGCTTAAGAGGAGGCATGATGGGAACGAGAAAACGAGAAGTTTGAGGATGGATGAACTGAGAAAGGAGTTTGAGAATTTTTCATATATTGGAAATGAAACATTAAAAGAATTAACTCCTAGATATAGTCATTTGCTAACCGAATTGTCTAGTTATGGTATACAGATTCCCATGAAGAATTTGGTGGACAAGTTTGCAGATGCTCTACCACCGTACTGGGATCAGCATGTGGAAGTTCTCAGGGAGAAGGATGCATATCAGTACTGGACTATTCAAGAGTTCATACAGAAGCTGGAAAACAAGGAAATGGAAGAGAAGAGGAAAGCTAGGAGAGCACAGGTTCCTCAGAATCTGAGTTTATATTTTGGAGGTACTTCAGTTCCTGTGAGTAACTCAAGTTCAGGAGGGGTAGTGGCACCACATGTTGCTTGCATTTCCAATGTTATGGAACCACCAAAACCGACCATCAACTACATGGCGCAAACTTCATCTTACTCACAACCATCATACACACAACCACCACCACAACAACAATACAACAATTCCTACATTTCACCATTCTCACCAATGCAACAAGCAGGTTTCTATACTGCTAGCCAATCTCAACAACCAATGAACCAAGTTACTCAACCTAATCAACAACAAGTGGTTTTGGAGACGTCTAACTTGGGTAACGTGACAGTGGAAATTGCTCAACAACATATTGCACTAGTCTCTGCAATGGTTTCATCCTACAATGGACTTGTTGCTAGTCAAATTGGGAATAACAATTTAACCAATGAGGACTATGCACAGATCGACAAGGAAGAGATGGAACTAATTGATATCCAATGGGCTTTTGCAAGCATAATGAGAAGAGCAACAGACTTTATTGAGAAGACAGGTCGAACAGATTTGGGAACTTCTCCTAACACAACCTACGGGTTCAACAAGGAGAAAGTTACTTGTTTCAACTGTGGTGAAAGAGGTCACTTTAAACGTGAATGCACCCAGCCACCAAAACAAGGTAATAGAAACCCATTCAATGCAACCTATCAGAATCGTCAACAACAAAACCAAAACCGAGTTTCTTACCAAAACAACAACAACTACCAAAACCGTCAAAACAACTCTAACAACAACCAAAACAGACAACCTAACACATCAAACCAGATTCAAAACCAATCTCCTAACAATTCTAACCGAACAGTTATACCAATCACTACACCAAATGAGACTCAACAGAACACGAGTCAGAATCAAGCATTGATGACTCAACAAGATGAAAGGTTTGATTGGTCGGGATTGCAGATAGGAGTTGAAGAAATTACTACTGGTGGAAATGTGGCTTGCGTTGCTTGCAAGGTTGATATTGAAGAGTCGGTGATGGAGGAAGAAAAGAAAGAAACTGAGGAGTGTGATAGTGATGATTCTGAGACTGAGATGAATGTGGAGAATGAACATGTTGAGGTTAAGCTTGAAGAAACTCATTCTGGAATGGTGATGGATACAGTTTCTGATGTTCCTGAGGAATGCAGATCAGTTTATTCAGACTCGGACAGTGAATCGGACACAGAGGCAAGTGTTGATTCTTTAGATGATGACATTGATCAGCTGCTAGCAGAAGCTGATTTTCTGATGACGAGGAAGTCGTGCATTGCTGATGATGCTTTCACCAAGATCGACTATTCCAAGTTTTTCAATGGAAAGGAAGCTCATTTCGCGTTGATGGCCATGACTGAACCGCCAAAACCTGTAAGTTCTGAATCTAGCACTGATGTTAGGAGTGATAAATATTGTGGAACATGTGATAGATTGACTGAGGAGAATAAACAACTCCGAATTTCACGTGATAGTGCTATCATAAACAGTCAATCTACTCGCAAAGAGTTGAATGCTTTCAACAAAGTATTAGATGGCTATAAAAAGGACATTTCTGACTTGAAAAATACTTTATCATTGAAACAATTGGCAATTAACAACTATATCAATGAAATTGAAAACACCAAGTTGGAAATGGCAGCCATAAAATGCTTTGCTGAGAAAGTAAACAAAAAGCTGGAAAGTTATAAGCATATTGCTTATGTAGTAGACCATATCATTGATGATAACACCACCAATTACAAGTCTGTACCATCTCCGGTTCTTTTTGAAAATCATAACTATCACCAAGTTATACCGGAGAGCTCGGTAAAATCAGACTCATCATCGGAAATGGAATCTAATACCTCGAGTATTGGTGATCCTCATTCTGATGTGAGACCGATTTTAGGCTTGAATGATGAGGGTGTTTATGCTGAAAGTGTAAATTCAGACTCAGAGAATGATGATACTGGTAGTGATCAAACTGTTAATGTATGTGAAATTCCAAAAGAAAATCACATCATTACTACTGAACCAGTGTCACCATCTCAACATGTGCATCCGATGGCAACTGCTCATCGTGAGAAAAAGTCTGAAAAGAATGAGAATAGAAAGAATCTTGAGAATGAACCAAGTGACAAACCTGTCAGGGTGTTTTATCGGATGGAAGGATCCGATAAAATCATCTCTGATGAGGAATTTCCAATAAAAAATGCTAACTATGCTAAAATTGAAAAGATTTGGCAAGAAAGCACTATATGGTTTCCAAAACATGAGAGAACAAACGAAATTCCACCAGAAATTTTAAAGAAATTGTTTTCGGATGTTCCTCAAGAACCAAAGGTCCATGTCACAGAGTTCATTCGACCAAATGACAAAGCAAATGGTTTTCATGAGCCCACTTACTCGAAAGGACCACTTCCTGAGAGTTTGAGGAATCAACAGTATAATGATCAATATCCTGTTAGATCATTTGCTCCACCAAATGCTCATTATGTTTTTGAAGAGTATCGAAAATGCTTTAAATGTGGAGAACGCGGGCATTTACTTGCTCAGTGTCCATATGTAAGGCATAAAAGACATGAGGTTGAAGTTAGAAATTCCATGAGAAAACCGATTGATCATTATGTTCCACCACATAGACGAGTTGTTCCTCAACAACAACAGTTTTATAATCAAAACAATTTTCAAATGAGGAACAATCGTCCCATTCAATATGATCAAAGAAATCGGATTGCAATGGAACAATCATGGAGAAAGCCTGTGGTGAACACAACAATTGATAGGCAAAAGGTTCCACAAAAACCAATTGTCAAATCAAATGTTGGACCTAAGTCTGTTAACTCAGATAAGGTTGCCAAGAAAGTTACTTTTGTTAACAATGTTCAGAAACCAATTGAGAAACCAAAATCTCAAATTCGTATTCTTAAAAGGCCTGAACAATCTTGGACACCCAATGGTACTCCAGGAGCTTCTACTTCAAAGGTAAGTGAGAAAAAGGAAAATGTTTTGAACAATCAGAAAAAGATTGATCCAAAACAGAAAGTTGTTGAAAAAGTTAATGAGGATGTTTCTTTGAAAGCCGATGTTCAAAGGCCCAAGACTCAGGCTTGGGTCCCCCGAAAGAACTAAATGATTTACTTTTTGTGTGCAGGGAGCTTCAGCTGGCCCTATTAGCAGTCTCTGGATTGTTGATAGTGGAGCTTCAGGCCACATGACGGGGGATCTCGCATTGCTGTTCGACGTGAAAAACATCAATGGAGGATATGTCGCTTTCGCGGGTAATAAATGAGGTTATATCACAATGGAAGGAAGCGTGAGTAATGGGATTGTGACCTTCGAGCGGATTTCTTATGTCAAGCAGATAGACTATAATCTGTTGAGCGTTAGTCAATTATGTGATAAACAATTTTCTGTGCATTTTGATGACAAATCCTGTTATATTCTCAAACCGGGCTTCAAAATTCCAAAGGAGTGGGTAATGTTGATGGCACCTCGAGTCAACAATCTCTATATTCTTGACATGTCCAAGGCAATGACATCACAGGGGCAAATTACATGCTTTCTATCCAAGGCGACCGAGAAAGAATCGATAATGTGGCACCGCAGAATGGGGCACATTCATCTGAGAAAAATGAATCAACTGGTGAGAAATGGGCTTGTCGATGGAGTAAACGTGAAACATTTCCATCTGAACGACAAGTGTGTAAGTTGTATGAAGGGGAAGCAACACAAACAGTCCCATAAAGTGAAGAAAGTTAACTCTGTTGAGATGCCGCTTGAGCGATTGCACATGGACCTATTCGGACCGGTCAAGCGCAAAAGTCATCTTGGAGAGCTTTATTGTTTAGTTGTCACTGATGACTATTCAAGATTTTCATGGGTGATGTGTTTGAAGAACAAAAGTGACACCTTTACCAACCTACAAGTTCTGTTCACTCGATTGGAGAATATCTACAATTTGAAGATTAAAAGAATCAGGAGTGACAACGGGACGGAGTTCAAAAACGCCAAGATGGATGAACTTTGTGAAAGCAAAGGGATACATCATGAATATTCGGCTCCGTATACCCCACAGCAGAATGGTGTTGCTGAACGAAAGAATAGGACTCTAATTGAAGCGGCTAGAACAATGCTCGCTGATTCAAATCTTCCGGTAATGTTCTGGAATGAGGCGATTTATGCAGCAAATTATACATTAAATCGGGTTCTAACAGTGAAGAAGTTTGGAAAAACATCTTATGAACTGTTACACCGACGAAAGCCAAACTTAGAGTATCTAGAACCTTTTGGGGCGCCATGCACGATGTTGAATCCAGGAGAGAAGTTTAGTCCTAAAGCTGAGGAGGGATATTTTGTTGGATATGCAACCCCGCTCAAACGGGTATTCAACAAGCGAACTCGTCAAGTGGAGGATTGGGCTAACGTGGAAGTTCAACGATACACTCAAAATTTGCAAGGCACGGGCCCTGATTGGATGTTTGATTACAAAGATTTCTTTGAATCATTCAACCTAGATAGCTTGGTTGAAGAAGCTGTTATCAGATTACTTTACGAGTGTGAAAACGCGGCGACTTCACCGTTGATGCGTCCAATCACCGTAAACCCCCCACCAGCTTCTAATGATACCAGTGCTCCTATACAAGAGGAAGAGATGTTTCAAGAGGCTTCAACTTCATTAGACACTTCAGAATCTGAAGATGAACAATTTGAAGAAGCCGTTCTTGAACATGCAGAAGAATTAGAGGCGCAACCTGTGAACTCAACTCCAAATCCAGATGTTGCTTCATCATCAAACACGGGTCATGATCAGGATGCTGTAGAACACTTGACTGCTCAGACGGGAGTTATTGTACCTGTTAATCCGGAATCTCGGATTCATCGAATTCACCCGCTGGAGCAAGTTATCGGTGATCCTGGAAGTGGTGTTATGACCAGAGGGCAGTTGAAAAGCGTTAACTCGCTAGAGAGTTTTGGTGCTTTAGCATTATATGCCAAAATTCAAAAATCTGGTAGTCAAAATGATTGGTCGTTTGCATGTTATGTGTCGCAGGTAGAGCCAAGGACATACAAAGACGCTTTGAATGAAGATGCCTGGGTTGAGGCAATGCAGGAGGAGTTATTGCAATTCCAGAAATTGGGAGTCTGGACGCTCACAGACTTGCCGCTGGGAAGGAAGAAAATAGGCACTAAGTGGGTGTTTAAGTGCAAAAAGGATGATCGTGGAGTTATTGTTCGCAACAAAGCCAGATTGGTCGTGCAGGGTTTCCATCAAATCGAAGGGATTGATTACAACGAAATCTATGCACCAGTAGCACGAATTGAAGCTATTCGGATGTTCCTCGCGTTTGCTTCATACAAGAAATTCAAAGTCTATCAAATGGACGTCAAGAGCGCATTTTTGTACGGTAAAGTCAAGGAGGAGGTTTATGTCGGGCAGCCACCAGGCTTTGAGGACCCAATCCACCGGGATAAGGTCTACGTGCTGAACAAAGCTTTATATGGTTTGCACCAGGCTCCAAGACAGTGGTACGAGGAGCTAAGTACATACCTCATCTCCAAAGGATTCAAGCGCGGCCTCGTCGATTGCACCCTCTTCACGAAGAAGACGGGAGATGATTTGCTTCTAGTACAGATTTACGTTGATGACATTATATTTGGTTCAACTAACGAACTTTTATGCAGGGAATTCGAAACTGTTATGCAGGAAAAGTTCGAAATGAGCGCTATGGGGGAGATGCAGTTTTTCCTCGGCTTACAGGTGGACCAAAGACCCGACGGGATCTTCATTCACCAGACGAAATATGTCTCCGACATCTTGAGCCGGTTCCAGATGGAGGACTCTAAGCCGATGGATACCCCGATTCAACCCAATCACGGGATTGGAGTGGACACTAAGGGGGAGCTGACAGACCCATTTACATACAGAGCAATCATCGGATCTCTGATGTATTTGACAGCGTCTCGACCAGATATTATGTATGCAACGTGTCTCTGTGCGCGTTATCAATCGAAGCCGAAACAAAGTCATCTGACGGCGGTCAAGCGTATCCTTCGATATCTGAAGGGTTGTCCATCAAAAGGACTTTGGTACCCTAATGATGATGATTTTGATTTTATTGCTTTTAGTGATGCAGATTGGGGCGGCTGTGACAAAGATAGCAAATCAACAACAGCTGGTTGCCAGTTCTTAGGGAGCAGGTTAATTACCTGGCAATGCAAGAAACAGACTTCCGTGGCACTGTCTACCTGTGAAGCTGAGTACATTGCAGCATCAAGTTGCTGTTCGCAAGTACTCTGGATCCAACAACAGATGGTGGATTACGGTTTGCAGTTTCTTAAAACCCCTATACACTGTGATAACGAAGCCGCAATTGCATTAACTAAAAATACTGAAAATCATTCTAAAGCGAAACATATCCGGATTAAATATCATTTTATCCGTGATTGTTATGCTAAGGAATTGATTGATATGGTCAAAATCCATACTGACTACCAACGTGCAGATTTGTTTACAAAAGCTTTTGACAGATCCCGCTTTGAATATCTTTTAAAAGTAAACAATATAAAGGAAAAACAGGACTAATCGGCACCTCGGTTTATCGCTTTTTAGTTTTAGTTTTTAAATTTTTGCTAATTGGGAATTTCTCTTTGCTAATTGGGAATTTCTCTTTACTATCATAATCCTCAAAGAAGTTGATGCTTTCGAGGGGGTTGTTTAATCCTCAAAGAAGTTGATGCTTTCAAGTGGATTGTTTCTTTCAAATTTTTTGTTTTGTTTTTCAGAAAAATTAAAAAACCCAAAAATATGTTCTTTATTTTAGGGGGAGTCATTTTATCAGAAAAATCAAAAACATTGAAAAATTTTCAAAAGACCTAAAAATTAGAAAAAACCAAAATGATTTCCTGGATAAAAAGAGGAAATGATAGTACATCAGTGGGGATCTGACACAGGCTAAAGAATTGTATAGTATAATGAGACGTATGTTGATTACGTGTGATATGCTGATAGGCTTCGTAGACTAAATATTGCGTGCATTAGTGATACAAACATAACAAACTACGCGTTTGTGGCTGAACACCTCATGGACATATGGTCTTAGTACCGTAATTTCGTTTGATAGGGTATTTGTACAAAACTCGGAGGTTTAGGGTCGTTATGTTAGTAGTTGTCTGGGGATAGCCTATCTGATCTTCTGCTGTAAGTCATTACGGACCTAGATCAGACAGGGTATCTTTATAAAAGAGCTATATGCCAAATCCTAAAGTTACCGAATTGAGGAACTTTCCATGTTATATGATGATCAAAGATTATCTATTACATCGTATTGATCATTGATGCAAATCATGATTAATATCAGTCCTCAACCTGGTATAGTGCATATGTTACTTTGCTGCATTAATTTGCTGACCTGTATACCTCTATGCATTATATCTTGTACAATTACAGACGACGAAAGCATAATCACGCTTTACAATGAGTCTTTGTGCATTTATTTCTTGATACGGGAGTATGTCGTGTGTGTGGGAACCACAATGTGTTAGTCTAATACATCTAATTCGTATCATTTTAAAGCATTGCGTAATTGTCTGCATGTGAGTTTATGTGGACCACAATATCAGCAATTGCCGTGTCACATATTGTTTCTAATGATAATATTAAAACAGATCATCGCTGTGCTCAGATTTCTCAGTAAACTGATATGATCCTCTTACCGGATATCACAAAATGTTTACTGCTTTCATTTACTTTGATGCATTTTACTTTGTTGCATTTTACTTTTATTGTCAAAAAGATACAAAATCCAAAAAGATTTTAGGTGTGTTTTGATAAAATTTCAGAAAACCCAAAAGATTTGCTTTTCTGCTTTATTTTTTGATAACCGGGGATGCTTGATGGTCAATTTCTGAGATTTGATAACACCATCTGGGCTTTGTATCGTTCAAAATGTGAAAATTTGAGTTTTGGAAGTTTAACAGTTTGAAAAATGTTGAACGGGATTCGAATTCGTGATTTGGCGAAATTTTCAGATTTTTCCATTTCACATTCGCCCCTTAATTGGGTCGAATGTGGAAAAATCCTCACTTTCGACCGTTTCAATTTTGGACGAATGTGGACATCTTCACCTTCGGGTATCATTCCACCTTCGGGTACCACATTTCACATTCGGGTCATTAATTTGGGACGAATGTGGAATTATCTCACATTCGTCCATCTCAAACGGGCGAAGGTGGCCTTTTATATATAGCCATTTCAGATTCGAACCTTTCATTCAAAAATTTTTCCAAATTTCTTCGATAACCAGACCTTGTTTCTAAGATTTCTTTTGACTGTGTTTTTCATTCCCTGTTCATCACTGATCATTTTGAGACTCATTTTACAGGTATTGGAGCGTTATACAGATCAGAATCGTCGTGTTTATATCCGGACCTAGGGTTTCAAAATTAAGGGTCTTAGAGTCTGTTTTGATGTTTGATTTTGATTGCATTTCAATCCACATCAGTTTTAGGGGGAGATATATGAACGAATTAGTGTTTAACATCGTTTAAATTGATTAATTGCTTGAATGAACAAAGTTAAACCTAATTTGTCTTTGAAAACTGATGTAAATTGAAATGTATGGACAATTGATGATGAACGAGTATTGATCGGCCACTTTAGGACACATTTGAATCAGATTTATGGATTAAAAACAACTTTGGCAAAAATTTTAATTTTGGGGTTTAATCTGTTTTCACCTTCGGTTCCAAAAACGGGCGAAAGTGGAAATAGATGGGCGAATGTGGGCATAAAACGGACGAATGTGATTGTTATTTGAAATCTTTACACATTCGACCAGTTGAATTCACATTCGACCACAATTTTATACATTCGACCAGTTTATAAAGGGCGAATGTAGAATCTGTAAAACCTTAAAATTTTTAACTTTTTGTCGTTTTTGCATTTTGACGTGTTTTTCTGTTTTTGATGTACAGATGGCTGATCAATCCGAGAATGTTGAAGCACCAGTAGAAAATGTGGAAACTCCAGCAGAGAATATTGTTCCAGATCCGGTGCAACAGGATGAAGTATCTGTTCCAAGCAGTTGGCCGTTCGAGCGATCTCACAACTGTTGTGCATATCTTGGTGACGTAGAGAAGAATACTGAGTTCACCGGGATCATAGAGTTTTTGAGAAGGAGCAGAATTGTGCATGCATTAGCCACACCGACGATCATATACAGAGACATTATTGAAGATTTCTACCATAATGCAAAGTATGATTTCTGGGATAATCAGACGATTATCAAGAGCAAGATTCAAGATATGGAGATGTTTTTGACAGAGTCTGATATACGGGAAGCACTGCAGATCAAGTTTGAAGTCAGTGAAGATCCCAGAGAGTTATCATGGACTGAGCAGAAAGCTTGTTTCTTACGGATGAAGTACAAAGGTCCGATTACAGATGGATCTATGTATAAAGGGAAGCTGGGCGTGCAGTTCAAGTACTTTGCACACGTTATTATCCACGTATTTGGATGTGTGAGCGGTGGATATGATGTTATGAGAAGAAGTTTGAGTTCATTAATGGTTGCGTTGACTCTCAACAAACCATTTAATGTTTCTGGTATGATTCTAGATCATATGCTGGAGATGCTGAAAGGTATGAAGCACAAGAAGTTCATGCTATATCCAAGATTTCTGATGATGATTTTTGACCACAAGTATCCAGAGTTGAAGAAGGATCCGACTATGATTCTTGGTCAAGATCACATGAACATTCGTACTCTAGTGAGGATGAAGGGATACAAAGGTGTGCAAGACAGTGAAAAGCCACCTAATAGGAGACTCTTTGGAGCCTTGGCTCGTCAGGATTACACTGATCCTGTCAAGAACAAAGCAAGGCACGATGATAGTGATTCGGATAATGATGATCCCTTAGTGTATGCTGATTCAAGCACTAAGAGGAAAAGACAAGTAGTCAATCCTGGAGCCAAAGGGAAGGGAAAGGGAAAGATTGATCAGGGAAGTTCAAAGCAACAGGCGGTTAGACATAAATCAACGGCTAAGAAAGGTTCAGGTTTGGTGGATGAAGAGTCAGTTGATTCAGAGGAGACTGAGATAGACGAGCAGTGGGATTCTGATGATGAAAATGTTAGGACCACCAAACGTAAGGCCACTATGGTTGGTGAGTCTGAATCTTTGAACAAGTCGATTGAAGAAGCTGAGAGAAGAAAGAAATCTGTTGAAGATGAGAGTCTAGGTGTTGATTTGGCAGAGTTGAGTGTTGGAGAGACTGTGGTGGTTAATTTGCCTAGAACGAAAAAGCAAAAGACCATGGCGAAGAAGTCTAGTACGAAAGAGTTGAGAGAGAAAGAGTTAGCTCAACTGTTGAAAGGAAAGAGAGTGCCCGATGCTGGTACATCATCAAAGCTATCTTCACCTGTCGCCAAGAAGCAAAAGAAAACCAAAGAGGCAGAACCAATATCAGCTGATCAACTTAACGTTGCACTGGACAATGTACTTGACATGTTCAGAAAGCCTCAGAAGGGAAAAGAAGTTGAGCCATCCAAATCCAAATCCAAGAAAATCACTGTGGATGATGATGTGATGAAGCAGGTGAATAGAAAGATGGATGACATGATGAAAATGATTGTAGCTCAACAAGCTGAGATTGACAAATTCAAGCAGAATGAGGAGAAAATGCTTCAGATTGTGGTAGCGTCTAAATCTAATCAAGATGAGATCAATGAGAAGGTTAAGATGCTTGAAGCTAAGAATGAAAAGCTTGAAAGAAAGTGTGAAAGAAACAAGGGCAGGATTAAACTGATTAAGGCAGATAACAAAGAACTAAGGGCTGAAAACAAACGCCTTAGTGATTTGATTGATGATCTGTATAACACTGCACCCAAATTGAAGGAGGGTGAAGAAGATGAAGAAGAAGAAGAAGAGAAAGTTGATTATGAAGATTTCGAATCTGAGAAAGAACAAGATGATGATGAGGATGATGATGAATCGGAGAAAAGTGATGATGATGATGACAATAATGATGATGATGATGATGATGTAGAAGGTGCTGGGAGACAGAAAGGAGATGAGTTTAGCAGTGGTAGTGATCATGATGGAGGAGATGATACTTCTAGATTCACTTATGAGAAGAGAACATCAAAGAAGAAAGATACTGGAGAATCAAGTTCTAAGAAGAAAGGTGAGAATGTTGATTCAGATGAGAGTATCTTTTGGAATGAGAAGGTGAGGTCTCTATCTGATGATGCTAAACAGTTGTATAAAGATATGTTGGAAAAGAGAGAGTGGACCATTGAGTTCACAGGATGCTTTACTGAAATATTCCAAACTGATGATATGCGATATGAATTGGAATATGAAGATCCTGATCTTGAAGAAGGGGAATTACCTGCATCTGTGGCAAAGGAAATAGTAGATGGTCTTGCACAGAGGGTAGGGAAAACTTTTGAGGAGTTTATGATGGATGAATCGATTCCAGATATTCCTGAAAAGGATATTGGAAGTCATTCAGATGATATGCAGACTCCTGAGAACAATGAAGTGGAGATGGAAGATATAACTCATGAAGAGTTTCCCCAGTACTTCAGACAAGATGATGAAGAAGAGGTATTTCCTGATTTCACTGAAGTACCAAATAAGTCAGCAAAGCAGAAAGCTCAGAAAAGGAGTGAAGAGTTTGTGGAGAAAGTATTTGGTGTTGATAATCAAGGACCTTCAAATCAGTCTGATGAGTTGAAGAGTTATTTGAGGAAATTGAGGGAAATGGATGAGAACCGACCAAAGCCTGAAGCTCAAGGTAACTTTTATAGATTCCACAACGCCAAGTTCAAAGGCAGAGCTCTTGGGTGGACATACTTGGGCAGGTTGAAATGCATAGCTGCGAAATGGGAAACAGGAATCTTGTATTTCAATAGATTCTGTGATTTGCTTACTCTACCGTACTGGGCGATCAGAGATTTATGTAGATTCCCAATGTCAGGTGCAGAAGTGAATGGTTCTCATGTTGGATGGTGCGCAGATAAATTGGTTTGGGAAAGTCGAACAAGATGGAAAAGATTCCAGCCTCAATATCCCCGAAGAAAAGTTCATAGGGATATTGATCCTCAAACCAATATGAAACGAGTTACTTTGATCTACAAAGCACCTGAAGTGATGAGAAAGATACCTTTGATGCCTATGCCACAGCATTTCAGTGCTGATTTTATCTTCTGGTATTATGATTGGAGAAAGGCTGAAGCGGTGATCGTGTTGAGAGATGGGAAGGATAAATACAAGCATGTTCATGTATTTGATCCTATGTGGTTGATTAATTGCACGTTTGAAGACATCATCATGCTTTTCTACAATCCGATCTACTATGAACCAAAAGATTTTGCTCAAGCAAGAAAGTATACGCAAGTGGTTGGAGTTTGTTTTGCCTATGACATCAATGCAGGAAGCAACTTGGAGGGTAAGCTTGGTAAGACAGTGAAGATAGCGAATGTGTCTAAACCAGTGAAGAGAACATATGAGCCTCCAATGACTACTGAGCAGAAGAAACAGCTCAGAATCAAGTTGATGAACAAGACAATGGACCAACAGAGAAAACTATCCAATCAATAGTCGAGGGGGAGTTTGTTGATGCGTTTTGCGACTAATGATTGGATAAACATAATTAACATATGTTAGAGATTGGGCGAAGGTAGATAAAGGGGCGAAGGTAGAATGTAGATGGGCGAAGGTAGACTGAAGCTGACAAGAAGACATATTCGACCATTGGAAGTGGGCGAATGTGGAAATGTTCCACATTCGACCAGTAGCAAGGGGCGAACGTGCAGTATCTATAAATAGGTTTTGAGATTTTGAGTATGTAATAGAGTTGTCAGTTGTGTCTGTGTTCAGGTCAGGTTCCAGGTCATTTTGGTGAAAGTCTGTAATTGATTAGATTAACGTGTGATTGATTGTAATTGAATATTTGAGAAAGTTAATCTATGAAAAAGCTTTGAAAATGATCTTGATTGTGTTTTGATTAGAGTTTTATCAATTTGTTCAGAACTAGGGTTTCCGCACCTGGTTTTGTAACTTGTATGATCATATTATCCTGTTTTAGCTAAAATCTTTCGCTCACAGAAATTATAAGAAAGTACAGAAAAATTATCGAGGAAATTACTAGAATAATATTGTGAGGTAAATTGACAATTTTTAATGGCCAGAAAATTGTGAATTTACAGGCACGATTGAATTCTAGAAAATTCTTTGGTAATACTAAAAGTTATAAAATGATAGAAATATAAGAAATATGAATAAATAAGAATTATACGAAGTATAAATAAGTTATTATAGAAGTATTCTTTCAATCTCTCGTATCAGTTAGAAAAATATAGGAACAACGTGTTAAGAATAAGAATATAATTTTATATCCTATCATATGAAAAGTTATCAAATCTTTTATATCTAATCGAAGGATAAGAAAATCAAAGGTGATAACCTTCTTCAGAAGAAATTTATGTTTAAAAGTATTCGAAATCAAACATAATTAGAAGAATATATCTGATTAATAAAGAAAATTTATAAATCTATACAAATATTGTACTCCCACTTG
The DNA here is from genome assembly GCA_030844895.1 of Ambrosia x helenae. Taxonomy (NCBI): domain Eukaryota; kingdom Viridiplantae; phylum Streptophyta; class Magnoliopsida; order Asterales; family Asteraceae; genus Ambrosia; species Ambrosia x helenae. The sequence goes on from CM061231.1 coordinate 89,228,681, forward strand.
AGCATTCCTGTGATCAAGTTGCTAAAAAGATATTTTTCCTCCGACAAAATTCGTTATATCTGCTGCTTATGCGAATTCCCTTCCGATAAAACCAAGTGAACATAAATATATTCTATAAGAATATATCATTTCGTATGACCTATCATTTGAAACCGTTAGTGCAAATATTTTCACAAATATATCCGGAAATATATATATTTTATAATTCCTTCTAAACTTCGTTCTATCTGTCTGGCAAGATCATTTCTTGAATCTAGGAAAGTATATTCAATTCCGAAATCTTATAATAAGTCGATAAAAGAATATCAGAATCCAAATCATACTATCAAGGAATTAGTATCAGTGTCCTATCGATCTGAACACATCAATAGAAGTAGGATTAAAGTTGTATTAAATCGAAACCTTTAAGAGATACTTCCATCCCATTCGAAACAAGGTTTAAAAGTCCGGCTCGTTAGATTTGAAGTGTCACATGAAGACTTCCTTGTATTTCAATTCGAAACCCGATCGGTATACAATTTGAAACAAATTGTATAGTTTAAAATTCAACTCGTTGAACGTAATGTTCCACCTGAAGACTTCTTAGTATTCCAATCTGAAAACATACCAGTATACAATCACTATATAATCACGCTCCTTTCCACAAGTTTTGGGATCACTAGTATGAAGAGACACGTGCAATCTGGAAAGGTGAGCCCTATATCCTGAATTTTCTGTCTAAGGTTAACATTCATTCGTGTTTAGCCCGAGATCAAGTCTCAAAACTCTTCAAATAACTTTTGATTCTGTTACGAGTTATTCCCTGACTTTATTCGTAATATAAACATTCACGATTTTGTGTATCGCCAAGCTTAAAAGATCGATTATACAACTCTATTTATAAACAACCTAGTACTACTAAATCATCACCACATAAATCTTAGAAAAATATTCCAACCCGTTCAGTTAAACTTTTATCAATTTAACATCAAAAGTTGAAACTTGATCTTAACGACTTTATAGCTTGGTTATCCGCATCATTGTCAATTGTTACTCCAGAATCCTAGAAACTATTCCCACCCGATTGTTATCATGTTCTCTACTCAGTGTATTATATTCTTAACTTTATGAAATAATACATATGTCAAATTACCTTCTATCTTTTCAGTAAGATTTTACAATCTACTGAAAATGATTAGTTATTTATCTTCAACTCACGATGCTTTGGTTTTTCTTTAAAAACCAATACTTGAGTTGTAAACTCCAACCAGAATATTAGCCACACAGATAATCTAATAACATGTTAATTTCTGGAAATTTATAAATCTCCCCGAGACAAATTAGGTTTTCAAACATGAAGTTGGTTATTTATTCTAAGAATATAAAGAAAAATGTGTATATCCTAGAGTATATCTATTTTCTTTGTATCATTCAAATAATATTACTGGAAATCAAGTTCGAAGACTTGAGAACCCAGTAAAATTTTGAGAAAGAAAGAAACGGTATTACACCAATGGTACTATCACTACTATCTCTATTTAAGAAATTTGGAGAAGTTGTGGACGATTATCATACTCAGTATTCTCAACCGTTGAATCACGAAACCTGAAACTTGTGACAATGTGATAAGAGAATTTTGATTATACTAAAGGTGTAATATATCGTAATGATAAACCATCATCTATAAATCGAGATTCTGTAGATCGGGCACGTCCATGGCAGCCTAGACCTCAAAAATCTGAAGCTCTTTATGACCATATTCATCTATATACGGAACTGATTAAAAAGCTAGTGATCAAATCAGTATGTAGAATCAAAGATGGTTATATGTCCTCTATGCATTCCCTGGGGTAAAAGAGATCCGGACCCTTATGAGAGGTATATCCAGACGTTTCCACAGGATTCTGTGTAGGGACATATGATACTATAAAGGAAAAGACGCATTATCCAATGTTGGAGAGAATTCTTGCACTTTCCAGTACAGATGTTGCTAATACCTTAAAAATAATATCAAGAGACCTTTTAGTTTGGTCAACATAATATCTATGTTTTATTCGATATAAGAATGACCTACTCTAAAAAGTATCTTACTAATAGATTTACTTCCTTCGGTCATATTCTAGTCATTTCACATCGATAAGAGAACTCTATCGTTCGAATATACTATAAATATCCTACATGATAGAGATCATTTTCCAGTATATACTCTAATGTTTCTTGACAGGTCTCCTGAGATAGATTATTCTCAACATCATGAATTATTGTTCTTGGTCTTCATCATCCGGGTTATTTACAAGATATTTAGTATAAAAGTTACTCATTAAGCCAACTTGATTAGATCACAATTTGATCATTTTCAATGGAAAAATTTATCACGATCATTTCCATCTATAGAGAATAAGTATTAAATCTCTTTCCAGTGTGTATATATATACATATATATGTAGGACATTGGTGAATTATTCCCAGCATGAATAGTTTTCTTGACATCATGTAAGTCTCGACTTATTATCTTCAATGATATTCGTTCTGGGTTCTGCTTCATAAATCTCTTGAAATTATTTCTACGGTATGGATAATGCTTTATAAAGATCCACCTTATACGATTATTCATTTGAGTTTTTCTGCGAAGCCTAGTCTCAACCCGAATATTTAATACAACTCGAAAGTATCTACAGCTCGCTATTCTCGAAAATAATCGTTTATACTTATTAAACTCGAAAAAGTGGATAGATTATATAAAACAAATTAGAAATATCTATACCGTTTTACATAAGTCGATAAATTATAGAAGATAATTTGAGGATTAATAAAATATCGTGAGTTATATGATCGTATATGACTACGATAATCCGATAAGTGACTGTCCTATGGTTATTTTCAGAATATATAAAAGAAGTTTAAATTTTGTAGAGATTAAATAATTCCAAGAATTAAGCCACTAGATCTGACTATAGAATATATTTTAAAGCGTATATTATAGAACAAAATTCTAAGAAAACAAAATCTATTATAGAATGTAAAATATTTTAAGATGACGAATACTACCATAAACAACCAGAGATAATTATAAGGGATATAATACGCGTAGACTTAATATTTATCGAGTAATTATTATAAATAGAAAAGGATTAAGATATAATGATATCTTAACACCACCAGGAAATCCATAATAAGAATTGATGCGGCCAAGGGATTGGCCAAAGATAATTGATATTACGAAAAACCATCGAGAATAGGAAGCTATTTAAAGTTCTATAAGCTTGAGTTAAGTAACGCTAAGATGAGATTCTAGAATTAAGCATCTACCCTATCCTTATAGAGTTTAGAATTTATTATCAGAAAAATAAATGGGGGACAAGTTCTATAGGTTGGGGAGAATCCAATAATAAGTATTGTAAAGACTATCAAAATAATAACTAAAAGATATTTATTAAACATTATAGGATAAATCAAATCGAATCTCGAGGACGAGATTCCTATAGGTTGGGGAGAATGTAACACCTAAAAGAATAAATGTTCCTTAATAACGATTAATTAATATAATTATTTTAATTTAAGCTAATCCGGCCCAACGAAGTCGGCCCAATATATATATATATATATATATATATATATATATATATATATATATATATATATATATATTGAGCCCACTCGATAATATAAGCCCAACACATATTAGCCTAATAATTAGACTCCATTTGTACAAAGCCCAATACTTCTTTGGCCTAGTAAGATTGTTCGGCCCATTTAACCTCTATGTCCAATATCCTCTAGCCCAAGCCATACTCTACCTCTACATGGGAAACACCTGTTCAAACTTATCCTCATCATCCTATTATCCATTGCATGCACCCTCCATCCTTTTCTGCTTCTAACTCACGCCACCTTTTACCATTTGAGATATACATACTAAAGTAAGTGAAGGGCACCAATAAAATTAAGAGAGAGAGAGAGAGAGAGAGAGAGGGATTTACGTAGAAGAGAGAGAGATGAGCCCCGGCGCCGGCACCGGCCTTCTTCTCCGGCCGAGCTTCGGTCTCCGGCAACCAAGTGATCACTTCCATTTAACCACGCGAACCACCCTCTGGTTTGGTCTCCTTCTCCAAACGACCACCTGCGTTGGATAAACCTCCGGCGATGGCACAATCCAAACAACCCGACCTCTTTCCCTCTCTCTGTTGTCATCTCCGGTTGTCTTCCTCGACACCGGTTATCTTCTCCGGTGGGTTCCTCCTCCGGTTTAGTTCAGTTCGACGACAACGATACCAAACAACTAACCGTATTCTGTTTTTATTATCAACTGTAAAATCCGATTACTCCCTGTTCCGAGCACCCGGGACCTATTCACCACCCGAACAAACCGGACAACCATGATAGCTTCTCAACTGGTTTTTAACCAACCTCTGTGACCGTTCATCTACACGTATATATATATATATATTATATGTATACGTGGGTATATTGGAAAAGATGTGTAATACTCGTCTTTGTTAACCCAAAGTCCGATCTTTAGTCATTGATACTTGTTGTGTTGATGATGGTTATCGGGTCTACAAGAACAATCAGACCTTATAGACTTCTGGTTCACTGGTTGTACTGACTGAAACCAACCCATAAACCACTCGGATACTACCCGATAATCCACCCCGGTAACCAACCATGACCACTTACCGCCCGACAGCCGCTGTTCCGACACCACGGATCGTCTTCTCCGGTCACCTGCTATCATCGGTGACCGGTTTCAGGCGGTTCCCGGTGGTACCAGGAGGGTTCATGTTGTGTCTCAGTTAGATTCAGCGGGAATGGTTCCATGGATGTTGCAACCCGGTTAATTCAGCTTATGCATGGAAGACTAGGAGGTTATTAATTATTAATTATTATTATTATTATTAACGTGAGACGAGTGGGACAATAATATTAACCCGATAATATTAAACCGAATAACTATATATATATATATACACTCAAGAATATAATATTAAAGGATTGTCCCCGACGTTATCACGTGCACAAGCCTTGCACGCGCTAATGTTATTAAAATATAATAGGTACACTATATTTGGAGATTATACCGTTAAGGAATAGATTACAGAATCCGGGAGAATATAATAGAGGTGAGTACATGACCCTTTCCCTTTTAAAGCCTTTGGGCTAATTACATGCTTGTCTAGTCGTTATCAAATTATTTTATATGGTTTATATTATAAAAGTATTATCGAGTTGTTAATAGAAATAATAGAGCTCGGTCGAATAGAAATCACGTAGGATGGATCCATTCGGTATCATAGAGTATAGCCTGGACCAATTAGAGGTTACGGGACCATATATAATCGATCTATACTCACGGGAATATATTCTTCTAAACCAAGTAGAGGTTTAGAACCACAATAAGCATTTGTATGGTGCTCCATCGATAATATATTCCACCTTAGAATGACCGAACTAAATAGAAAGAGTTGTATGATCGTTAAACTCGAGTTATTATTATCAGTATGTCTAAATTCGGCATGTCTCACTAGTATGAAAATACTAATGTACTTTAAGCATGTTGTCAGGTATTTATATGAAGTATTAAAGAGCAAGCCGAAGAATAGAAGATCTGGATAAGAAGAGGATACTATGGTTACGTTTTATGTATTTCATCGGTATTGAAATTCAGTTTAATGTAATCATTACAATTAAACCTGTTAATGCTAATCCGCTGCGCCACCTGGTCGTTACATAATGTATCTACAAACTCCCCTTTGGCTATTGCTCGGATTGATTATGCATTTTGAAGCTTGATCTTGATCTTGTTCTTAGCACGCTCACTCATTTCTGGTTCAGGTTGTTGAATTTTGCGTTTATTCGGTTCTGATCTAATCTTCAACGTATTACCCAACAGCTTATCATAATCACCATTAGCATGCACTCCCCATGCAAAGCAGAAAATAGCAACCGTTTGAAATATCCAAGCAAGTTCTATATCACGAACATCAAAATGAATCTGATTGTAATAAAATGTGTCGATATCTTCTTTTGAACAGTTTATCAACCACATAGGATCGAACACATGTATCTTTTTACGCATAAGCTTCAGATTTTAATCCTTTAGCATGATCACAGCTTCACCGGTCACCCAATCATAGTACCAGAATTCAAAATCTTTACTGAAATGTTGCTGGATTAGCATCAAAGGAATCCTCTTCATCACTTTAGGAGGTTTATACTTTAAAGTAACATTCGGTAGACCATTCTTCGGATCAATCTCATTCTTATGAACAATCCTCTTTGGATATTGAGGTCTACATGCATCCCATTTTGTATGACTTTCTCTCGTCATTCTCTCAGCCATCCAATGAACAATACTTGTATTATCACAACCTGAAATCTGATGTCTAACGATGTCTCTCACAGCCCAGTATGAAAGTGTCTTGATCTCATGAAAGTTTCTGAAATACAAGATCCCTTTCTTCCATTTTATACCAATACACCTTAGCTGTGGAAAGTATTTCCATGCCAATGCACTTCCTTTAAACACTTTGTTTTGATATTTGTAGACAACACCTTGAACTGCAGGTTTAGGTTGTCTCAATTCATCCTCTCTCAATTTCTTCAATAACTCTTTCAATGCATCAGACTGTTTGAAGACTTTGCCCTTTTCAGCTTCATTATCAAAAACTTCGTCAATTATCTTCTTGCGCTTTTCTTCAGCAATCTTTTCGGCCTGTTTGAGAGATTCTTCATTGATAGCTGGAATGCTGGAATTGTCATGCAAAATGCAGTATTCTGGATATTCTTCGTGAGAAATATCTTCAACTTCAACATGATTGTACTTTTCATCTTCAACTTCTTCAGCATCTTTTTGTTTTGGATCTGTAACTGGAACATATGGAATTTCTTTATCTTTTAGAATGTCTTCTAGTGACTTTCCAACTTGCTGTGCCAAACCTCAAAGAATTTCTCTAGCGACCGCAGCACTAACCTCTCCGTCTTCCAACTCAGGATCAATATATTCAATTTAAAATCTCATATCATTGTTCAGAAAGATTTCAGGAAATCTTCCTGTGATCTCAGGAGTATAACAACCTCTCTTCATCATAGCCTTCAGCATCTGCTTATCTGCTTCAGTCATACCTCCTGGTTTTTCACTAGAAGTACCTTTATCTCCTTTCTCTTGTGCCTGTCGCTCTTCAAATGAATACTGTGTAGCGTCATCATCATCATCATCTGAATCTGAATCTTTCAAACTGGTGGGTTTTCCTTTGTTCGCATTACCACCACCCGAAGCATCATCATCATCAAAACTATCATCATCTTTATCATCTTTCTCATCATCATCAGTACCACTGTAATCGAGTTGTTCTTCTTCCTCTTCAGTACCCTTCAGATGTGGTGCTTTCTCGTACATATTATCAATTATCTTCCTCATTTTCTCATTTTCTTATTCAACCACCAAAATCTTCTTTGTGTTCCTTTTGTTAGATGTCTTTAACATCTTGTTTTCAAGCTTAAGCGTCTTCACTTTCTCTTTAAGTTTATCAATCGTCTTAGCTTTTTCTTCAAGATTATCTTGACGTTCTTTTGAGGCTAAGACAATATGTAACATATCTTTTTCATTCTCTTTCATCTATCTGATCTCTGCTTCTTGTTGATTGAACGATTTCATCATCTTTGCAATCTGTCTGTTCACCATATCCATCACTAGATACTATTGCTTATGGAGTAGAGCTTGATTCAACAACTGGTTTATCAACTCTAGACTTCATACTAGCCAACACATTCTTCAGTGATAATGATATGTTCTCTGGATTAAGTTGTGAAGCTGGTTTAGTAGTAAAAACTTCTTTCACAAATTTCTGCTTTTTCGCTGTTAGAGAAGCTGCTAGTGATGCTGTTTTCGAGCTTGTTGCTGCTGGCATCATCTTTCCCTTCAACAACAAATCAATCTCCTTATCTCTTCTTTTCCCTGCAGGTTCCCTTTGCGACATGTGCTTTACTCTTCCTCTCTTTGTTGGAATAGGTGCAATAGGCAAACCTTCAATATTAGCATCTACATCAAAAATCAAATCCTGATTTTCTTCAGTGAAATCTTTCTGTCTCTGTTCTTCAAAGATCTTTTCTAATGCTTCAGGAGTACTAATTCTAGTGGCCTTGGGATCATCATCCTTCAGAGTTTCAGCTTCCGAATCCCAAACTGTATCTTCTTCAGCTTCTTCTGAGTCTTCATCAACAAGTAAAGTCTTTGTCTTCTTTGCCTTGCTTTTGGTAACTTTTTCTTCTTTGACTCTGTTTCCACAATCTTTTCTTTACCTTTACCCTTACTTCGCACCTTTGTTTATCACCTGGTTCTTTCTCTTAGCACTCTTTTCTATAGGCACCAACGGACTATCTGAATCAGAATCACTGTTCAGATGTCTAACAGCATCCTTACCCAGATCTGTATAAGCAACCGTACTCAAGTGTCCAAATAAACGTCTGTTTGGTGGCTTTTCTTCATCAGTCTTGCCTTTATACGTCTTCATCCTGTTAAGTGTAGTCATGTTCATATGTTCCTGATTCACCACTTGCAACCATCTGCAGGAATCTCGGATACATAAAAATTTGTCTGTCTTCAATCCTTGAAAAATTTCTTTCATGTGGTGAAAGATCACCCCGGATACATTATAAGGCTTGTTTAGAATCAGTGCAACAACCAATGAACATAGTGTATTCCTCAGCACGTCGAATCCCCCTCAAACTGGTCCAAACATATGAAGTATCACATGAAGTAGATACTTGAATGGAGGTGATAAGTTCGCCTTGTGCAATTGATAGTCTGTGATTGGTCCATTGTACTTTATTCTTAGGAAACATGCACGTTGTACAGACCATGGTAATTCAATTGGTTCTTCAAAAGAATCTATCAATTGTAGCACTTCCCTAAAATCATGTTCACCAAGCAATATCATCGTGCCTTGTATCTTGCTTTGGATTACCGATCTGTTATCCCAGAATGTTAATCCAGTGTTCTCCCAGAACTCCACATGAGGATCTTTGTAGATGGTGATAGGTTCAGCAATTGCGTGCACAATCCTAGATCTTCTTAGAAAATCAATCATTCCAGAAAATTCAACATCCATGGGTCCGATGTAAGCACAACAGTTGTGTTTAACTTCGAACTTCAACTCTTTTGGTGCTGCCTGCTATGGAACATCTTGTTATTGTTCAGCCATTTCGCCTGCAAAAACACAACAAAAAATACACAAAATTGTCAATTCGGATTCAAAATACAAATTTCAAAATTTTATGATATTAGTTCGACCCTTTGTGGGTTCGAATGGGTTTAGATTATATCGAATAAACACAAAATTGATTCATTCGGCCTTATAGATCCTCATTCGAGCATTCATTAGGGTCGAATGGACAAATTTTCAATTCACAATTGCCATTTTGAAATTCAGTCCATTCCAACATCAAATTCTGATTGAATCTTGTTCTAATAATGCCGAACAAGCTTGATTGATCAACATTTTTCACAATTAATCATTTATCGATGGTTTTCCTAAAATTCTAGGGTTTATAAAATCAAAAATCATAATTAGTTAGTTTAAACACTAGAATTTTGATTAGTCTCCCCCTAAAACCAACGATCAATGATTGTTAATGGTCAAAGTGTGTCAACAAACACTCATAATCAGTTAATCAAAGTCTAGGGTTAATGAACTTTGAACTCCTAATCTGATCTTGTTAGGGATGCATGACCTGTAAAACTTGTATGAAAATGATCACCAAAGTATCAGGAACACAAATCAAAGGTCAATAAAGCAAGGGCAAAACAGTGGGTACAAATTAAAATTGCCAAAGGTTACAGTTATGATGGTTCGAATGAGGGACATCATATATATAGGGGTGGTTCATTCGACCCTTTTAGGGTTCGAATGAGATACAAGGAAGTTGGTTCGACTTATTCAAAGGGCGAATCAAAATCTATGGGGTTCGAATGAAAATTTTGTAAAGGATCGTTTTTATAGAAAACAAGAAATGTATCACACAAGTGAAACAAATCAGGTGCGGAATCCCTTATTCGTATGCAATATGATAGTAGATCAATCAAACACAATGAAATCCATGATAAACATCTTTAATCATTGATAATCAAATAAGTTTTAGGTTGAAAGACTCTATTACAATGATTATCTTAACCTCCAGAACCTCCTAGACACACACTAGACACACACACAAACTCTGGTTCAAATGACACAATTCTATATTATGCAAAACAAACTTTAAGCTTATATAGACTTGCACATTCGACCTCTGCCATGGTCGAATGTGTACGTTTGACCTCATCAAAGCTCGAACCAAACCATTATATAAACTAAAATCTCGTTCGACCTTCATGTAACATCCTAAAAAAATGGCAATCTAATAGTTATCTATGATTTAAACGATTGGGGTTATAAGTTTAGGCATATAAACACTTTCGATTTAAGACGTTAAAGGGGCCTGAATCATATTTTTATAGATGGGATATAACTTAGGGAACAAGTTTATAGAGGATAGTAGATGGGGTCCAAATGAAAAACTTGTAATCTAAAAACAAATATAAAAGGGATAAACCCTAGGCCACTAAGGACTTAGGGAGTGTTGCGGCCAAGAAACCAGGCAAGAAGAAGAGAAAACGAGCGGGAGACGGAAGCAGAGGTCAACGGTGGGGGTGCTTCGGAGACAATAATGATCGGGCTTGAATATCACCATGAATAAAATCCGTTTGTATGTTTTTCTATCATGATTCATTTAGGGTTTCCATGAGGTTTCATTGTGTTTGGTTTCGGTTAGAACAGGTTGTGGTAGTTTACGTATTATGGGAAGGTGAGTGATGGTGATCGCAAAGGGTATTTGGTGTAGGGTGTTCGGTGGCGGTCATTGGCGGTTGCGAGGGTGGTGTGAGGATGTTGTTGTGGTGATGGTTAAGGTAGTGTGCGGTGTAGCCGATGATGGCATAATGTTATGCTAGTAGTGATTGTGATGTGCGACGGCGGTGTGGATCGGTTAAGTGGACTAGTAGCGACGGTGTCGCGGTGATGATGGTTCGACTCGATGGCGAGGCCGAAGTGGTAGAGGATAGCGGTGATATCGGCGATGTTGGTTACTGGTTACAAGGAGGGTGTCGAGGAGTAGTGGCTTGGTTTTGTTTAGAAGTGAATGGTGACGCAATGTAGTGATGATAATTGTGGTTCCTGGTTGTTGTGTAGTGGTGATGGAGAAGGGCTTTGTAGTAAGAAAGATGATGTTAAATGGCATTAGCATGTAGGTTTTTAGAGGGTGGGACAAGCTCAAAAAGATTTATTAGGATTTTGGTGAGGTTTGTTTGAATTGGCTTTTGGCAGTAAATTGAAGGCGTGTGTGTGTGAATATATGGGTGTTTGCACATGGATGAAATGATGGACTCTGATAATCATGTGGTGGTGAATACTAGCCACATAGGCATGGGAAAGATTATTAAGGTTTGGTTTTGGTGTAGATTCTACTGGTTGAATGTACGTGTGCATGGTTGCATGCGAATACACGTATGGTGAACATTTAGAGTTTGATAAATTGGACACCGGATCGACTTAATCACCGTTCATGGTTTCCATTAATAACCATGAATTTTTCAGTTAAAGGATTCGTGAGGCATGACGCAGTTTGAGGCAAGGATTAGCTTGATGTTTTAGAAGCTTCACAACATGTGACTTCTAATCCCCCTATTTTTTTTATTTAAATATTTTTGGGGCTATCATACATGCTATACCGGGTTTTCATACATGTTAAAGTGTTGACTAAATTAAAGAGCTTTACGACTTAAATGTTTTCATAAACGTTTTCTAACGAGTTGGTTCTTCAACGCTTGAATGAGTCAAGTGGTTTAGAGGTACAATTTTATGATACCATAATGAGAGTTAGGCAGAGTTATTATTAATAAGAGTCGAGTCTTGGTTTTTAGCCTAGATGGTGAATGGTTAGAAACATAGATGTGTCGTGTGTCACTTATAGAGTAATGAGATACGAGATATGTAGTTGGGTTACACGTGCGTAGGGATGCGTGTGTGTCCTTGGATGTTTGGAGACGGGCTTAGTGGCGAGATTACATTGCTAGTGGTTAACCCACATAAAGATGCAAGATGTCGAGTTATAGGCACCTGTGTGTGTGTGTGTCTATGTGCTATGTGTATGATGTAGCACCCTCGTGGTGTTTTAAAGAGTAAGCCTTAGTGGCGAAGATGATTGTCGTTGTCCTCGTGACGCGATGAGTGCCTTAGTGGCGAAGATGATTGTCGTTGTCCTCGTGACGCGATGAGTGCCTTAGTGGCGAAGATGATTGTCGTTGTCCTCATGACGCGATGAGTGCCTTAGTGGCGAAGATGATTGTCGTTGTCCTCGTGACGCGATGAGTGCCTTAGTGGCGAAGATGATTGTCGTTGTCCTTGTGACGCGATGGGTGCCTTAGTGGCAAAGAGGTGTGATCGGTCAATTTCTTGTGAATTGACCAAACTGTGTGGTAGGTTCCCACCTTATGTGTTTTATTTGCATTCATATAGATAAATCGGTGGGTATGTGTTGTGTTTTTGTTAAAGATAATAATGTAGAGTTTCTTGTGATGAATTGTAGTGGGGGGTGCCCGGTACAATTAAAAGGAGTATAGATGAACTAGTCGTGTGTAGCGACATTGCGTTGCAGAGTCATGGTTGTGGGTCGAGATAAATGATAAGTAAGTTATGATTATGAGTTATATTGGGTGGGGTGTTGATGATAAAGTGTTTAAATAATTAATGATGACTTTAATGCGATGAAGTTGAGTTTTAAAAAATAAAGTGTTTATGAGGTGTTTTAATTTTATAAACTTAAACTATTAGAATTCACTCAGCGTAGCTGACTTTTGCATGTATGTTAGATTGTGTTGCAGGTTTGTTCGAGTTGGTGATGCATCTTGGCTAGCGGATGGGATTACTTGTGATAGCATGGATGGCATTCGTAGTTTACAGATTTATCAACAAACTATTTAAAAAAAAAACAATTTGTACCATTGTAATTATTTTTCCGCTGCGTCATTTTAATAGAATTGTTGATTTTTAAACGGTACACTGTAATGAGATCCGACGGTAGGGTGCCCGGGTTAGGGGCCTTACACTTCATCACCCATCGTTTGACCTACCGTAGGTTCGAACGAGTCTTCGGATCTTCATTCTTCATACAAAAACCCCTGTTATTACTAATCCAAAGAATTAGCCACAAAACGTGTATCAACAAACTCCCCCTTAGCTATTGCTTGGATTATTGTCGTTCATAGTCAAGCGTCTTGTTCATCAGCTTTTAGTTGTGGTGCTTCAGAATATAACTTGTCGATCAATTTCTTCATCTCCTTATTTTTGCTCTCAATCAACTTGATCTTTCTTTTATTTTTTTGATCATAAGCCCCGAGTTTCTCTATAGTTTCCTCTAACTCCTTCTGTTGCTTCTGAGATGATAAGACAATCTTCAACAAGTTAGCTTCATTCTTTTCATCTGTTTGAACTCTTCTTGTTGTTCATTAAAAGCTTTCATCACATTTCCAATCTGTCTATTCACCAATTCCATCACTTCATCCGAAACAGTGACTTTAGGTGTAGAACTTGATTCAACTCTAGGTTTCTTTGTCTTCTTTTCCATCTCTGCCAAAACATTGTTTAAAGTTGTAGAAATGTTACCAGGACTTAATGCTAATGCTGGATCTATTGTAACTTCAGTGGTTTTCTTCTTTTTCAAACTTGGTGATGTTGTTGGTGTTGTTGCTTTTGAACTGGTTGCTTCGGGAACTTTCTTTCCAAGAACTAACCTTCTTAGACATGGTCTTCTTTCTGCCTCAAACAGTCTTCGCACCTTGTATGTGATGTATGGATCGTATAAACAACAAAGAATGATCAAACAAGTTTGTTTTAGGTGCGGAATCCCTAAAACAATCACAAAATAATAGTCAAACAGATCAAAACACCTAAATCATCATTTCAAAGATTTTTCATTAATTAGAAACTCAATTACACGTTTACAGATTGAAACAAACAGGGTAAGAACGTGAAAAGAGCTAAATAATATCCTAGAGAGAAAATCAGAAAGTGGAGGGAATAATATGACTCAAAGTTACATTCAAAAAATCAGCTTGACTATTTATAGACTGCACATTTGCCCAAACAGTTCGTGCGAATGTGCAGGTTCGACCAAACCAACTGGTCGAACCAAGCTATACATAAAAGCTATTCTACGTTCGCCCAAAATTCACTCCTTCGCACCTTTTGATTCTCCTTCGACCAAACACTTTTCTTCCTTCGCACCTTCGACAAATCACAAAACTAGTTTATTGAACAATCCGAAGCACTAGTCGCACAACTGCATCTACAAACTCCCCCTCGACTATTGCTTGGATTGTTGTCGACGTTGTTCGTCCATTCTGATGTTCATCAATTTGATATGTCGCTGAATCTTCTGTTCCTTAGTCAATACCGGTTCCTGAAATTGCTTCGGCTTCATCTTTTTCACTTCAGGCACCTTCTGTTTCTCTACAAACTTTCCGAGCTTCTTGTCATAGTCACAACCAACGTTTATATCATACGCAAAGCACAGAAATACCACACGTTGGTATTTTCCTGCTTGTTCAGCATCTTTAACTTCATAATAGATCGGATTATAAAACAACATTATTATATCCTCATGTGAACAATTGATCAACCACATGGGATCAAAAATGTGTATCTTCTTGAAGTTCTTTTCTCCGTCTTTCAGCACAATCACAGCCTCTGCTATCTTCCAATCATAATACCACCAAATGAAGTCTTTAGCGAAGTGTTGTGGAATTGGCAACAAAGGAATCTTTTTCAACACTCGCGGTGGTTTATACTTTAACGTTACCTTGGGCATTCCGGTAATCAAATCAATATCCTTTTTATGAACAATTCGTTTCGGATAGTGTGGTTCAAATAAATCCTACTTGGTTCGGCGTTCTCTCGTCATCTTCTCAGCAAAGTATGTAATATGACTATTTGACGCTCCCGTTAAACGGTGACGACAAATATCACGAATAGCCCAATAAGGAAGAGTCTTCAAATGATGAAATTTATCAAAATATAAGATCCCCTTCTCCCACTTTACTGCTATGCATCTCAGTTGCTTAATAAACTTCCAGGCCAATGCACGACCTTTGAAAATCCCACTGTGAAGTTTATAAAAGCTACCTTGTACCTCAGCTTTCGGACAGTTATTCTCTTTCTCTTTCAATTTCCTCAAAAACTCCTTCAAACTATCAGATTGCTCGAACCGTGGTTTATCATGCCCTTTGAATATCTCATCTTCAAACATCTTACTCTTTTCTTTAGCCATTTTCTCGGCCTGGTTTAGCACTTCATCAGAGAATCCAGGAAATCCACAATCTTGATCATTCTTGAAGTATTGTGGATGTTCCTCACTCGTTATATCTTCCATCTCAACTTCTTCAAAAGCAGGAACATCACGGTCATCAGAATGATTCCCGGCTTCCTTTTCAGGTATCTTTGGAATGTAATTATCAGCAAGTAACTCTTCCAAAGTCTTTCCCACCTGTTTAGCTAAACCTTCAAATATTTCTTTAGAAACCGCTGCAAAAACCTCTCCATCTTCAAGTTCTGGATCATCTAACTCCAATTCAAACAGTTTATTGCTAGACTCAAATATTTCTGGAAACCTGCTTGTCATGTCAATCGTCCAGACTCGATCTGTAAGCATCTGGCGATACATGTTCTTGTCTTCTTCAGATAACGACTGCAGTTTTTCATTCCAGAAAATATCGTCATCAACATTTTCACCTGGAGTCTTAGAGCTTGACTCTCCACCCTTACTCGAATCACGCTTTTCATACGTATACTTCTCAGCATTGTCATCATCATCATCATCGTCATCACTATTAAAAGCAGAGCTGTTTCCATCACTCGATCCACCATCTGAACCTCCATCATCTCCATCATCTTTCTTTTTCTTCTTTTGAGGATCGTTACCAGCATCTTCATCAAGATCTTCATCCTCTTCTTCGTCAGATGGTTCAAAATCTACCTGCTCTTCTTCTCGTTCTTTATCATCTTCACCAGCTTGAAGTAGAGGAGCTCGAGAGTACAAGTCTTTTATCAAATTATCCATGTGCTTGTTACTCTTCTTCAGCTGTTTGTTTTCCTCTTTCAAGACTATTATACGTCTGGTGTTTCTCTGTTCGTGCTTCAGCAACTTCTTGTTCTCTCTTTTTAACTTCTTGATTGTTTTCTTCAATTCTTCACTATCATCATGGGATGTGACTACGACTTCCAACATCTTTCGATCATTTGACTTCAATTGCTCGATCTCTGTTTGCTGTTTATTGATAATACTCATCATCTCAGATAGCCTTTGATTCACAGCATTCATAATATCACTATCAACTGAAACCTTCTTCTTCACAGGCACTTCAGCAACTTCAGGCAGTTTGCCTTTCCTCATCTTCTTGAGTACATTATCTAACGCTTCATTGAACTGATCAACAGGTAATTCATCTTCCTGTTGTGTACTCGATGTAGTTGCAGTCTTTTGTTTCTTTGAGGCTGGTGCAGTAACCGGTGACTTAGAACTAGAAGCTGGTGGTAGTTTCTTACCAGCAATGAGCGATTCAATCTCTATCTTTCTCTTCTGACTTGGTTTCTCCTGTTTCTTCTTCTTTGACTTTGTAGCCTGTACAGGTGAACCAGTAAAATCTTCATCTAGATTCAGAATCACTTCATCATCACCAACTGGAATTGGACTCTTAGTTCCTTGATCTTCAATAGTTTGACTAACAGACTCACCAGCCACAGTGGCCTTGGGCGTGGTGGTCTTTAACGTTTCAGTATCCGAGTCCCAATGTTCGTCTTCTTGCGTCTCCTCTGAATCAATTGACGCTTCATTCACAATATGCAAACCTTTCTTTGCCATCGTCTTGTTTCGTCTCGGTGTACTCTTCTTCTTTTCTGGTTCAGGCACAACCTCTAACCTTATCCCTTTCTCCTTAACCTTTCCACTCTTAGCACCGACATTAACAACCTGTCTCTTGCGCTTCGCATCTGGATCAACAGGATGTAATGGGTTATCTGGATCTGAATCACTGTTCGCATGTCTCACAAGCCCTTTTCCTGGATCTGTATAGTCAATCCTTGCTAGATGTCCAAATAAACGCCTTACTGGTGGACGTTCATTGACAGACAATCCTTTGTACGCTTTCATCCTAGCAAGTGTATTGATCGACATATGTTCCTGAACAACAATATGCTTAGGATCCCTCTTCAAGTCTTTATACTTGTTATCAAACACCATCTGGAGGAAACGAGGATATAGCAAAAACTTCAGATTCCTCGTGCCGTTCACAGGCTCTAACAAGTGTTCCATCATCATTCCTGAAACATTGAACGGTTTGTTCAATACCAGGGCTACCATCATAGAGCTAATACTCTTGCGCATCAAGTCATATCCTCCAGCGGCTGATCCGAAGACGTGTATCAAAACATGTGCCAAATATTTGAATTGAGGATACAGTTTTCCCTTGTGCAGTGAACCATCAGTGATCGGTCCATTGTACTTCATCCTCAGGAAGCACTTTCGCTGATCCATGAAACTAAGCTCCTTAGGATCTGTCTTCTCATCTCACCTGTATTCTCCAGAATCGGTGCTGTGTAACCTTTAACAATCATGCTCCAAGCCTCTGCTCCTTCTACTCCCATGCCTTCCAAATGGATCTTGAACATGGTATGCCACTGATTATACTCTTGCATATCCATGAGCTTTGGTGGCCGAGTTCCACTACCTGTAGACAAATCCTTAATCAAGGTAGAAATAGCATTAGTGGTTTGAGTATTTACCGCCGCAGCTGCTACTCCCCAGTAATCAGATTGTAGTGCCGGATGTGCTACACTTTGAGGCATCGTGCTTGTCGTTGCCATGTAGTTAAGTGGTTGTGAAGACTGTGTGTTCGTCTTTTGCGCTGCCACTGTCCATGGATCCATCATTTGCTGTTGTGGTTGTGTTGTTGCTGATCCCGGAGTAGTTTGAAAACGCCACATGATCTCAATCTGAAAATCTCAACACTTAGAAAAATTTTTCAACAAAATCCTAGGTTCGCCCGAAAAATAATAGGTTCGCCCAAACAATCCTATGTTCGTCCAAACTTTCTCACTTTCGACCCTTTTGGTTCTACTTTCGTCCAAACAGTAAAACCCGAACTTATCTATGACCAGAATGTAAACACAGACAACAGATTTTCCACGTTCGTCCAAAATTAAACGGTCGAAGGTGAAAATTACAACCCGAAAGTGAAAAGTTCAACACAAATTTTTCAGGTTCGCCCAAAAACTCCTCAGGTTCGACCACTTTTCAGCACGTTCGACCACAACACTCAAGTCAGGTTCCAGGTTCGCCCAAAACAGTCAGATCTCATTTTTGAAAAACGGTTATTGTTTGAAAAACGGTTATTCTGATCTCAGATTTTCAAAAATTCATGGATTTGAATGATCTCAATCAGGTTATGTTTCGGAATTGATTTGGAACAACTTTAAGTCTTGGAAAACTTGAATTCGACCACAAATTCACCTTTAAATCGATCAAAAACTCTTAGAAACAATGTTTATGTAAAAACAGATGATTTTATGTCAAAAACATGTCCAAATCAGCTCTGATTTTATCAAATTTGTTGTTGTATGATCCTCTATGCTCTGATACCACTTTGTGAGCGTTGGATTTTAGCTAAAACAGGATTATACGATCATACAAGTCACAAAACTAGGTGCGGAAACCCTAGTTCTGAACAAATTGATAAAACACAAATCACAACACTATCAAGATCATTTTCAATATCATTTCATAGATTAACTTCATTCAAATAAGCATTTACAATCAGTTTATGTTAATCTAGAACACACACACTATTTCTCAAACACACCTCTGAACCTGATCTGAACCTGGACACAAATGACAACTCTCTTACATTATCAAAATCACAAAAACTATATATAGACTCTGCACGTTCGCCCCTTTCTTCTGGTCGAACGTAGCCTTTTTCCACCTTCGCCCACTTCTGGTGGTCGAATGTATCTTCTAGTCAAGTCCAGTCTACCTTCGCCCACTTCAAATCTACCTTCGCCCCATTATATTCACATTCGCCCATACTTATTTACCTTCGGCCAAAGTCTAACATGTGTTAATTATGTATATCCAATCCTTACTCGCAAAATGCATCAACACCGGTTTAGGAGGTTCTGTCATTGTCATCAGCGCGAAGTGAGCTTCCTTCCCTGCAAAGAATTTTGAGTAGTCAATCTTGGTGCAGGCATCATCCACCATGCACGACTTGCGGGTCATTAGGAAATCTGCTTCTGCTAGCAATTGATCAATGTCATCGTCTAGTGAATTCACACTAGCTTCCGAGTCAGAATCACTCTCCATATCCGAATAAGCTGAATCATAATGCTCTCCAACATCTGTGACAGAATCAAGAATCATTCCAGACTTCTTGTCTTCACTCTCAGCATTCACATCCTTATTCAACTCCTCTATTTTCAACTCCGACACTTTCTCTATCACAACCTCCTCTTCAATCTCCTCATGCTCATCCAAACTTATCTTCTGTGCCACACAAGCCACATTTCCAGCAGTAATCTCCTCCACTCCCAATTGCATACCCGTCCAATCAAAACCTTCATCTTTTTGAATCACTAGTGCTTGGTTTTGATTTTCAGTTTGGTTTTGGGTGTTAGGTGTAGAGATGGGAACAATGGTTCGGTTTGGATTTTGTTGCGGTTGGTTTTGAGATGTGGGTTGTCTAGTATTGGTGTTTTGTTGTGTGTTTTGACGGTTCTGGTAGTTGTTTTGAGGTTGAAAGCTAGAGATGTTGGGACTGTTGTATGATACCTGATTCTGGTTTTGGTTTTGTCTGTTTTGGTAGGTTGAATTGAACGGGTTTCGATTACCTTGCTGAGCCGGCTGTGTACACTCTCTCTTGAAATGACCCTTCTCACCACAATTGAAGCATGTAACCTTGGCTTTTTTGAAGCTGTAAGTGGTGTTAGGAGAAGTTGAAAGGTCAGTTCTTCCAGTTTTCTGGATAAAATCAGTGGCTCTCCTCATTATGCTCGCAAATGCCCATTGTATGTCCATAAGCTCCATCTCCTCTTTATCGATTTGTGCGTAGTCCTCATTGGTGAGATTGTTGTTTCTAATCTGACTAGCAACTAAATCGTTGTATGATGCAACCATAGCAGATACTAATGCAACATGTTGTTGAGCAATCTCAACAGTCACATTGTTAAGATTAGAAGTCTCTAACACAATCGGGCTTTGATTTGATTGTGTTTGAGTGATCTGCATTTGGTTCATGTGAGGAGTATATTGTTGTTGTTGAGGTTGACTTGCTGTGTAACAGGCAGCTTGTTGTAAAGGTAAAAAAGGTGGAATAAAGTTTGGTGTTTGATAAGATTGTGGTGTGTATGATGAAGTTTGGGCAAGATAGTTTATTGGTGCTTTTGTGGGTTCAACAACATTGGATACACATGCAATGTGAGGTGCAACATTTGAAGTAGAGCTTGAAGTAGCAAGAGAAGTAGATGTACCACTCACATATAGATCTGGATTCTGTGGAATCTGCGCTCTCTTGGCTTTCCTCTTCTCCTCCATTTCTTTGTTCTCCAGTTTTTGTATGAACTCGTTGATAGTCCAATACTGGTATGCATCTTTTTCCTTTAACACTTCAATGTGTTGGTTCCAGTATGGTGGTAACGCATCAGCAAATTTATCGACCAGTTCTGACATCGGTATGCTGATTTCATAGCTCGAAAGTTCTGTGAGCGAATGGCAATACCATGGAACCAATTCTGATAGAGTCTCATTGCCCATGTAACTAAAGTTCTCAAACTCTTTTCGAAGCTCTTCCATTCTCAGCTTCCTTGTCTTCTCATTGCCATCATGTCTGTTTCTCAGCATATCCCACAATTGTTTAGATGTTGTACACGATCCAAACTGATGCAACAAATCAGTGTTGATCGCCTGAGATAACTGAGAAAACGCCTTCTTCTCGATCGCAAACTTCTTTTTCTCATCATCAGCCAAATTCTCCAACGGTATCGGTTCTCCAGTATTCTCCAGAATAGGAGCAACATAACCCTTCACTATCATCTGCCATGCCTCAGCTCCCTCTAAACCTTGTCCCTCCACATGTATCTTGAACTTTGTCTTCCATGTGTTATACTCCTTCATATCCATGAGCTTTGGTGGACGATTTCCGCTTCCTGATGATAGATCATGAATGAGTGTAGATATGGCATTGGTCGTCTGCGAATGAACGACAGCTGCTGCTACTCCCCAATAGTTGTCAATTGGTTGCTGTAACGGTTGCACAACTTGCTGAGGAGCAGAACTAGTCATAGCTATGTAATTGATTGGCTGAGATGGTGGACTAGTCTTCTGGGCTGCAACTGACTATGGATCTCTTGTTGTCTGCTGCTGTGGTGCTTGATTAGGTCTTGGCGTTGTTGGGAAGTTCCACATCTTAACCTGTAAATGTTCAAACACGAAAAGATTAGAAAAGTTTTAAAACAGACTACTCTTTCGCACTATCGGACAGGCGAATGAGAAAAATTCTTCTCCTTCGACCGTATTGAAGGGTACGAATGTGGACTGATATCACACAAACTTCTTTCGATCGTTTGCTTCTCTCGTTCGACCGTTTTCCCTCTCCTTCGACCATTCGATCAGTCGAATGTAACACTAACGGACGAATGAACACAAATAAGCAATGAAAGTCTACGTTCGACCACAATTACAACACCTTCGACCACAAACTCTCTCTTTCGACCAAAGAAATCACACTTTCGACCAAACTCTCTAGGTTCGACCCCTGGTAATTCAAAAACGGTTATTCTTTGAAAATCAGTTAATTTTGATCATGTTTATCAAAAGTTGATGGATTTTGATGATCTAAATCAGGTTTTGAATCGGAAATTGATTTGGAACAAGTTTAATGAAGAGAATTATCCAATTTAACCATGAAAACAAGCTGTAATCAATCAAAATCTTATCAAATTAGTTTGTTCAATGAAAACAGAAACTTTTTGACCAAAATTGGGTCCAAATCAACTGAGAAACTATCAATTTGTGGTTGTTTGATCCAGAATGGCTCTGATACCACTTTGTATGTGATGTATGGATTGTATAAACAACAAAGAATGATCAAACAAGTTTGTTTTAGGTGCGGAATCCCTAAAACAATCACAAAATAATAGTCAAACAGATCAAAACACGTAAATCATCATTTCAAAGCTTTTTCATTAATTAGAAACTCAATTACACGTTTACAGATTGAAACAAACAGGGTAAGAACGTGAAAAGAGCTAAATAATATCCTAGAGAGAAAATCAGAAAGTGGAGGGAATAATATGACTCAAAGTTACATTCAAAAAATCAACTTGACTATTTATAGACTGCACATTCGCCCAAACAGTTCGTGCGAATGTGCAGGTTCGACCAAACCAACTGGTCGAACCAAGCCATACATAAAAGCTATTCTACGTTCGCCCAAAATTCACTCCTTCGCACCTTTTGATTCTCCTTCGATCAAACACTTTTCTTCCTCCGCACCTTCGACAAATCACAAAACTAGTTTATTGAACAATCCGAAGCACTAGTCGTACAACTGCAACTACACACCTGTTACCGGCGATCCTTCAAAATCATCCAAATTCAAAATCAATTCCGAATCTTCTTCTTCCACAGTTTTCTTTCTCTGTTCTTCAAACATTTTATCTAAAGATTCAGGTGTAGTGATCTCAGTGGCCTTGGGATCAATACCCTTCACAGTTTCATTCTGAGAATCCCATTCCTCATCATCCTCAGTCTCTTCACTATCAACTTCATCAACTAGCATAGTCTTCGCTTTGCTTTTGCTCTTAGTCACCTTCTTGGTTTTAGCTTCAGTCTGATCAACTTTCTATTTTCCCTTCCCAAACTTTGCCCCTTTATTAATGACTTGTCTCTTTCTCTTTGCAGTCTTGTCTACTGGACATAGTGGATTGTCAGAATCATAATTACTATTAGCATGTCTAGCTTTATTTTCACCTTGATCCTTATAAGCAACATCCCTCCAATGACCAAACAAATTCTTATTCGGTGGCTTCTCTGCTTCAGATAATCCCTTGTAAGCAATCATACTGCTTAAGGTAGCGAACTTGATATGATCCTGATTGATAACTTGCAGAGGATCTTTCTTCAGTTCAAGATACTTGTGATCAAATACCATCTGTAGAAATCTAGGGTACATTAGAAACTTGTCACCCTTCAAGCCTTGTAGAACTTCTTTCATGTGGTGAAATATCATCCCAGACACATTGTAAGGCTTGATCAGAATCAGTGCCACCACTAAAGAACACAAAGTATTCCTCAGCACATCGAATCCTCCACTAACTGGTCCAAACACATGCATAATAACATGTAGTAGATAGTTGTAGGGTGGACACAACTTTGCTTTGTGTAGCATACAATCAGTTACTGGTCCATTGTACTTCATCCTCAAGAAGCACTTCCTCCGCTCTATCCAGGGCAATTCTATCGGATCTGTTGAAGAATCTTTCAATTGTAAGGCCTCTCTAATATCTTGCTCTGAAACTAGCACAAGATTTCCTTGGATTTTGCTTTGAATCACTGAGGCGTTCTCCCAATATGTAATAGTTGCATTCTTCCAGAAATCAACTTGTTGGTCTCTGTATATTGTCACGGACTGTGCAAGAGCCTAAACAACTCTGCATCTCTTCAAGAAAGCTATCATACCATCAAACTCTGTGTATTTCCCAACAACAGCAAGATAAGCACATCAGTTGTGCTTCGGCTTGAAGTTCAACTCTTTTGTTGCTTTCTTTTCCTGAGGTGCTGTCTCTTTGACACTTTGGGATGCTTCTTCAGTCATTTTATCTGCAAAATAAACAATCAAAAACATTCAAACTTGTTAAAACAGATAAAACAAGATTTTGGTCAAAAATTGTTTCATTCGACCCAACGTGCGTTTGAATGTGTTTTCAGTAGTTCGAATGTGATGAAAATCACTACATTCGACCTGTAAGTCTTCATTTGACCCTTCGACAGGTTCGAATGAGACTTGTTCATATTAAAATTACGAAATTGTTGAATTAACCATTTCAATCTCTGATTTTGATTCACATTCACCCTAAAACATCCGACTAACATATCCTAACAATCAATTTTATCAATTAATCATTATTGGTGGTTTTTCCCCAAAATCTAGGGTTTAAAACATCAATATTCATCAAATTAGTGCTTAAACATGTGATTTTGTGTTATTCTCCCCCTAAAACCACCAATAAAGATTAATCAGTGATTAATTTGGACTAACACACTGTCTAAGGCCATCAAATCGACTGATTAGGGTTTAAAGCTTCAATCAATGATTCTGGTCGTTTCCATGGATGATTACCTGTATAAGTGATATGGAAATGATCAGAAATATTTAGGGAACAAGAAAATAAGGTGCAAAAGGTTTGAGCAACAAGATCACTTTAGGATTAAAATTTGAAAAACTTTCAGAATGGGTTCGAATGAGCAGACACCCATATATATAGATGATACATTCGACCCTTGTAGGGTTCGAATGAGAAGATCAGATCTACATTCGACATATTAAAAGGTTCAAATGAAAAACTGATGGCTCGAATGAAAAATTAAACATAAGAACACTCTCATTCGACCTCCTGGCCTGGTTCGAATGAAACCCACAAATCATCATTCGACCTAACGAAAGGTCGAACTAAAGATTTGGAAAAATGAAATTTTATCAAATGTCCGATTCGAATCCCGTTTGAACATTTTAACCCTTGAAAACTTTCAAACCTTAATAATTTCTCATTTCAATGAAACAAAACTCAGATTGGTTCGTCAAACTTCAGAAAATGACTATCATCCACCATCAGTTATCGAAAATAACTCATAAATGTAAATTTTTTTAATTTTCTGAAATTTATGCTAAAACACACCAAAAATCTTTTTGAGTTTTTGTATATATGAAGAAAATGAATAATTTAAAACAGTAAACATTTTGTGATTTTCGGTAAAAGGATCATATCAGTTTATGAGAAATCTGATCACATCGTTAATCTTTAACATTTTTATCATTAGAGACAATGTGTGATTTGGCAATTGATGATATTGTGATCCACATAAACTCACATGCAGACTGTTATGCAGTACTTTAAACTGATACAAATATTTATAGTATAAATTCATTCAACTGTGGTTCCCACACACACGACATACTCCCGTATCAAGAAATATTGCACAAATATCCATTGTTACACGTGATTATGCTTTAGTTATATGTAATTCCAAGGAATGAGGCACAGAGGTGTACAGGTTAGCAAATTAATGCTACAAAGTAACATGTGCACTCTACCTGGTTGAGGTCTTATATCAACATGATTTGCATCAGTGATTATATACGATGTATTAGATAATCTTTGATTATCATCACACATTTAAGGTTCCTCAGTTCGGTAACTTTGGGTTTTGGCAATAAAGCTCTTTTTATAAAGATACTCTGCCTGATCTAGGTCCGTAAAACCTTATGACAAAAGATCAGATAGGCTATCCCCAGATAACTAATAACATAACAACCTGAAACCTCCGAACTTTGTACAATACCCTATCAAACGAAATTGTGGTACCAAGACCATATGCCCATGAGGTGTTCAGCCACATAGTAAATCATTTGATATGTATGTATCAGGCACACAATATTAGGTCTATGAAGCCTACCAGCACATCATACAAAATCAACATATTCCTTATTATACCATTACAATTCTTTAGCATGTGTCAGATCCTCACTGATGTACTATCATTTCCTCTTTTTCTCCAAGAAAATCATTTCTGATTTTTCTCACTTTTATGGATTTTAAAATTTTTAATGTTTTTGGTTTTTGTGAAAAGAACATGCTCCCCCTAAAATTGAAAACATATTTTTGGGTTTATGATTTTTTCTGAAATAGTAAAAACAAAGCTAAAAATTTGATAAACTGATGTGGAGATTACTCTTGCTTTTCAGTTATACCATTAGCTTGTAATAAAAATTCAAATCGTGATTTATCAAAAGCTTTGGTAAACAAATCGGCTCTTTGGTAATCAGTGTGGATTTTGACCATGTCAATTAATCCTTTGGCATAACAATCACGAATAAAATGATAACTGACTTGGAAATTCTTAGCCTTAAAATGATTGACGATGTCTTTAGTGAGTGCAATGGCTGCTTCATTATCACAATAAACTGGGGTTCTAAGATATTCAAACCGTAGTCGCGCATCTGTTGTTGTATCCAAAGCACTTGTGAACAGCAACTCGAGGCTGCCACGTATTTTGCTTCACATGTAGACAGAGCAACCGACGTCTGCTCCTTACACTGCCAGGTCACGAGCCTGCTCCCCAGAAATTGACATCCAGCCATTGTGGATTTTGCATCAATATCACAACCTACATAGTCAGAATCACTAAAGGTAATAAAGTCAAAGTTATTATCCTTAGGATACCATAACCCGCGTGATGGAGTGTCCTTCAGATAACGAAGGATTCGTTTGACTGCAACTAAGTGACTTTGTTTCGGCTTCGATTGAAAACGTGCACAGAAACATGGGGCGAACATTATATCTGGCCGAGATGTAGTTAGATACATGATAGATCCGACAATGGCACGATAAGTATAGGGACCAGTAAGCTCCCCTTAGCGTCAACTCCAATCCTGTGATTAGGTTGTATAGGAGTATCCATAGACTTCGAATCATCCATCTGGAATTGGCTCAGGACTTCAGAAACGTATTTCGTCTGGTGAATAAAAATTCCCGTTGGCAATTGATCCAACCACAATCCTAAGAAAAATTGCATTTCTCCCATAGCAATCATTTTGAATTTTTCCTGCATAACTCTTTCAAATTCCCTGCATAACAATTCATTAGTAGAACAAAAAATAATGTCATCAACATATATCTGCAAGAGAATCAAATCACCCTCTGTTCTTTTTGTGAATAGGGTACAGTCTACCAAACCTCTTTTGAATCCTTTGGAAAGAAGATAATTGCTCAGCTCTTCGTACCACTGCCTCGGGGCTTGGTGTAAACCGTATAACACTTTGTTAAGTTTATAGACCTTATCCCGGTGGATAGGATCCTCAAAACCCGGTGGTTGGCTGACGTACACTTCTTCTTTCACCACACAATATAGAAAAGCACTTTTAACATCCATCTGATACACCTTGAATTTCTTATAAGATGCATACGCAAGAAACCTTTGTAACACCGCGAAAATTGTCCCAAATTTCTAAGTCCTTATATTTTTCCTCTAACTCACCTTGTACGCATATATATATATATATATATATATAATGATAATAATAATAATAATAATAACACAAACATTATAACCAAACTCTCCAAACCAAACCCAATATCCCTTTCGTATTTCCTAAGCCCAATCCAAGACAGGCCCATCAAACCAGGCCCAGTAGCCAACCTCCCCCCCCGTTCTGTTTTAAAAAAAAAAAAAAAGAGAATTTTGTTCCTGCTCGGGTTCGAACCAGAGCCGAGTCAAACCAACACCCAACACACTAACCAGCTAGGCTGGCCTTCACATCTGATTTAATCCAGGCACAATATAATTATATCACTTGTTTGATTGTCACAGTTGACTTGGAAAGTCAACTGTGACATACGACTTACCATAATCAATCACCTAAACTCGCGATTTGCATATTTTTGGTATCTTCACATGATTATCGGCCATTTATGACTAGGGTACACGTTTATTGACAATCAATTGATGCCCAATTAAACCTTATACGCGTATGTTATTCAATGATGGGTCAACTCATACCAATTCGATCACCCAGGACTTCATACTATAAATTGATCATCCACGAGTATTCACAACTCGCCATTACACCTTTCTCAACCATCAATTCCTCTGATTTATCCTCTGATATTATTAAACGATCGTTTTTTTTACTTTTGGTTTGACCGATCATTCGAACTCGAAACAACGTTGTAAGTTTAATTATTTTTGTGGGTTATGTTCATCGGCATCCACACATCAATAGCCCTATGATTAATTAGGCTATTGATGTGTGAATCAATGTATTGCAGAATCTAGGGTTTCGAAGGTTTGATTTGGGGATAAACTGAATCAGCGTAGTGTATATATTTAATTTAAAACAGAAACAATCACAACCACTGGTCTGGACCAAGTGGTTGTGACTGTTGCTTATTACTCTAGCCATCCGGGTTCGAGTCCCGGCAAGGGCACCCCTTTTCCCCTTATTTTCATTTTTTTAAACAAACAAACCAATTATATATATTATACATTTAATCTTGTAAATTCGTTTTTAATTATTAAAACCTTTTCATAAATTCTAAAAAAAATATTTTTAACAAATCTGATGTAAAAGTTTTACCCACAATTTTTAGTTTTCAAAAATTTATTTATTTAATATATATAATAAATAAATCAAGTTTATTCTATTTTATTTATAAAAATCTATAAAAATATCAAAACAATCTTATTAATTTCCACAAAAATTATCCTGAGTTTTTATAACATTAAGGTTTTCAGAAATGATTTTTATTTCTGAAAAATCATTTATTTAATATTTTTAATCAATTTTTGTTAGTTTTAATCATAATTAAATCATAATAAATCCAATTTTTAATATTTTTGCACCAAAATTTTATACAAATTATTTCTGAATATTTAGAACAGAAATATAATTTTTAAACTGAAAATTCTTTAATTTTAGTAATTTTTAATTATTAAAGTTAAAGTTTGACAATTTGTTATAAATAGAATTAATATTCTATTTTAAAGAAACTAATTTTATAAAAATTATTTTTACACTTTAAACACATTATTGTGACCATCCTAAATTTAAATTTCATAAAAAGATTTTTGGTTATTTATTTATTAATATTCCCTCAATTATCCAATATTTTTGATATTAATCAAACAAGCATTTATCCCCAAATTCGAAGCCCTAGAACATATTTGTAGACTAGATAGACTTAGACATATTTATTACTTTATTATAGGGTGATACTTGACACGTTTGGGCAACACCACTATTCAATTTTTCAACAGATATAACATTTTGCTAAGGTGAGTTTTACATAGCCCCTTTTCTATTTATCACCATTTTTGGGGTGAAACATGTTACAACATTATTTATGCAATTCAAACATCAATGTGTCTATGTGTATTTCTATGTTGCATTATGTCTTGAACATGACTAGGGTAAGCACACTTCTAGCATAAACATTTTATCAGCCAAACGGTATACATTGATAGATCTATTGGACTGACAATCCCACCCGGATACGTGCCTCCTACAAAGGTTGCGTGGGTGTTTGTTACTGTAATATAAACGAGTGAACCATGAGCGTATGGGATGTACCACAATTCAACAGTCACAATGGTTGATTATGCACTCGATTTACTTCTAGTATGTTTTCACATATGGACTAGATTGCCATGACACATGAATTGCACAACAATTTTATTCGATTATCAAAACCTATGTAATTCTCACCAACTTTTGTTGACCCAAAATATTTTCAACTTAACATGTTTCAGGTTCTACTTGCTTGAAGATTTGATTTGATGCTTGAAGATGTTTGTATAGTTTTATTCAAATTGAAGTACAAATTTTTAGAACAATTGTATGTAACTTATTTAAATTATTTAATGAAATTTATTATTCACCATGAGCTACTGAACAATCATCAATACGTGACATCCCGATGTTTCCGCCATCGGTTGGGGTGTTACAGATTGGTATCAGAGCCATGGTTATAGGGAATTAGGTTATTAGAAAAATAATCTAGTCTATAACCATAGGATTTAACCAGTACTTACTTCTTTTACTTGCTATACTCTATCTCCCTCCTACTTCTTATCCTTACTTTCATCCCTACAAGAAGGTTGCTCTCCATCACTGGATCCACTCTTAGACTAATAAGGCAAAATCCTCAGGTTTAACCTGAACCACCTTGAGATCTCGTCGAAGTTCTAGATTTTAATAACGAACACGTGCAATCTGGAAGGGTGAACGCCTGTATTCTGAGTCTTCTGTCTAGGCTGGCATTGCGCATATATCCCAATCAGACGAGGCACCCGGATGCCTACCTGGGAATTCTCGGGATGAGTGTTCACTTATAGGCTAAAGCACGTCTTCATATGTTATTAGAATTTAGAGTCTTTGATAAGTCAATGTTTTCGTTTATTCGTTTTAATGAATAAATGATTACATTCCTTGTATAACCTCATTCATTTCATTGTGTCTCTTACAGATCATGCCTCCACGTCGCAGTGCTCGTCTTAACAGTGGTGACAATCATGATGAAGGGAGTAGCAACCACAATCATAACCATGACACTAACCACAACAACAACAACAATAATGGTGTCGATGCTCAACTGGCTGCAATCATCTCGCAACAAATGGCGCAGCAAATCGCAACTCTGGTTCCCAACTTACTAGCTCAAGTCATCTAGTTGAACGGCAACGGGAACGGCAACGGTAAGGGGAATGGAAATGGAAACCACAACGGGAATGGGAATGGTCTTCCAGACTGCACTCTCAAGCACTTTAATTACTGTAATCCCCCAAAGTTCAGTGGAGAAGAAGGAGCTACAGGACTCCTACAATGGTTTGAGGGTATTGAGAATACCTTCATCAACAGTGAGTGCCCCGACAATTTTAAAGTCCGTTATGCCATGAGTGTTCTTCACAAACGAGCACTCACTTGGTGGAATGAAGAAAAACGCACTCGCGGAGCTGAAGCTGCACTAGCCTTAACTTGGGATCAAGCTAAAGACATTATGAAGGCAGAGTTCTGTCCTCGTAATGAAATTAAGAAGCTGGAAGATGAATTTCATGAT
Organism: Ambrosia x helenae; assembly: GCA_030844895.1. Taxonomy (NCBI): domain Eukaryota; kingdom Viridiplantae; phylum Streptophyta; class Magnoliopsida; order Asterales; family Asteraceae; genus Ambrosia; species Ambrosia x helenae. The sequence goes on from CM061231.1 coordinate 89,259,631, forward strand.
CTTGCTCAAGACAGTGGGGAAAACCTTGCTTACAACACTCGTTTTCACGAACTTAGCTTATTGCTACCCCACAAAGTCACCCCTTTGCCCATTGCGATCGAAAAATACATTGGTGGTTTACCGATGCAGATTCAAGACACAGTGTGGGGAAGGAACCCTGCTACTTTGGAGGAAGCAAAGCGTTTGGCTGCCACCCTAACAGATAACCATGTGAAGGCATGAACCCTAACTCGTAAAGGGGAAAAGAAAAAGGATACTCCCCAACCTGCCGTTGAAATCAAAACCGAGGCCTCAACCATCGGGAAGTGTAAGGTCAGGAATTTTGCAATAGACACCACTACCCCACCCAACAAGAAACAATACAACGGGAAGCTACCTAAGTGTAACACCTGCCAGTATCACCATCCAACCCAAGTACCCTGCCGACAGTGCACCAATTGTCAAAGGTATGGACATCTTGCAGATGCTTGTCGAATCCCTGCTACAAACGCTCTTGATGCTCCAAATAACCCTGCTTGAGACCCTCCAGCTACCTAATAGCAAAGTCTACCATCTGATTGATGTCTATCTTTCTCTTTAATTCCATGTATTGACATTTTTATTTTCAAGTAATAAAATTCGAGTATTATCATAACATCTGTGTGCATACTTGTTTGAATGTGAACTAATTGCTATATCTATGATCATACTTGCTTACTTGTACAACAATCAGTTGACTACCAAACAATTTACTCAACAATTGGTAGAGGTCATCATGTCTTTTCAACAGTCGGGAGAGGCCCTACGACCTGCTCAACGACTGGTGGAGACTATCGAACCTGCTCATCAATCGGTAGAGTCATAAAAGGACGCAAAACCCTAATGTAAGGTAAATTGGTAATTACGGTCCGGAACGTAATCATGAATTTATAGGTACATTAAGGTAGTGTGAAATTTTATTAAGGTTTTCAGTAGTTGGCCAATTGCAAATCTAGTGTTTCTCTTAACTTTGGGACGAAGTTCCTAAAAGTAGGGGAGACTGTAACACCGCGAAAATTGTCCCAAATTTCTAAGTCCTTATATTTTTCCTCTAACTCACCTTGTACGCATATATATATATATATATATATATATATATATATATGTATATAATCATAATAATAATAATAATAACACAAACATTATAACCAAACTCTCCATAACCAAACCCAATATCCCTTTCTTATTTCCTAAGCCCAATCCAAGACAGGCCTATCAAACCAGGCCCAGTAGCCAACCTCCCCCCTGTTCTGTTAAAAAAAAAAAAGAGAATTTTGTTCCTGCTCGGGTTCGAACCAGAGCCGAGTCAAACCAACACACAACACACTAACCAGCTGGGCTGGCCTTCACATCTGATTTAATCCAGGCACAATATAATTATATCACTTGTTTGATTCGTCACAGTTGACTTGGAAAGTCAACTGTGACATACGACTTACCATAATCAATCACCTAAACTCGCGATTTGCATATTTTTGGTATCTTCACATGATTATCGGCCATCTATGACTAGGATACACGTTTATTGACAATCAATTGATGCCCACTTAAACCTTATACGCGTATGTTATTCAATGATGGGTCAACTCATACCAATTCGATCACCCAGGACTTCATACTATAAATTGATCATCCACGAGTATTCACAACTCACCATTACACCTTTCTCAACCATCAATTCCTCTGATTTATCCTCTGATATTATTAAACGATCGTTTTTTTTGACTTTTGGTTTGACCGATCATTCGAACTCGAAACAACGTTGTAAGTTTAATTATTTTTGTGGGTTATGTTCATCGGCATCCACACATCAATAGCCCTATGATTAATTAGGCTATTGATGTGTGAATCAATGTATTGCAGAATCTAGGGTTTCGAAGGTTTGATTTGGGGATAAACTGAATCAGCGTAGTGTATATATTTAATTTAAAACAGAAACAATCACAACCACTGGTCTGGACCAAGTGGTTGTGACTGTTGCTTATTACTCTAGCCATCCGGGTTCGAGTCCCGGCAAGGGCACCCCTTTTCCCCTTATTTTCATTTTTTTAAACAAACAAACCAATTATATATATTATACATTTAATCTTGTAAATTCGTTTTTAATTATTAAAACCTTTTCATAAATTCTAAAAAAATTATTTTTAACAAATCTGATGTAAAAGTTTTACCCACAATTTTTAGTTTTCAAAAATTTATTTATTTAATATATATAATAAATAAATCAAATTTATTCTATTTTATTTATAAAAATCTATAAAAATATCAAAACGATCTTATTAATTTCCACAAAAATTATCCTGAGTTTTTATAACATGAAGGTTTTCAGAAATAATTTTTATTTCTGAAAAATCATTTATTTAATATTTTTAATCAATTTTTGTTAGTTTTAATCATAATTAAATCATAATAAATCCAATTTTTAATATTTTTGCACCAAAATTTTATACAAATTATTTCTGAATATTTAGAACAGAAATATAAATTTTAAACTGAAAATTCTTTAATTTTAGTAATTTTTAATTATTAAAGTTAAAGTTTGACAATTTGTTATAAATAGAATTAATATTCTATTTTAAAGAAAATAATTTTATAAAAATTATTTTTACACTTTAAACACATTATTGTGACCATCCTAAATTTAAATTTCATAAAAAGATTTTTGGTTATTTATTTATTAATATTCCCTCAATTATCCAATATTTTTGATATTAATCAAACACGCATTTATCCCCAAATTCGAAGCCCTAGAACATATTTGTAGACTAGATAGACTTAGACATATTTATTACTTTATTATAGGGTGATACTTGACACGTTTGGGCAACACCACTATTCAATTTTTCAACAGATATAACATTTTGCTAAGGTGAGCTTTACATAGCCCCTTTTCTATTTATCACCATTTTTGGGGTGAAACATGTTACAACATTATTTATGCAATTCAAACATCAATGTGTCTATGTGTATTTCTATGTTGCATTATGTCTTGAACATGACTAGGGTAAGCACAATTCTAGCATAAACATTCATCAGCCAAACGGTATACATTGATAGATCTATTGGACTGACAATCCCACCCGGATACGTGCCTCCTACAAAGGTTGCGTGGGTGTTTGTTACTGCAATATAAAAGAGTGAACCATGAGCGTATGGGATGTACCACAATTCAACAGTCACAATGGTTGATTATGCACTCGATTTACTTCTAGTATGTTTTCACATATGGACTAGATTGCCATGACACATGAATTGCACAACAATTTTATTCGATTATCAAAACCTATGTAATTCTCACCAACTTTTGTTGACCCAAAATATTTTCAACTTAACATGTTTCAGGTTCTACTTGCTTGAAGATTTGATTTGATGCTTGAAGATGTTTGTATAGTTTTATTCAAATTGAAGTACAAATTTTTAGAACAATTGTATGTAACTTATTTAAATTATTTAATGAAATTTATTATTCACCATGAGCTACTGAACAATCATCAATACGTGACATCCCGATGTTTCCGCCATCGGTTGGGGTGTTACAACATTCGAATTGCTTTCGGTAAATAACAAATTATGAACTCTAGTTACCTGGTAGTCCATTTAGTTTTTCTATAGTCCATTAACTCATGCACTACTTTTAGGATTCCTAAAACTTAAGATATTGCTAATTATTAAGTTTCGGAAGTTTACTGACCGTTTTTACAATCGAAACTGCGACCGATTTAATTAACGGGATTTAAACGCGTGTTCTGAAAAACGCGTCGGATATCGAAGATATTTATATTTATGCCCGGTTTTGTATTTCGAACAAAACCGACTAATTTTTATAATTTATTTATGGAACCTAAATAGAAACCGAGGCATTTTGCGTTAATACGGGTTCAATACGCGGTATCTACCTACTAAACCCTAACCCTAACTATAAAAGGGAAGCTCTTCTTCTTCCTTCCCATTCCAGCAGGCGCACACCCTCCCTCTCTCTCTAAAACTCGCAGCTTTCTCTCTCTAACCTGTCTCTCATCTCAGTCTCTCTCCCTCTCTCTCGCAGGTCTCTCTCTCTCTCCCTACCACCTCTCCCTCCCTCATCTCTCTCCCTCCTCCCTCTGTCCAGCAGCGGCCGGCCACCACCCGCCTTATGGTGGTGGCGGCGCTTGGTTTCAGGCCCGCATCGGGCTGTAGTGGTGGTTCGGTGGCCGAAGATGGTGGCTGAGTAGGCGGTCACAACAACAGATCTGGCAAAATTCAAGTGGTTGATGTCGAGTTCCATGGTGGTTCCGACATGGTGGTTTAAACCCAAACAAAATAACAAGAACAATGGTGAATGGCTCGATGGTGATGTTGGTTAGTGTTGTGATGGTTAGTGTCGCTCTTTTGTTCCGGGTCAGAAGGTATGGCAGCAGGGGTAATGATCAGGTTTGGGTTTGATCTTTGGTACGATGGTTACGATGTCAGATAGGGTTTTGGTCATGGTCGGTCTTCTTTTCGAGTCAACGTGTTCGAGCCGTCGAGACGCAAGCCAACGGGTCAGATCTGGCAGGTTGGCTCCGGTCAGTTTTGGTTGTGGCCTGTTCATTTTCATCTTTCTTTCGGGTCAAGTCTGGTCAACTCAGTCAAAGCTGGTCAACACGAGAGCCCGGGGAGATTACTTTCGTTTCGCGAATGAATATCGGGAAGGTATAACGCACGCCACGACTTCAGTTTATTATTTTTGTGTATATTGTATATAAATATTTATTCTAAAAGTGTAAGCGAACCGAATCGAACCGAGTTGTAACAAAAACTATTTTTATTGTTAACTTAAACGAACCGAGTCGACTAATAACGGAAATAACTATTCTTGTTGTTAAGCTTGGACGAGTCGAGTAATGACTACCCTACATCAATATATATTTTACAAGATTTATCTAAATGGCGAACTATATAAATATATGTATTAATTGTCGAAGCGTATGTTTTACTTTCATGTTTAGCTTTAGAAGATTAATCACTTGTCACGTGTGAAAGCTTAGTTAGATCTTGATTCGTGTTGCGAAATTGGACTATTGAGTATTGAGATAAAAATGGACGACTTGCGTTGTCGGTTTGATACAAAAACAGAGTAGACTCTGCCCAAATTTTTTTATCAAATATAAGAAACGAATCAGGTAAATCCAATGTATAACTTTGTGTAAACAAAAACTATATATTTACAAATAAATTTTGGTTTCCAAACTGTACATCGTCGAAATAGTAATATATATATATATATATATATATATATATATATATGTAAGTATATATACACTACCCGAACTACGAAAAGAATTAATGTCCAACTTGAGTTGCAAACATTATATTTTTATTAATCAAAATATTGTTTTAACAGTAATTTCAAAATACAACTTCATGTACTATAAAGAAGTATTTATTTAAATAACCATACACGCGCATATATTTTCGGGAATCCAAATCAAGTTACTATCGGTTCGATAAATCCTACACTCATCAAGACATGTATTGTTTACAAAACGAGTCTAGGTAGTTGGATCAACTATCTTTACAACCAAGAAACGAAACAAGCGTATTTGCATAAGAATTTAAGACATCGTTTATTTGTAATAGGATACAAGAGTTCAATTTATCCAAGTTCACATTTGTTGCTACTTGTTAGTACTTGCACAGTGAATTTCAGGTGAGTTTTACATAGCCCCTTTTCTATTTATCACCATTTTTGGGGTGAAACATGTTACAACATTCTATATGCAATTCAATCATAAAGTGTCTATGTGTTTTTCTATGTTGCATTATGTCTTAAACATGACTAGGGTAAGCACAATATTCTAGCATAATCATTAACATTGATCAGCCGACGGTATACAATGATAGATCTATTGGACTGACAATCCCACCCGGATACGTGCCTCCTACAAAGGTAGCGTGGGTGATTGTTATCGCATAACATAATCGAGTGAACCATGAGCGTATGGGATGGACCACAATATAACAGTCACAAGGGTTGATTATGCACTCGATTTACTTCTAGTATGTTTTCACATATGGACTAGACTTGCCATGACACTTTAATTGTACAAGCTTTATTCGATTATCAAAACCTATGTAATTCTCACCAACTTTTGTTGACCCAAAATATTTTCAAACTTAACATGTTTCAGGTTATAGCTTGCTCGAAGATTAGAGTTAATGCTTGAAGATGCGTAGCTAGTATTTTTTTATCTTGATGTACAAATTCTTAGAACAATTGTATGTAATTTATTTAAATCATATATTGAAACTTATTATTTACCATGAGCTACTGAACGATCATCAATACGTGGCATCCCGATGTTTCCGCCATCGGTTGAGGTGTTACACTTTGTTCCTTACGATAACTCCTCGATCATCCTTTTTGCACTTAAACACCCATTTAGTGCCTATCTTCTTTCTGTCTGGTGGTAAATCGGTCAATGTCCATACTCCAAGTTTCTAAAAATTTTGTAGCTCTTGCTGCATCGCATCCACCCATGATTCGTCTTGTAAAGCTTCCCTGTATGTTCTTGGTTCAACCTGCAAAACATAACAAGCAAAAGACCAATCATTCTGATCATATGATTTTTGAATTTTGGTATACAGGGAAAGGGCTCGAATGTTATTATTAGATGATGCACTCCTTAATTGACCTCCTGCTTCTAGGATTTGGTATACAGGGAAAGGGCTCGAATGCTTCTAGGATTAGAAATAACTTTTTCTAGCGGATGGATCCGATGAATCCAAGATTTCGGATGTTCAGGAACACGAATCACCGCTTGAACATTCAAGTTCTCAGCAGTTTCTAGATCATTACCTGTATTTGATGAAGATGGAATATCTGGAATATGGTTTACAGGAGCTGATACTGCAATATTCTCCAAGACTTCTTCACTAGTCACTTCTTCCTCGTCTTTCGACTCAGAAGAATCAAGTGTTGTCAATGCCTCCTGGAAAATTTATTCTTCAACTACAGGAGCATTGGCATCATCAGAAGCTGCTACTGGAGGAGTTACGGTGATATGACACACTAACGGTGAAGTTACTGCATTCTCACACTCATAATACAATCGTAAAACAGCCTCTTCAACCAAGCTATCTAGATTGAATGACTCAAAAAGTTCTTTGTAGTAAAACATCCAATCGGGTCCATTTCCTGGAACGTTTTGAGTGTAGCATTGAACATCAACATTAGCCCACTCTTCAACATGTCTAGTTCTTTTGTTATATATGCATTTAAGTGGTGTCGCGTATCGAACAAAATAACCTTCATCAGCTTTCGCTCCAAACTTCTTTGTAGGATTCAGCATCGTACAAGGTGCCCCGAATGGCTCTAGAAACTCTAAATCCGGATTGCGTCTATTAACCAGCTCATAAGAAGTCTTTCCAAACTTCTTCACTCTCAACACATAGTTCAAAGCATGCCGCATGAATCGCTTCATTCCAGAACATAACCGGAAGATTAGAATCTGCAAGCATAGTTCGAGCCGCGTCAGTTAGAGTCCTGTTCTTTCGTTCTACAACACCGTTCTGTTGTGGAGTATATGGTGCACTGTACTCATGGTGAATATCCTTCTCATCGCACAATGCATCCAACAAAGAATTCTTGAACTCCGACTCGTTGTCACTTCTGATTCGTTTGATCTTCAAACAATAACTGTTTTCTAACCGGGCAAACATAATCTTCAAGTTATTGAACGTTTCGCTCTTGTGTCGCATGCACATCACCCATGAAAATCTTGAATAATTAGCAGTAACCAAAAGCCATTATAGGTCTCCATTAATACTCTTACGCTTAACAGGTCCAAATAGGTCCATGTGTAAACACTCAAGTGGAATGCTAACATAATTCACTTTCTTGGGTTTATGGGAATGTTTATGCTGTTTTCCCTTCTTGCAGCTCACACACTTGTCATTCAAATGAAAGTGTTTCACATTCACTCCTTCTTCTAGCCCGTTCTTCACCAAGTTGTTCATTTTCCTTAGGTGAATATGCCCCATCCGTCTGTGCCACATTATAGATTCTTTCTCTGTAGCCTTAGACAGAAAACATGTCCCTTGCCCCTATGTGGTGGTTGCTTTGCTCATGTCAAGAATGTAAAGATTATTCACTCTCGGAGCTTTAAGCATTATCCACTCTTTGGGTATTTTGAAACCAAGCTTCAAGATGTAGCAAGATTTGTCGTCAAAGTGTACAGAAAACTTCTTGTCACACATTTGAGATACACTCAGCAGATTATAATCGATCTGCTTCACATATGATATTTTCTCGAAACTCACGATCCCATTACTAACACTCCCTTCCATCATTATATAACCACCATTGTTTTCGGCAAACGCTAGGTAACCTCCATTGATGTTCTTAATATCAAAAAGTAGCAACATATCCCCGGTCATGTGCCCGGAAGCTCCACTATCAACAATCCAAAGACTGCTAACAAGGCCAACTAGAACTCCCTGCACCAATCACAAAGTGATTAGTTTTTACGGGGGACCCAATCCTTTGTGGTCTTGGGTCTTTGAGTGTTAACAGATGTAGCATTCAAAGAATCATTCTTTTTCTCAGATTGTTTTGAATCAACCTTCTTTTGGGCATTCAAATATTCTTCATAGTTCTCAATGAGTTTCTCTAAAACTTTCGTTTTAGAAACTGGATCTGTTTGAACCTTAGCAGTTGAACTGGAAGTACCTGGAGAACCCTTTGGTGTCCAAGATTGTTCCGAACGCTTTAGAATCTTGATTTGAGGTTGTTTAACTTCCTCAGGATTCTTAGTGTCGTTCTTAGGTGAAACTTTTCTGACTACCTTGTCTGATTTAACTGACGAAGGTCCAGCCAATGACTTAACAGCAGGTTTTGGATAAACCTTTTGTTTATCATTAGCGATATTCATCATGGGTTTCTTGAATTCTTCTCCAAAGCAATTCGATTGCGATTGTCATAAACAATCGGTTGGTTTCCTCTTTGTGAATAAAAACAGTTTTGAGAATAAAAATGTTGTCTTTGAAGATAAAATTGTCTTTGTGAAAAAGACTGTCTTTGTGAATAACCAACAACCGAATTCCTTCGGTTTTATCTGCTCTCAACCTCATGCCTTTTGTGTTGCACTTATGGGTATTTTACCGGGTATTGATCAACAATACACTTTCACCTTAGACTCTCAGGAGCGGGCTCCATTGAGTAAGCCAATTCAAAAAATCCATTAACCTTGTTCTTTGGCTTGAGAAACTCAGTGACATGAACCTTTGGTGTTTTAGAGCTATCTCCATACAGTCATTTAATAAATTCAGGTGGAATCTCATTGGTTCTTTCATCTTTAGGAAACCAAATTGTGCTTTCTTGCCAAATTTTGTCAATTTTAGAATAATTTGCGAACTGAATGGGATACTCATCATCAGAAATTATTTTATCAGATCCTTCCATCCGATAAAATACTTTCATAGGTTTGTCACTTGACTCATTCTTATCAGATTGCTTAGCTGACTGATTCTGTTTGTTCACAACTTTTGGAGGTTGTGGAACCTTAGGGGGTGATGAACTCTCATTAGTTCGAATGTGACTTTCCAAAGGAATATCAACATTCTTCTCAGGTTCCTCATTCTCAGAATCAGGCTCATCTGTTACAGCAACAACTCCCACAACATTCAATCCCAAAATCGGTCTCACATCAGAAATCGGATCACCAACACTAGAAGTGTTTGATTTGTTCTCTGATGTGGAATCTGACTTATTGGAACTCTCCGGTGTCACAGAATCAAGATTATAGTTTTCAAATAACAACGGGGAAGGAACATATTTATAGTTCACACTGGATTGAACTTTTCTTTCACCGCTTCCTCAACAATATGGTCAAACACATATATGGTCTAACACATAGGCCACATTCATGTAACTCTCCAACGTTTTGTTTATCTTTTTAGAAAACATTTGATTTTAGCCATTTCGAATTTGGTTTCCTTAATTTCATTTATGTAATTGTTAATGGCTATTTGTTTATGTGAAAGAGGTTTTTTTTTTTTTTTTTTTTTTTTTTTTTTTTTAATTCTGAAACATCTTTCTTATAACTTTCTAATGTTTTGTTAAAGTCTCTCTCACCTTTTCGATACGACTCGATGACAGTTTTAGTACTTTCAAGTTCGTACTTTAAGTGCTTAACCTCATCCTCAAGTCTATCGCATTTACCACAATACTTATCACTAGAAGATGAGTTAGAACTTACCAGTTTTGGAGGATCTGTCATGGCGATCAATGTAAAATGAGCTTCCTTTCCTGCGAAAAACTTGCAGTAATTGAACTTTGTAAAGGCATCATCCACCATGCAAGACTTCTTAGTAATCAGAAAGTCTGCTTCAACAAGAAGTTGCTCAATGTCATCATCAAGAGAATTCACCCTAGCCTCAGAATCTGATTCGCTCTCTGAGTCAGAATAGACAGATTCTCGATCTTCAGAAACCTCAGTAAGAGAATCAATAACAATTTCTGAAACTGTTTCTTCATAGATCGGTTCGTCAACCTTCTCAGATAGAACTTCAGGAACCACCTATTCAACTATCTTCAATAACCACCTTCCCAGAAACCTTCTTTTCTTCCAAATCATCAACTATCACTGACTCCTTTCTTGCCACTTCTTGAGCAAAACAAGCAACATTTCCACCCGTAGTCTTATCAACACCCAGTTGCATTGTATTCCAATCAAAACCTTCATCCTTTTGAATCACCATAACTTGATTCTCATTTTGCGGTTGAATGTTTGGTGTAGAAACTGGAACAATGGTTTTGGTTTGGTTTTATTTTGTTTGGGTTTGAGTGGTATTTTGGGAGGTGTTTTGTCGGTTTTGGTGATTATTTTGGTTTTGATAGTTGTTGCTATTGTTTTGACTTTGGAAAGTAACTTGGTTTTGGTTTCGGCGGTTTTGATCGTTAGAGTTGAATGGGCTTCGGTTGCCTTGTTGTTTAGGTTGGGTACACTCTCGAGCAAAATGTCCTCTAGTTCCACAGTTGAAACACGTAACCTTGGCTTTGTTGAATCCATAGGTAGTGTTCGGTGAAGTAGCAAGATCGGTTCTACCGGTCTTCTCAATAAACTCCATAGCTCTCCTCATGACACTTGCAAATGCTCATTGTATATCAATCAATTCCATCTCTTCCTTATCAATTTGGGCATAATCCTCATTTGTCAGATTATTGTTGCCAATCTGACTAGCCACCAGTCCATTATAAGAAGCGACCATTGCTGAAACCAAAGCAATGTGTTGTTGTGCCACTTCTACCGTCACATTGTTCATGTTAGAAGTTTCTAACACGACTAGACTTGAACTTGATGAAGCTTGGTTCTTCACCGGTGCAACTTGTGGTTGTTGTTGTGGCATACTCACCGATGATGTTCTATAATAGCTAGCAGCTGACATTGGAGGTTGAGTTTATGTGTAAGATGTTGGTGTGTATGATGGTCCAAATGACACACCGTAATAGCTTTCTGCACTCATTGGTTTAGTCTTCGATACAAAAGCTATTTGTGGTGCAACACTTACACCTCCTATTGGAATAGCAGTGGAAGATGAGGTAGCATAATAAAGCTGAGGATTCTGTGGAAACTGCGCTCGTTTTGCTTTTCTTCTTTCTTCCATCTCCTTGTTTTCCAACTTATGGATAAACTCATTAATAGACCAATACTGAAATGTGTCCTTTTCTCTCAAAACCTCAACATGTTGTCCCCAATATGGAGGCAACGAGTCAGCAAATTTCTCAACAACTTCAGTCATGGAATATATGATCTCATAGTTCGATAACTCAGACAACAAGTGAAAGAATTTTGGAATAAGTTCCTTCAAAGTCTCATTCCCAGCATAACTGAAATTCTCAAACTCTTTCTTTATCTCTTCTACTCGGATTCTCGTAGTTTTCTCATTCCCATCGTGCCTACTCTTCAAAGCATCCCAAAGCTGCTTCGATGTTGCACATGGTCCAAACTGATGTAATAAATCTATAGTCAATGCTTGCGATAACTGAGAGTACGCCTTCTTCTTAGCTGCATACTTTTTCTTATCGTCCTTCAGGTCATCAAGTGCAATTGGTGTGTTTGTGTTTTCAATCATTGGTGGACTATAACCCTTCACGATCATCTGCCATGCTTCCCCACCATCTAAACCCATACCTTCACGATGAATCTTAAACATTCTCTCCCACGAATGATACTCATTCATATCTAAAATCTTAGGCGGACGTTTCCATTTCCCGTAGATAAGTCATCAAAGAATTCTTGAACTCCGACTCGTTGTCACTTCTGATTCGTTTGATCTTAAAACCATAACTATTTTCTAATCGGGAAATTAGAATCTTCAAGTTATTGAACATTTCGCTCTTGTGATGCATGCACATCACCCATGCAAATCTTGAATAATTAGCAGTAACCAAAAAGACATTATAGGTCTCCATTAATACTCTTACGCTTAACAGGTCCAAATAGGTCCATGTGTAAACACTCAAGTGGAATGCTAACATAATTCAATTTCTTGGGTTTATGGGAATGTTTATGCTGTTTTCCCTTCTTGCAGCTCACACACTTGTCATTCAAATGAAAGTGTTTCACATTCACTCCTTCTAGCCCGTTCTTCACCAAGTTGTTCATTTTCCTTAGGTGAATATGCCCCATCCGTCTGTGCCACATTATAGATTCTTTCTCTGTAGCCTTAGACAGAAAACCTGTCCCTTGCCCCTATGTGGTGGTTGCTTTGCTTATGTCAAGAATGTAAATATTATTCACTCTCGAAGCTTTAAGCATGATCCACTCTTTGGGTATTTTGAAACCAAGCTTCAAGATGTAGCAAGATTTGTCGTCAAAGTGTACAGAAAACTTCTTGTCACACATTTGAGATACACTCAACAAATTATAATTGATCTGCTTCACATATGATATTTTCTCGAAACTCACGATCCCATTACTAACACTCCCTTCCATTGTTATATAGCCACCATTGTTTTCGGCAAACGCTACGTAACCTCCATTGATGTTCTTAATATCAAAAAGTAGCAACATATCCCTGGTCATGTGCCCGGAAGCTCCACTATCAACAATCCAAAGACTGCTAACAGGGCCAACTAGAACTCCCTGCACCAATCACAAAGTGATTAGTTTTTACGGGGGACCCAAGCCTTTGTGATCTTGGGTCTTTAAGTGTTAACAGATGTAGCATTCAAAGAATCATTCTTTTTCTCAGATTGTTTTGAATCAACCTTCTTTTGGGCATTTAAAAATTCTTCATGGTTCTCAATGAGTTTCTCTAAAACTTTCGTTTTAGAAACCAGTTTTGTTTGAACCTTAGCAGTTGAACTTGAAGCACCTGGAGAACCCTTTGGTGTCCAAGATTGTTCCAAATGCTTTAGAATCCCGATTTGAGGTTGTTTAACTTCCTTAGGATTCTTAGTGTCGTTCTTAGGTGAAACTTTTCTGACTACCTTGTCTTATTTAATAGACGAAGGTCCAACCGATGACTTAACAACAGGTTTTGGATAAACCTTTTGTTTATCATTAGCGATATTCTCCATGGGTTTCTTCAGTTTCTTCTCTAAAGAAATTCGATTGCGATTGTCATAAACAATCGGTTAGTTTCCTCTGTGTGAATAAAAACGGTTTTGAGAATAAAACTGTTGTCTTTGAAGATAAAATTGTCTTTGTGAAAAAGGCTATCTTTGTGAATAACCAACAACCGAATTCCGTTGGTTTTATCTGCTCTCAACCTCTTGCCTTTTGTGTCACACGTATGGGCAGTGAGCAAGTAAATGCCCTCTCTGCCCCACACTTGTAACAAGCACGATATTCCTCAAGTGAGTTTTTGTCATGATGATTAGCGAATGGTTTTACCGGGTATTGATCAACAATACACTTTCGCCTTAGACTCTCAGGAACGGGCTCCAATGAGTAAGCCTGTTCAAAAAATCCGTTAACCTTGTTCTTTGGCTTGAGAAACTTAGTGACATGAACCTTTTGTGTTTTAGAGCTATATCCATACAATCACTTAAGCAATTCAGGTGGAATCTCATTGGTTCTTTCATCTTTAGGAAACCAAATTGTGCTTTCTTGCCAAATTTTGTCAATTTTAGAATAATTTGCGAACTGAATGGGATACTCATCATCAGAAATTATTTTATCAGATCCTTCCATCCGATAAAATACTTTCATAGGTTTGTTACTTGACTCGTTCTTATCAGATTGCTTAGCTGATTGATTCTGTTTGTTCACAACTTTTGGAGGATGTGGAACCTTAGGGGGTGATGAACTCTCATTAGTTCGAATGTGATTTTCCAAAGGAATATCAAAATTCTTCTTAGGTTCCTCATTCTCAGAATCAGGCTCATGAGTTACAGCAACAACTCCCTCATCATTCAATCCCAAAAGCGGTCTCATATCAGAATACAGATCAACAACACTAGAAGTGTTTGATTCGTTCTCTGATGTGGAATCCGACTTATTTGAACTCTCCGGTGTCACGGAATCAAGATTATAGTTTTCAAATAACACCGGGGAAGGAACATATTTATAGTTCACACTGGATTGAACTTTTGTTTCACCGCTTCCTCAACAATATGGTCTAACACATAGGCCACATTCATGTAACTCTCCAACTTTTTGTTTGTCTTTTCAGAAAAACATTTGATTTTAGCCATTTCGAATTTGGTTTCTTCAATTTCATTTATGTAATTGTTAATGGCTATTTGTTTATGTGAAAGAGTTTTTTTTTCTTTTTTTTTTTTTTAATTCTGAAACATCTTTCTTATAACTTTCTAATGTTTTGTTAAAGTCTCTCTCACCTTTTCGATACGACTCGATGACAGTTTTAGCACTTTCAAGTTCGTACTTTAAGTGCTTAACCTCATCCTCAAGTCTATCGCATATACCACAATACTTATCACTAGAAGATGAGTTAGAACTTACCGGTTTTGGAGGATCTGTCATGGCCATCAATGTAAAATGAGCTTCCTTTCCTGCGAAAAACTTGGAGTAATTGACCTTTGTAAAGGCATCATCCACCATGCAAGACTTTTTAGTAATCAGAAAGTCTGCTTCAGCAAGAAGTTGCTCAATGTCATCATCAAGCGAATTTACCCTAGCCTCAGAATCTGATTCGCTCTCTGAGTCAGAATAGACAGATTCTCGATCTTCAGAAACCTCAGTAAGAGAATCAATAACAATTTCTGAAACTGTTTCTTCACAGTTAGGTTTGTCAACTTTCTCAGATACAACTTCAGGAACCACCTATTCAACAATCTCTTCAATAACCACCTTCCCAGAAACCTTCTTTTCTTTCAAATCATCAACTATCACTGACTCCTTTCTTGCCACTTCTTGAGCAAAACAAGCAACATTTCCACCCGTAGTCTTATCAACACCCAGTTGCATTGTATTCCAATCAAAACCTTCATCCTTTTGAATCACCATAACTTGATTCTCATTTTGCGGTTGAATGTTTGGTGTAGAAACTGGAACAATGGTTTTGGTTTGGTTTGATTTTGTTTGGGTTTGAGTGGTATTTTGGGAGGTGTTTTGTCGGTTTTGGTGATTATATTGGTTTTGATAGTTGTTGCTATTGTTTTGACTTTGGAAAGTAACTTGGTTTTGGTTTTGGCGGTTTTGATCGTTAGAGTTGAATGGGTTTCGGTTGCCTTGTTGTTTAGGTTGGGTACACTCTCGAGCAAAATGTCCTCTAGTTCCATAGTTGAAACACGTAACCTTGGCTTTGTTGAATCCATAGGTAGTGTTCGGTGAAGTAGCAAGATCAGTTCTACTGGTCTTCTCAATAAACTCCTTAGCTCTCCTCATGACACTTGCAAATGCCCATTGAATATCAATCAATTCCATCTGTTCCTTATCAATTTGGGCATAATCCTCA
The DNA here is from genome assembly GCA_030844895.1 of Ambrosia x helenae. Lineage (NCBI taxonomy): Eukaryota > Viridiplantae > Streptophyta > Magnoliopsida > Asterales > Asteraceae > Ambrosia > Ambrosia x helenae. The sequence goes on from CM061231.1 coordinate 89,275,534, forward strand.
TTTGTCAGATTATTGTTGCCAATCTGACTAGCCACCAGTCCATTATAAGAAGCGACCATTGCTAAAACCAAAGCAATGTGTTGTTGTGCCACTTCTACCGTCACATTGTGCATGTTAGAAGTTTCTAACACGACTAGACTTGAACTTGATGAAGCTTGGTTCTTCACCGGTGCAACTTGTGGTTGTTGTTGTGGCATACTCACCGATGATGTTCTATAATAGCTAGCAGCTGACATTGGAGGTTGAGTTTATGTGTAAGATGTTGGTGTGTATGATGGTCCAGATGACACACCGTAATAGCTTTCTGCACTCATTGGTTCAGTCTTCGATACAAAAGCTATATGTGGTGCAACACTTACACCTCCTATTGGAATAGCAGTGGAAGATTAGGTAGCATAATAAAGCTGAGGATTCTGTGGAAACTGCGCTCGTTTTGCTTTTCTTCTTTCTTCCATCTCCTTGTTTTCCAACTTATGGATAAACTCATTAATAGACCAATACTAAAATGCGTCCTTTTCTCTCAAAACCTCAACATGTTGTCCCCAATATGGAGGCAACGATTCAGCAAATTTCTCAACAACTTCAGTCATGGAATATATGATCTCATAGTTCGATAACTCAGACAACAAGTGAAAGAATCTTGGAATAAGTTCCTTCAAAGTCTCATTCCCAGCATAACTGAAATTATCAAACTCTTTCTTTATCTCTTCTACTCGGATTCTCCTAGTTTTCTCATTCCCATCGTGCCTACTCTTCAAAGCATCCCAAAGCTGCATCGATGTTGCACATGGTCCAAACTGATGCAATAAATCTGTAGTCAATGCTTGTGATAACTGAGAGTACGCCTTCTTCTCAGCTGCATACTTTTTCTTCTCATTGTCTTTCAGATCATCAAGTGCAATTGGTGTGTTTGTGTTTTCAATCATTGGTATACTATAACCCTTCACGATCATCTTCCACGCTTCCCCACCATCTAAACCCATACCTTCACGATGAATCCTAAAGCTTCTCTCCCACGAATGATACTCATTCATATCGAAAATCTTAGGCAGACGTTTCCATTTCCCATAGTTAAGTCATTAACCAAGGTTGTAATAGCATTGGTGGTCTGACTTTGAACTGCTGTTGCTGCTGCAACTCCCCAATAATCTGGCATTTGTTGTGGAGGAGGTCTAATAGCGGGTTGTGACGAACTCGACACGGCCAAGTAATTTGGTATCTAAGGTGGTTGTGTGTTTCATCTCTCAGCTGCAATGGCCCAAGGGTTAGTAGGTACTTGCCGTGGTTGTGTCATAGCAGGTCTTGGTGTCATAGGTAATTCCCAAATGTTGTCCATGATGTATAAGATATCAACACTTAGAAAATCTGAAAATCAAGGAACTGGTTCGACCTATCGAATGGTCGAAGGAAGATGAAAGACTTTGGTTCGACCTAACCAACTGGTTCGAATGAGTAACCGATAGGATAGAACTTGATTCAATCAGATGTTAACTCGTTCGACCTAACGATGGTTCGAATGAACATTTGACTAGTTGAATGAACAACAACACACTCAAAATGAAGAATAAACAACCTGATTCGACCAAAAATAGACTTGATTCGACCTGAATATGACTGATTCGACCCAAAACTAAGACTCATTCGACCTAAATCAAGTACATTCGACCTGACCCATTTGAAAATCAAATTTTTCTTCAAAAATCAACCAATTTGATCTAAATTTTGCAAAAGTTGATGGATTCAATGAAAATAGGTAGGTTTTGGATCGGATTGATAGGAGATCAAGTTTTGTGAAAGAATTTTTTATTTTAACCGTGAAAACTAGTCCGAATCAATCAATCTCCATGTTCACGTAAAGTTAATTCAAAAAAACAAATAGATCACACAAGTATAAGCAAACTAGGCGCGAAAACCCTAATTCACATGCAAAATGACAATAATCAGACCAGAACACGTTCAGATCCATTTTCAATATAATTTCCATTAATATAATGATGATAAAATGTTTACAAGTTTAGATATTAATGAAAACACAAGTTTTAGAACTCTCTAGAACACACACTCTAAACACACACTGACACACCTACTCAAATGACCAAAACTACATTCGACCCTTTAGATATCCATTCGACCTCACGACTGGTCGAATGGGTTTGACAATTTCCAATATTCAATTCAATCGGCAATATCTGTACAATCTGAAAGCGATAGCCACATAATGCATCTACAGGTTACAAGTGGAGTGGTCTCGCAAGTTTGTTCTATGCTTTATTTGATGGTCATGGTGGGTCCGAGGCAGCATGAGATTAATCTTTAAGGGTTTTGATATACCATAAACATGCAGATACAGACAAATAGCAATATTTAATGCTTATTATTTATCAGTCAATGGAATACTTAATGGTGTGATAGCTCAAAACTTACATTCAAATGTATCCAAATATGATTGTGTAGAGGCTGACATGAAGTAAATAAACTCTTATTTTTTTTCTTCATATCTATACCTTCTTTATTTTGTAAGTTCTATTAGCAAATGACAAGGAGTGTTGCATTGCATGAGTGTCCAGTGGTTGAATGCTGATCCGTATGACTAAGTTTACGTTTGCTATGTTTTCTTCTTTTATCATTTTTTTAATAAGTCATGTTACATTTTTCAACTCCAGGACCTTCCCAGGGTAATAAGCTAGTAACATATATTCCAAATGGCTAAATCCTGCATGGCACTCATATAGCCATTCTCCCATTTGAGAGTGCCCATGTGGCATGGCATGTCATTTGGTTTTAGTTTTTTAATAAATTAAAAATATTATAGATAAAACCCTATTCCTTCATCTCATTCGCCTCCACTTTTTTACAAACCCAAACCCTAGATCTCCTTCTCTCTCTACTCTCTCTCGCACATGATTTTGCATTTGTTTGAAGATAGTCACATCGTTAATCAACCATGATTGGTTATCATAAGTATATTTATGAGGTTGGATAAACCATTATAATAAATAGAATAGAGGTTTATATATAGGTTTATCAAAACATATAATTTTATAAAGTTGGATGAACCGTTTTTTTTTCTGAAAGCTAGCAAAGAAACACAATACCTTTAAATGAGAAAGAGGATTTTTAATCCACATTACCGAAATTGAATTTTAGTGATTAATATTATTATCATTATCATCATTGCTGTACAAGAACAAAACAACCAGTTACTTCCTTCCTAACCCTCATCCTGCTTTAGGCACAGTAACCAGCAACTCACCATCACTAAACGACGCCGCCGCAAGTTCCGACAACGTAGACGCCGGAAGTCTAAACCACCACACGTTTTAATCTATCAAATTTATTGGAGTTTTAGTTGATGTTAGGTTATTGAATGTTTTTAGTATGTGTTGATACACTTTGTGTGGCTATCACTTTGGATTCAATAATAATAGGCATTTTGTATTAAAGATTGGAAGACTGAAGACTCATTCGACTAGTCGAGAGATCGAATGAGATTATCAGAAGGTCAAACGAAGTTTTGGTAGATTATGTATGTTGGTTCAAGCTTAGTATGGGTCCAACGTGCTCATTCGACCATTACATGGGTCGAACGTGCAGCCTATAAATAGTTTAAGTTTGTTTGAGAAGTTAAGTAGTTGTGTTATTTGTATGAGAGTTTTGTGTGTGTTTCTAGGAGAGACCTAGAAGGTTCAGTGTGTGTTCTTATCATTGTAATCAAGGCTTTTAATGTTAAAACTAGTTTGATTATTAATGATAATGATGATTAACATGGATTTCTATGTGTCTGATTGATTGATTATCATATTGCATACAATTTAGGGATTCCACACATGGATTGTTCTACTCGTGTGATATATTATGTGTTTTCTATTAAAACGATCCTTTACAAAGTGGTATCAAAGCTATACTCAATCACACGACTACAATTTGATAGTTTTTCATCAGATTTTTACTCAAAATCATCAAGATTTTATCTGTTTTGCATGTGTTTTGCATAAACATGGAGATATATTGATTTCAAGGTGTTTTTACGGATAAAATCAAAAATTCTTTCAACAAAAGTTAATCTCCTACAAATCCGAAGAAAAACCTGCTAAAGATAATTAAAATCCATCAACTTTTGAAAAATTTGGATCAAAATAACTGATTTTTGAAGAATAACTGTTTTTGAAATGGGTCGGGTCGAACCAGTTATTTTTTGGTTGAATGAGTATGGTGTTTAGGTCGAACCAGTTGTTTTTAGGTCGAACCAAGTGAGATTTTTGGTCGAACAAGTGTTTGTTCATCATTTAGAGTTTGTTGTGTTCTAAGTCGAACCTAGTTTCTTCATTCGACCTTACGTAAGGTCGAACCAGTTTATCTTAGAAGTCGAATCAGAGTCTGGTGTGTTAGTTTTACATCTGATCTTGTACTAGGGGTCGAACCAACCTAAGATATCTCATTCGAACCCCCGTTCACACGTATTTGGTCAAACCAGAAACCAGTTTATAAATTATTCCAAGTGTTGTCATTATAAACGTCATGGATAACATTTGGGGATTTCCTACAACACCGAGACCTACTATGACACAACAACAACATGTACCAATGAATCCTTGGGTAGTTGTAGCAACGGAGAGAGCAAACACACAACCTACACAACCGATGAATATCTGGGTTGTTTCCACACCACCCCAATCAGTTGCTAAGCCTCCTCCACAACCAATGTCGGGCTTTTGGGGTGTAGGAGCTGCAGCAGCAGTACAGAGTCAGACTACCATTGCCATTACAACCTTGGTGAATGATCTATCTTCGGGAAATGGGACAAGACCATCAAAGTTACTAGACATGAATGAATACTACTCGTGGTAAATGAAGTTCAAGATACATTTGGAAGGTATGGAACTAGATGGTGGGGAAGCATGGCAAATGATCGAGAAGGGATATGTGGCATCTGCAATTGAGAACTCTACAAGCCTAATAGCACTTAGTGACCTTTCTGATGATGAAAAGAAAAAGTTTGCAGCAGAGAAGAAAGCATTCTCATAGCTTTCTCAAGCTTTGAACACAGATTTGCTACATCAGTTCGGAACATGTAATACTTCTAAGCAATTATGGGATGTGTTAAAGAGTAGGCATGATAGGAATGAAAAGACTCAAAAGTTGAGAACTGAAGAGATGAAGGAGTTTGAAAACATCAGTTACATTGGAAATGAAACCTTGAAAGAAATTACTCCAAGGTTCTTTCACTTGTTGACTGAGTTGTCCAACTATCAAGTTTCTAATCCGATGACAGAGATTGTGGAAAAGTTCACAAATGCACTACTACCATACTGGAATCAGCATATTGAAGTTTTAAAGGAAAAAGATGCTTACCAGTATTGGACGATCAGTGAATTTATTCAAAAGTTAGAAAACAAGGAGATGGAAGCTAAGAGGAAGGAAAAGAGAGCTATGATTCCACAGAATCCGGAATTATATTTTGCTACTACTACTACATCAACTTCTATTCCTAGTGGAGGCATGGGTGTTGCACCAGCACCACATACTGCTTTTGTTTCAAATGTTGAACCTCCAAATTACTTTGCAACACCATCTTACACAACACCTCCATCAAACTTTCAAGTTCCTAACTATTTTGGCACATCATCTGTGACTATGCCACAACCATAACCACAAGCATCTATTGTTAGTCAAGCCACAACAAGTTCAGGACCAGTTGTATTGAAACATCAAACATGAATAATGTAACAGCTAAAGTTGAACAACAACATGTTGCATTGGTTTCAACATTAGTGGCATCATACAATGGATTGGTGGCAAGTCAAATCGGGAATAATAATCTTACCAATGAAGATTATGCCCAAATTGACAAAGAAGAAATGGAACTGATTGATATACAATGGGCATTTGCGAGTGTCATGAGAAGAGCAATAGAGTTCATTAAGAAGACTGGGAGAATAGATCTTGCCACCACATCCAACACAACCTATGGTTTCAACAAAGCGAAAGTAACTTGTTTCAATTGTGGAACCAAAGGTCATTTTGCTAGAGAGTGTACTCAACCAAAACAACAAGGTAACCGAAACCCATTGAACTCAAACTACCAAAACCGTCAATCACAAAACCAAGTCACTTTCCAAAACCAAAACACCAACTATCAAAACCAAAACAATTACCAAAACCGACAAAACACATTCACAAAATTCCAACCAAAGACAAACAACATTCACAGCCAACCAAAACCAAAACCAAACAACACCGAACCAAGTTAGAACCATTGTTCCAGTCTCTACACCGAACACTCAACAGCAGAATGATAATCAAGCATTGGTGATCCAGAAGGATGAATGTTTTGATTGGAACACAATGCAATTGGGTATTGAAGAAACTACACGTGGCAATGTTGCTTGTTTTGCTCAGCAAATGGCAAGTGAGAAGCCGGTGATAGTTGAAAATGAAGTGATTGATGAGAAAGATGTTGACGTTATTTCTGAGAAGGTAGAGGAGCAGGTGACTGAAGAAGTTGTTACATAGTGTTCTGATGATCATGACTATTCTGATATTGAGAATGATTCTGATTATGAATCAAGTGTTAACTCACTTGATGATGATATTGAGCAACTTTTGGCAGAAGATGATTTTATTATGACTAAGAAATCGTGCATGGTGGATGATTCTTTCTCTAAAGTTGATTACTCCAAATTCTTTGCAGGAGAGGAAGCTCATTTTGCATTGATGGCAATGACAGATGCTCCGAAACCGGTAAGTTCTGAATCTTCATCTGTTAATAATGAAAATTATTGTGGTTCATGTGATAGACTTGAAGAAGAGGTTAAGGACTTAAAGTATCAACTTGAAAGTGCTAATAGATACACGAAAGTGCGACTAGTTCTATTGAATTGCGAATTCTAAAATGTATTGCTAATTACAGTTGGTCGAAGGTGGCTTGTAAATGGTCGAAGGTAGAATTGATTGGTCGAAGGTAGCTCTGGGAGGTCGAATGAAGATTTGTTTGTATATATGTCCAGATTCGCCCACTATGAATGGTCGAACCTGCACATTCGACCAAGTCAACTGGGCGAATGCGCAGGTCTATATAAGGTTGAATCAGTTTTGAATGAAAACGGTTGGTCATTTTGTTTCCCTCTCAGAGTGTGTTTCTCCCTAGGGTTTTTGTCAAATCTATAACTGATTTATATCATTGTAAACAAACTTTTAAAGTGTTAATGATTATGATTATGAATGAAATGAATGTGTTTATGATGATTTGTGTGTTTTGCTAGTTTTATTATCATTTTGTGATCAATTCAGGGATTCCGCACCTGAATTGAACTTGTTTGATCATATTCTTTGTTTGAATAGCTGATCCTATACACATAAAAAAGTGGTATCAGAGCCATAAGGATCAAATAACCACGAATTGATAATATTTCAATTGATTTGGACCCAATTTTGATCAAAATTTTTCTGTTTTTCATTAAACATTTGAAATTGGTGATAATTGATTGATTTCAACTTGTTTACATGGATAAAATTCAAAATTCTCTTTGTTAAACTTGTTCCAAATCCAATCCGAAGCAAAACCTGCATAAGATCATCAAATTTCATCAACATTTGAAAATTTTGGATCAAAATAACTGATGTTCAAAGTATAACCATTTTTCAAAATGAAAGGGTCGAACCTAGGGAGATTTGGTCGAGAGTGGAGTTTTTAGGTCGAACCAGGGAGTTTTTGGTCGAACGTGGAGTGATATTTGGTCGAACCTAGAAAGTTTTAGTGTGTTGTTGTTCATTCGACCATAAGTTGTACATTCGACCAGTCGGGTGGTCGAAAGTGGGTTAACTTGGTCGAAAGTGAAACGAGTCTGTTATTTTCTACATTCGAACCTTTGTAAACGGTCGAATCTGGATTAAATTTTACATTCGACCACACGACATTTGAAAAGGGTCGAACGTAGAAACTGTTTATAATTTTTTCTAATCGTTTTGTATTTTGTAATTTTCAGAACGATATGTGGAACTTTCCTACAACACCACGACCTAATACAACACCACAACAGCAGACAACTATGGATCCTTGGTCGGTAGCTGCTCAGAAGACTAGTCAACCATCTCAGCCGATTAAGTATTTGGCGATGACTAGTTCGATGCCCCAACAAGTTGCACAACCACAACCACAACCTATGGCTAATTACTGGGGGGTTGCAGCAGCGGCGGTACACTCTCAGACTACCAATGCAATTTCGACACTTATTCATGACTTATCTTCGGGTAGTGGGAGTCGTCCACCAAAGTTGATGGAAATGGTGGACTACAACCAATGGAAGACCAAGTTCAAGATTCATCTAGAGGGAATGGGTTTAAAAGGAACGGAAGCTTGGCAAATGATTGCTAAGGGGTATGTTGCTCCAGTTTTGGAGAACACTGGCGAGACGATTCCATTAGAGAGTCTTGCTGAGGACGAGAAGAGGAAGTTTGCGGTGGAAAAGAAGGCGTTTTCCCAACTATCCCAGGCCATTAACACTGATCTCTTACATCAGTTTGGGTCGTGCACCACTTCTAAACAATTGTGGGATATGTTAAGGAATCGTCACGATGGGAATGAGAAGACGAGGAAGCTTAGAATGGAGGAGTTACAAAAAGAGTTTGAGAACTTTAGCTATATGGGAAATGAGACGCTGAAGGAGTTGATTCCGAGGTACTGTCACTTATTGACTGAACTTTCAAGTTATGAGATCAATATACCGATGTCTGAGCTGGTGGACAAGTTCCCTGATGCATTGCCACCATACTGGAATCAACACATCGAGGTTCTCAAGGAGAAAGATGCGTACCAATACTGGACCATCAATGAGTTTATCCAGAAGTTTGAGAATAAAGAGATGGAGGAAAAGAGGAAGGCGAAAAGAGCACAAGTTCCTCAGAATCCAGAGTTATACCGTGGCGGAACATCTTCATCTCTATCTAGTTCAAGTTCTAGTACTACTGTTGCTCCACACATTGCTTGTGTATCAAGTATTATTGAACCAACCAAAACCCCCCATAAACTATCTTGCTCAAACTTCATCTTATACACCACCATCATATCCTACTACTTACATCCCACCATTTTCACCGATGCAACAAGCTGCTTGTTATTCTGTAAATATAAACCAACCTCAACAACAATCCTACATTCCTCAAATGAACCAAACCCAAATGAACCCAAGTCAACCTAATCAGAGCCCAATTGTGTTGGAGACTTCAAACTTGAACAATGTTACTATTGAAGTTGCACAGCAACATGTAGCATTGGTTTTTTCTATGGTCGCTTCTTCTAACGGGTTAGTCTCTAGTCAAATTGGTAACAACAACCTAACTAGTGAGGACTATGCGCAAATTGACAAAGAGGAGATGGAGCTCATTGACATCCAGTGGGCGTTTGCTAGTGTCATGAGGCGAGCGACTGAGTTCATTGAGAAGACAGGCAGAACTGATCTTTCTACTTCTCCAAACACCACATATGGCTTCAACAAAGCCAAAGTGACATGTTTTAACTGTGGTGGGAAAGGTCACTTCAAAAGAGAATGCACACTGCCAGCACAGCAGGGGAACAGGAATCCTTTCAACACCAACTACCAGAATCGTCAAAATCAGGTATCATATCAAAGTCAAAACAACTCCAATTTTCAACCACAAAATACCTACCAAAACCGCCAAAACACCTCACCAAACAATACTGTTAGACAAACCACTACACAAACGAGAACCAAAATCAAAAACAACACAATCCAACCAGAACTATCATTCCTATTTCTACACCAAACAACCAAACCCAACAAGATAACCAGAACCAGGCTTTGGTGATCCAGAAAGATGAGGGATTCGATTGGACTAGTATGCAACTCGGTGTTGAGGAGATCACAGCTGATAATGTGGCGTGTGTTGCCCAGAAGATGGATCTGGATGAGCCTGTGTTTGTTGAAGATGTTTTGGTGACTGAGAAGATGTCTGAGGTGAAGATTGAAGAGTTGAATGAAGAAAGTGATGTTTGTGTTGATAAGAAGTCAGGATTGATTCTTGACTCTGTTATTGATGTTCCCGAACAGTGTGATTCAGCTTATTCTGATACGGAGAGCGATTCTGATTCTGAAGCTAGTGTTAACTCACTAGATGATGATATCGATCAACTTCTTGCCGAAGCAGATTTTCTGATGACACGCAAATCTTGCATTGTGGACGATGCTTTTACCAGAATCGATTATTCTAAATTCTTTACTGGAAACGAAGCACACTTTGCATTGATGGCGATGACTGAGCCTCCAAAGCAGGTAAGTTCTGAATCTAATTTAGATATGAATAGTGAGAGATATTGTGGTGCATGTGATAGATTGACAGAGGATAATTGTGACACCCTAGGAACACACCTCATCAGGGACGATGAGACTCTAACAGGGGGTGAATGTGACACCCCAGGAAAATCCCACATCAGCCGTGGCCAGGAGAGATCCTTGGTTCATAAGTAATGTCTTGCCTCTTAAATCACCAACGCGTTTTGGGGCTTAATGTTAGTGGATGAGAGGAGAACTCCACAGTTAAGCGTGCTCAGGTGGGAGAAATTTCAGGATGGGTGACCTCCTGGGAAGTCTCCACTTGGGCAACCAAAAACAAATCCGTGAGCTCTGGATGGGCAAAGCGGACAATATTGGTGGTGAGAGGGGCGGGATGTTACAGATGGTATCAGAGCCACTCCTGTGCCGTTCGGGGTGGTGGGTGCACACCTCATCAGGGACGATGAGACTCTAACAGGGGGTGAATGTGACACCCTAGGAACACACCTCATCAGGGACGATGAGACTCTAACAGGGGGTGAATGTGACACCCCAGGAAAATCCCACATCGGCCGTGGCCAGGAGAGATCCTTGGTTCATAAGTAATGTCTTGCCTCTTAAATCACCAACGCGTTTTGGGGCTTAATGTTAGTGGATGAGAGGAGAACTCCACAGTTAAGCGTGCTCAGGTGGGAGAAATTTCAGGATGGGTGACCTCCTGGGAAGTCTCCACTTGGCAACCAAAAACAAATCCGTGAGCTCTGGATGGGCAAAGCGGACAATATTGGTGGTGAGAGGGGTGGGATGTTACAATAATAAGCAACTCAGGGTTCAACTTGAGAGTGCTAAGATCAACTGTCAATCGTATCAAAAAGAAGCACGAGAATTCAATAAGGTTCTTGATGGTTACAAGAAAGACATTTCAGATCTTAAAAAAACTTTATCTTTAAAACAATTAGCCATTAACAATTATATCAATGAATTGGAAAATACAAAACTTGAAATGGCTACCATCAAGTGCTTTGCTGAGAAAGTCAACAAGAAGCTTGAAAGCTATAAACACATTGCATATGTTGTTGACCACATCATTGAGGAGTCGAACGCCAAGAACAACTTTGAGGAATACCGTGCGTGTTTTAAGTGCGGGGAGAGAGGGCATTTACTTGCTCACTGCTCGTATGTTAGGCACAAAAGGCACGAGGTTGAAGTGAAGCAGAAATACCAGAGTCCAGTCGGTAATCATTGTTATCCACAAAGATGATTTGTTCCTCAACCAGCACCATTTTATAACCAAAGCAGATTTTTCAAAAGAGGGAAAATCGTCAGATGACATATGACCGTCGTAACCGGATAGCCACGGAAAAACCTCTTAAGAAACCTGTGGTAAACACAACTGTTGACAAGCAAAAGGTACCCGTAAAACCTACAGTCAAACCAACAGTTGGACCTGTCTCTGTCAAATCAGAGAAGGTAACCAAGAAATTTTCCTTTAAAGACGAAGTAAAGAAACCGGCTGAGACTCCAAAATCTCAGATCTGGATCTTGAAACGTTCGGAACAGTATTGGTCACCAAAGGGTTCTCGAGGTGCTTCATCTTCACAAGAGAATTTGAAATCTAAGATTGAAAAGGATTTAATTGATCAGAAAAAGATCAATTCAAATCAATTTGTTTGTGAGAAAGAATCTTTGAAACTCAATGTTCAAAGACCCAAGACCAAGCAGGCTTGGGTCCCCCGAAAAATCTAATCTTTTTACTTGATATGTGCAGGGAGCTTCAGCTGGCCCTGTGAGCAGTCTTTGGATTGTTGACAGTGGTGCTTCTGGTCACATGACAGGGGATTTATCGCTACTGTTTTACATTAGAAATATCAATGGCGGATACGTAGCGTTTGCCGGGAATAAAGGAGGATACATTACTATGGAGGGTAGTGTAAGTAATGGAATAGTGAGTTTTGAGAAGATTTCGTACGTGAAGCAAATTGATTATAATTTGCTCAGTGTCAGTCAGATCTATGATAAGCAGTTTTCGGTATTTTTTGATGACAAATCTTGCTACATACTAAAGCCAGGATTCGTACTTCCAAAAGAGTGGGTTATGCTAAAAGCACCGAGAGTGAATAATTTGTACATTCTCGACATGTCAAAAGCTATGACTACACAAGGACAAGTCACATGTTTCCTCTCCAAGGCTACTGAAAAAGAATCTATCATGTGGCATAGGAGGATGGGACACATTCACCTTAGAAAAAATGAATCATTTGGTGAAGAATGAACTTGTCGAAGGCGTGAATGTTAAACATTTCCATTTGAATGACAAGTGTGTGAGTTGCAAGAAAGGAAAGCAGCACAAGCAATCCCATAAACCAAAGAAAGTCAATTCAGTTGAACTACCACTTGAGCGTTTGCACATGGATCTGTTCGGACCAGTCAAGTGTAAAAGTCATGCTGGGGAATTGTATTGTCTTGTGGTTACAGATGACTATTCTAGATTTTCATGGGTTATGTGCTTGCATCATAAAAGCGACACGTTTAATAATCTGAAGGTTCTATTCACTCGTTTGGAAAATATCTATGGTCTGAAGATCAAGAGAATTAGGAGTGATAATGGGACGGAGTTCAAGAACGCACAGATGGAAGCTCTCTGTGAAGACAAAGGAATACATCATGAATATAGTGCTCCGTATACCCCTCAACAGAACGGTGTCGCAGAACGCAAAAACAGGACTCTAATTGAAGCGGCAAGAACAATGCTTGCGGATTCCAACCTTCCAGTAATGTTCTGGAATGAAGCCATTTACGCAGCTTGTTATACTCTCAATCGTGTTTTAACGGTGAAGAAGTTTGGCAAAACTTCTTATGAGCTGTTGAACCGAAGAAAGCCGAACTTAGAGTATCTAGAACCGTTTGGAGCCCCGTGTACAATGCTTAATCCATGTGAGAAGTTCGCACCAAAAGCTGAAGAAGGATTCTTTGTTGGATATGCAACCCCGCTCAAACGGGTTTTCAACAAACAAACTCGTCAGGTAGAGGAGTGGGATAACGTTGAAGTTCAGCGATATACTCAGAATGTACAGGATAGCGGTCCAGAGTGGATGTTTGATTACAAAGATTTCTTTGAATCATTCAATCTAGATAGCTTGGTTGAAGAGGCTGTATTACGATTATATTACGAGTGTGAAAACGCAGTGACATCATCGTTGGTGCGTCCGATCACCGTAAACCCCCAAACAGCTTCTAATGATACCAACGCTCCTGCAGCTGAAGAAGAGGTATTTCAAGAAGCTTCCACAACTCTTAATTCATCGGAATCTGAAGATGACGATGATGTTACAAGTGAAGCTGTTCCAGATATTGCTACAGAGACACCTCCAGTGAACCCAAATCCAAATGGTGCTTCATCATCAAACTTGGGTAATGATCTGGATTCGACAGAGAATTTTACTACTCAGACGGGAGTGCAAGTACCTGATTATCCGGAATCTCGGATACATTGGATTCACCCACTCGAGCAGGTTATTGGTGATCCTGGTTGCAGTGTGATGACGAGAGGTCAACTGCGGAATGCAAACTCACAATAAAACCTTGGCGCTCTTGCTTTATATGCCAAAATTCAAAAATCAAGTTTTCAAAATGACTGGTCTTTTGCTTGTTATGTTTCGCAGGTTGAGCCGCGGACATACAAGGATGCTCTTTTGGATGACGCTTGGGTAGAGGCTATGCAAGAAGAGTTATTACAATTTCAGAAACTGGGAGTGTGGACATTAAAAGATTTACCTCCAGGACGGAAAAAGATAGGAACTAAATGGGTGTTTAAATGTAAGAAGGATGACAGAGGAGTGATTGTTAGGAACAAAGCTCGATTGGTCGTACAAGGATTTCATCAAGTGGAAGGAATCGATTATAACGAGATATATGCACCGGTTGCACGCTTAGAAGCTATCCGCATGTTTCTGGCATTTGCATCTTACAAGAAATTCAAGGTGTATCAAATGGACGTTAAAAGTGTGTTTCTTTATGGTGTGGTCAAGGAAGAAGTTTACGTAGGTAAACCACCAGGCTTTGAGGATCCTATTCACCGGGATAAGGTCTACGTTCTAAACAAAGCTCTCTATGGGTTGCACCAGGCTTCAAGACAATGGTGCGATGGGAGAGATGCAGGATCAAAGACCAACGGGGATCTTTATTCACCAGACCAAATATGTTTCTGAAGTCTTGAGCCGATTCTAGATGGATGATTCCAAGCCGATGGATACCCCGATACAACCTAATCACGGGATTGGTGTTGACGCTAAGGGGGAGATATCTGATCCTTTTACATACAGAGCAATCGTCGGATCTCTGATGTACCTCACCATATCCAGACCGGACATAATCTTCGCCACATGTATTTGTGCACGTTATCAATCGAAGCCGAAACAGAGTCATTTAGCAGCTGTCAAACGTATCCTTAGATATCTGAAGGGTTGTCCATCGAGAGGACTATGGTACCCTAATGATGATAATTTTGACTTAATTGCTTTTAGTGTTGCAGATTGGGGAGGCTGTGACAAAGAGAGCAAATCCACAATGGCTGGACGCCAGTTTATGGGGAGCAGGCTCATGACCTAGAAATGCAAGAAACAAACTACAGTCGCCTTATCCACATGTGAAGCCGAATACGTCTCAGCATCAAGCTGCTGCTTAGAAGTTCTCTGGATACAACAACAGATGGCGGACTACGGTTTGCAATTTTTTAAAACCCCTATTTACTATGATAATGAGGCTGCAATTGCATTAACAAAAGATTTAGTCAATCACTCGAAAGCTAAACATATCCGGATCAAATATCATTTTATCCGCGATTGTTACGCAAAAGAGTTGTTCGATATGTTCTAAATCCACACTGACTATCAAAGTGCAGATCTTATTACCAAAGCTTTTGATAAATCAAGATTTGAATATCTTTTAAAAGCTAACAGTATAAAAGAAAAACAAGACTGATCACCACCTCGGTTTATCGCTTTTTAGGTTTAGTTTTTATTGTTTTTCAGAAAAATACAAAAACCCAAAAATATGTTTTTCATTTTAGGGGGAGTTTATTTTCAGAAAAACCAAAAACATTGAAAAATTTAAAAACCCAAAAAATCAGAAAACTCAAAATGATTTCCAAGAGAAAAAGGGGAAATGATAGTACATCACTGGGGATCTAACACATGCTAAAGAAGTGTAATGCAACATAAGGCGTGTGTTTCAGTCTGTGCGATGTGTTGATAGGCTTCGTAGACTTATTACTGCGTGCCTGATACATACATATCAAACAAATTGTTGTGTGGATTAACTCCTCATGGGCATATGGTATTAGTACCGTAATTGCATTTGATAGGGTATTTTTACAAAATTCGGAGGTTTCGGGTCGTTATGTTATTAGTTATCTGGGGATAGCCTCTTTGATCTTCTGCTGTAAGTCATTACGGACCTAGATCAGACAGGATGTCTTTATAAAAGAGCCTTAAAATCCAAATCCTAAAGTTACCGAATTGAGGAACTTTCAATGTATGATGATAATTAAAGATTATCTAATGCATCGTATCCAATCATTGATGCAAATCATGATTGATATCTACCCTCAACCTTGTAGAGTGCACAAGTTACTTTGTAGCATTGATTTGCTGACCTGTATACCTCTGTGCCTCATAACTTGTAAAATTACAGATGACGAAAGCATAAGCACGCGTTACAATGAGTCTTTGTGCATTTACTTCTAGATACAGGAGTATGTCGTGTGCGTGGGAACCACAGACAATTGTGTTTATACTATAAATAATATTTTCAGTCTAAAGCACTACACAACAGTCTGCATGTGAGCTTATGTGGATCACAATATCAGCAGTTGCTAGCTCACACTTTGTCTTTAATGATAATAAATCATAAGATCAACGGTGTGATCAGATTTCTCAACAACTGATATGATCCTCTTACTGGAAATCACAAAACATTTACTGCTTTATCTTTCCATTTCTGCATTTTACATTTCTCATCAGATATACAAAACTCAAAAAGATTTTAGGTGTGTTTTGACAAAATTTTAGAGAATCCAAAAGATTTTACATTTCTATCTTATTTTTGATAACCGATGGTAGTTGATGGTGATTTTCTAAAGCTTGATGGACCATTTGAGTTTTGTCATCTTTAAATGTGAAATAAAGAATGTCGGATGCTTAAAAAATGAGAAAAATATTGAACGGGACTCGATTTTGTGATTTGGTAAAAAGTTCAAAAATTCCAAATTTCGTTCGCCCCTTCGATGGGTCGAATGTGGAATTTTGGCTGCTCATTCAAACCTTTCAAACGGTCGAATGTGAGTGTTCTAATGTTATTTTCACATTCGAACCATTTATCTACATTCGAACCTTTAATTAGGGTCGAAGGTGGATGAATTTTCACATTCGCCCTACACGTTTGGTCGAATGTGGAGCCTATAAAGTCCTTATCTGCACATTCGACTCTTATTCAAAATTATTTTTTTAAATTTATGAGATAAAGGAACCTTGTTGATCGTGTTTTAAAAATCTTATCATTGTGATCTCTGTTTCTTGCTGATCATTTCAACCTATCATTTCCAGGTTCTCATTCATTAATCAATTCAGAATCATCGATTTAGTGTTCGAACCCTAACATGAATCAAATCATGTTTTCTGACCGTTAATTGTGACAATTGATGTTAAGGTTTTAGTGTTTAACTGTTTTAGTGGAAGAATACACAAAAATCCAGGGTTTAATCATGTCAGATTAATCAATTGATTATTTAAAAGTTTCAAACCCTAGATTTTAGGATAAAACACATAATCACTGAATAATAATTACAATTGTTGATTGGGAAAGGTTTATCGGCCATATTAGATGTTTACAAATCAAAATGGCATGTTAAACTACTCTGAATCAAAATATGCAATTTGAGAAGATGAACAGACACATTCACCCACTTCTAAATGGTCGAAAGTGGCTTTTTGGTCGAATGTAGTTGTTCAAACAGTCGAAAGTGGAACAAAATGGTCGAATGTACATTTTTAAACACTGATTTTCACATTCGAACTTTATATTCCACATTCGAACCCCATTTTTCACATTCGTACCTTCGATTGGTCAAATGTAGATTTTCAAAATCAAAAATTTCATGTTTTGGTTATTTTGTCTGTTTTTAACGTGTTTTCTTGATTTGTTTTGCAGTTTAACAATGTCTGAACAGCAGAGTACTGATATTCCAGGAGGATCTTCAGAAAAGGCAGCTAAGAAGAAACAAGTAGAAGAGTTACCATTTGAAGAACCACACAACTGCTGTGCTTATCTGGGAGATCTGAAGAACATACCGAATTCTCCGGTATTGTTGACTTTTTGAAGAGAAGCCGTGTGATTGTTGCTATTTCTTCTCCTGCTATCATATACAGAGATCATCAACAAGAATTCTGGACAAATGCCAGAATGGATTATTGGAACAACGAATCTGGTATCGTTAGTACGATTCAGGGGGAGTTTGTGATCATTTCTAAAGACGATATCAGAGAAGCATTGAAACTAACAGATAAGAAGACTGATCCGAGAGTTCTTTCTTGGATTGAATAGAGAAAATGTTTCTTAAGAATGAAGTACAATGGACCGATCACTGATGGTTCATTACACAAAGGAAAGTTGTGCCCGTAGTTCAAGTACCATGCTCATGTGATGCTACATGTTTTTGGATCATTGAGTGGAGGTTATGATGTAATGAGAAAGAGTATTAGCTCTTTGATGGTTGCCCTTATCTTGAACAAGCCTTTCAACGTATCTGGGATGATACTTGAACATATGTTGGAACCACTGAGAGGATTGAAGAATAAGAAGTTTTTTCTATATCCGAGATTCCTGCAAATGATCTTTGATGAAAAGTACAAGAATTTGAGAAGAGATCCTACTCAGATAGTCGTACAGGATCACATGAATCTGAATACGTTAGTAAGAATGAAGGGATACAAAGGTGTGCCAATGAATGAAAGACCACCATTGAAGAATTTGTTCGGTCACCTGATCAATCCAAGATATGAAGATCCAGGTACTGATAAAACCAGGCATGCTAACAGTGATTCTGATGAAGACAATCCGTTATGTCCTGTTGATCCTGATGCAAAAAGGAAAAGGCAAGTAGTGAATGTTGGTGCAAAGAGTGGTAAAGGGAAAGGAAAAGAGAAAGAGGATGATCCAAAACCACCAAAGAAGATATCTAGGAGGAAAAAGAGTGTTGCGAAGAAAGGCATACACTCGGTTGATGAAGAATCAATGGATTCGGAAGAAACACAGGTTGAGAGAGATGGGATTCTGACGATGAGATTGTAAAGGCCACCACGCCCAAGGCCACTGTGGCTGGTGAGTCTGTAAGTCTGAACAAGTCTTTAGAAGAACAGAGGATGAAAAGTCCGATTGCATTGGATGATATTGATGAAGGTTTAGGTTTGGGATCTGAAGATTTTGGGGGATCGCCAAAGACTGGAGAGAAAAAGAAAAAGCCTATATACAAGAAGAAAGCAAAGGCTAATGAAATTGTAAAGCCAATGCAGAAAAGAGCTAAAGACATTGAGAATCTAATTGCAGGAAAGAAAATGCCTGCGGTATCAAGCTCTAAATCTCCCATTACATCTCAGTGGCAAAGAAATAGAAAACATCATCTGCTGCGGAGCAATCTGAATTGCCAACTGATGATTTTAATGCTGCTGCGGAGCAATCTGTCTTGCAAAAGCTGAAGAAACAAAAGACTCTAGCTGCTGAAGCGTCAACACCAAAGGTTGCCGTAGATAGTGATGTGATGAATGTAGTAAACCAGAAGCTTGCAGATATGATGAAAATCATTAATCAACAACAAGCAGAGATTGAGCAGTTAAGGAAAAAATGATAAAAAGATATTGGATGTTGTCGTATCTTCACAGGAAAATCAAGAAGGTTTGCAAGCGAAGATTAAACAACTTCAGAAAGAGAATCAGAAGTTATTATTACATGAGCAGAGAAATACCAGAAGGTATATTAATTTGAGGCTTGAGAACAAAAAGCTGAAAGAAACGAAAAAGAGCATGAATAATCTGATAAAAGATTTGTACTCAAAAGCTCCACAACTGAAAGCTGGAGAGGAGGATAAAGATCCTGAAGAAGAACATGTTGATTTTGAACCATTAGATGAAGAAGAAGATGATGATGATGAATTGGATGAGGATGCCAGTGATGCTCCTAAGAAGAAAGATGATGGTGATAATGATGGTTCAGGCGATGATTCAGGTGATGGTAATAGCTCTGTTGATAGTGATGATGATGACGATGATGATGACGTTGATGATGATGATACTGACAAATATAAGTGTGAAAAGAGGGGATCAGGTAAAGACACAGGAGAATCTAGTTCGAAAGCTCCTGAGGGCACTATTGACGATGATAATATTTTCTGGAACGAGAAAATCAGAGCCTTATCTGAAGAAGATAAGAAATTATATCGCCAGATACTGACTGATAGAGTCTGGATGATTGAGATAACTGGTAGATTTCCAGAGATATTTGAGTCAAATGATATGCGTTTTGAGCTTGAATATAATGATCCTGATCTAGAAGACGGAGAAGTTTCTGCAGCCGTATCTAAAGAGATATTAGAAGGTCTGGCTAAACAGGTTGGTAAATCTCTTGAGGAGTTGATGAGTGAAAATCAAATACCAAATATACCTGAGAAAGAAGCAGGTAATCACTCTGATGATAGAGATGTTCCTGTGTTTGAAGAGGTAGAGATGGAGGATATTACGAGTGAGGAATATCCAAAATATTTCAAGAATGATAAAAATTCTGGATTTCCTGAATTCTCAGATTAATTGTTAAGCCAGGCTGAGAAACTTGCTTATGAGAAGAGCAAAAAGTTCGTTGAAGAAGTGTTTAAGAATTCAGGCTGTCAGAAGCCGAATGTTGAACAATCTGATGATTTGAAAGAATTGCTGAGAAAGCTTAAAGAAAAAGAAGCTAACAGCCCTAAGACTGAAGTTCTGGGTAGTTTCTACAAATTCCACAACGAACTATTCAAAGGAAAAGCTCTCGGATGGAAGTATTTGACACAGCTTAAATGTGTCGATGTGAAATGGGAGAAAGGAATTACGTACTTCAACAGATTCCACGACATTAAGACACTACCATATTGGGTTGTTCGCAATATGCAGACATGAAATGTCAGGTGCTTCAGTAAACAACCATCTCGTTGGTTACTTTACAGATCGCATGGCGAGGGAGAGCAGAACGAAATGGAATGTGTTTACCCACAGTATCCTAAGAGAATTTTTCAGAAGAAGAAGAAAGATGAGATAACAGGGTTGCACAAGGTGACTTTGAAGTATGAACCGCCAAAAGTGTTGAAACATATTCCTTTGAAGCCGATTCCACAACACTTTTCGAAAGATTTTATGTGGTGGTACTACGACTGGAAGACAGCAGAGGCTATTATTGTTCTGAAGGATGGTATGAAAGATTTTAAGAAGATTCATATTTTTGACCCAATGTGGTTGATAAATTGCTCGCACGAGGACATTATCATGCTATACTATAATCCGATTTACTGTGAAGAGAAAGACAGCGAACAGGCAGCTAAATATCAACGTGTGGTATTCTTATGTTTTGCGTGGGATGTCAATGCGGGTTGTGATTTTAATAAAAACCTGGGGAAGTTTGTTCAGATGCAGAATGTTGAAAAGAAGAAACCAAAGCAAACTCATGATCCAGTGATGACGAAAGAACAAAAGAAGCTATTGCATATCAAACCGATGAACAAGAGAATAGATGAAGAGCGAAGGCTGAAGCAATTCAAGCATTAGTTGAGGGGGAGTTTGTAGATACACGAAAGTGCGACTAGTGCTATTGAATTGCGAATTCTAAAATGTATTGCTGATTACGGTTGGTCGAAGGTGGCTTGTAAATGGTCGAAGGTAGCACTGGGAGGTCGAATGAAGATCTGTTTGTATATATGTCCATATTCGCCCACTATGAATGGTCGAACCTACACATTCGACCAAGTCAATTGGGCAAATGTGCAGGTCTATATAAGGTTGAATCATTTATTGAAAGAAAACGGTTGGTCATTTTGTTTCCCTCTCAGAGTGTGTTTCTCCCTAGGGTTTTTGTCAAATCTGTTACTGATTTATATCATTGTAAACAAGCTTTTAAAGTGTTAATGATTATGATTATGAATGAAATGAATGTGTTTATGATGATTTGTGTGTTTTGCTAGTTTTATTATCATTTTGTGATAAATTCAGGGATTCCGCACCTGAATTGAACTTGTTTGATCATATTCTTTGTTTGAATAGCCGATCCTATACGCATACAGTGCCAGAACCACTATTCAGTCTTATCGTAAAAATGAAAAAGATGTTAATAAGCTGCTAGATAACTATAAAAAAGACATTTCAGATTTAACTAAAACATTGTCACAAAAACAAACTGCCATCAATAATTACATTAATGAAATTGAGGAACAAAGTTGGAAATGGCAAAAATGAAATGTTTTTCAGAAAATATAAACGAAAAGCTTGAAAGTTATCTAAATGTAGCTTATGTCTTGGACTACATAATTGAAGAACCAAGTCCTTCTGTGAGTTATAAATCAGTACCGTCGCCGGTTTTATTTGAAAATCACAATTTTAATACTGTGACACCGGAAAGTTCTGATAAATCTGGATCTACATCAGAGAATGAATCAAACACTTATAGTGTATGTGATCCAAATTCTAATGTAAAACCAATTTTGGGTATTAACAATGAGGGCATTGTGGCATTAACTGATGATTCTGATACTGAGGATGAGGTACCTAAAAAGAATGTTGATATCCACCGGAAAATCACATTCGGACTAATGAGTGTTACTCAAAGGTATAACATTCTCCGAAAGTTGAATCAAATCAGAATCAGTCGGTGAAGAAAAATGTGAAAAGTGATGACAAACTTGTGAAAGTGTTTTCTCGGATGGAAGGATCCGATAAAATAATTACTCTAAAATTGACAAAATTTGGCAAGAAAGCACAATCTGGTTTCTTAAATCTGAAAGGACAACTGGTATACCACCTGAATTAATCAAGCGACTGTTTGGTGATGATTCTAACACATCAAAGGTTCATGTCACACAGTTTGTGAAACCAAAAGATAAAGTAAATGGTTTTGTTGAACCTACTTATTCACTTGAGCCCGCTCCTGAAAGCTTGAGGCAAAAGTGTTATAAGAATCAATATCCGGTCAACACATTTGCTAGATTTGATGATGAAAAATGTTTTGAAGAGTATAGAGCCTGTTTTAAGTGTGGAGAGAGAGGGCATTTACTTGCTCACTGTCCATACGTGAGACGCAAAAGGCAAGAGGTTGAATATAGGCAAATTCATAGAAATTTGAATGTTGGGGTTCCTCAAAGAAATTTTTATCATAAAAAGAAATTTCAAAATCAAAATAATTTTTACCAAAGAGGAAACCGACCGGTTGTCTATGATAATCACAATCGAATTGCTATGAACAATGGCATGAGAAGACCTATGATGAATCCGACTTTTGAGAAACAAAAGGTTTATTCTAAACCCTATGTTAATCAAAATGTTAGGCCTTCGGTGGTTAAATTAACAAAGGTTTCCAAGAATGTTCCATCTAAGATTGTTCCAAAGAATTCTAACAATGAACAACCAAAATTTCAAACTCAAGTTAGAATTATAAAATGATCGGAACAAGCTTGGACATCAAAATGTTCTCCCGGAGCCTCAAGTTCATCTTCTAAACTGGTACTAAGACAAATGTTTTGGAAAAACCGGTCAGTGGTAAGAAAAATGTTATTGAGGAAAAAAAGGAATCTTTGAATGTTTCATTTGCTGATACTCAAAGACCCAAGACCAACATGGCTTGGGTCCCCCAAAAGAACTAATCAAATTTGTGATTTTTGCAGGGAGTTCCAGCTGGCCCTGTGAGCTGTCTTTGGATTGTTGTAGTGGAGCTTCCGGGCACATGACAGGAGATATGTCACTCCTTTTCGACATCAAGAATATCAATGGAGGGTATGTTTTATTTGCAGGAAATAAAGGAGGTTATATCACCATGGAGGGAAGTGTTAGCAATGGAATAGTGAGTTTCGAGAAGATTTCGTATGTAAAGCAGATTGATTACAATTTACTCAGTATATCTCAGATTTGTGACAAGAAGTTTTCTACACATTTTGATGAGAAGTCTTGCTATACTCTGAAACCTGGACTCAAAATACCTAAGGAGTGGATCATGCTTAAAGCTCCAAGAGTGAATAACTTGTACATTCTTGACATGAGCAAAGCAACCACAACTGAAGGTCAAGTTACGTGTTTTCTGTCGAAAGCTACCGAGAAAGAATCTATCATGTGGCATCGACGGATGGGGCATATTCACCTTAGAAAGATGAATTATTTGGTGCAGAATGGGCTAGTAGAAGGGGTTAATGTGAAACACTTTCATCTGAATGATAAGTGTGTAAGTTGTAAAAAGGGAAAATAGCACAAACAGTCCCACCAACCCAAGAAAATGAACTCAGTTACCATTCCCCTTGAGCGTTTGCATATGGATCTTTTTGGCACTGTCAAGCGTAAGAGTAATTATGGATATCTTTATTGTCTTGTGGTTACAGGCGACTATTCAAGATTCTCGTGGGTGATGTGCATGCAACACAAAAGTGAAACGTTTAACAATCTGACAGTTCTGTTTACCCGTTTGGAAAACATCTATGGTTTGAAGATAAAACGTATTCGAAGTGACAATGAGACGGAGTTCAAGAATTCTCAGATGGATGCATTATGTGAAGCGAAAGGAATTCATCATGAATATAGTGCACCATATACTCCTCAACAGAACTGTGTTGCAGAACACAAAAACAGGACTTTAATTGAAGCGGCTAGGACAATGCTTGCAGATTCAAATCTTCCAGTAATGTTTTGGAACGAGGCTATACATACAGCTTGTTACACTCTGAATCGTGTTGTAACAGTGAAGAACTTTGGAAAGACTTCTTATGAGTTTCTTAACAGGCGCAAGCCGAACTTAGAGTATCTAGAACCTTTCTAAGCACCATGGACAATGTTGCATCTTACTGAAAAGTTTGGAGCTAAAGCTGAAGAGGGCTATTTTGTTGGATACACAACACTACTTAAACGCGTGTTTAACAAAAGGACTCGTCAAGTTGAAGAGTGGGCGAATGTAGATGTTCAACGCTACACTCAGAATGTTCAAGGAAGTGCGCCCGATTGGATGTTTGACTATAAAGATTTCGTTGAGTCATTCAATCTAGATATTTTGGTTGAAGAGGATGTACTATGTTTATACTACGAGTGTGAGAATGCAGTGACTTCACTGTTGGTGCGTCCGATCACCGTAACTCCTCTGGTAGCTTCTAATGATACCGATGCTCCTGTGATAGAAGAAGAAATTTATCAAGAAGCTTCTACAACGTTGGATTCATCTAAATCAGAAGATGAGGATGAAATTTTCAGTGAAGCTATCTTAGATCATGCTATAGTACCTCCTCCAGTGAACCCAAATACAGATGTTGTATCTTCATCAAATATGGGTAATGATCTGGATACAGCAGAAAACCTGAATGTTCCAGCACTGATTCCAGTACCTGAACATCCGGAATCTGGATTCATTAGATTCATCCGCTAGGACAAGTCATTGGAGATCCTGGTAGCAGTGTGATGACACGTGGACAACTAAGACATGCATCATCTTCAGAAAATATTGGAGCCATTGCCCTATATACACAGATTCACAAGACAGGTGAACAAAATAAATGGTATTTTGCTTGTTATGTTTCAGAGGTAGAGCCGCGGACGTACAAGGATGCTTTATTGGATGAATCTTGGGTGGAAGCTATGCATCAACAACTTCAACAATTTAAGAAACTCAGAGTCTGGACGTTGACTGATTTACCACCAGACAAGAAGAAGATTGGTACTCGATGAGTATTTAAATGAAAGAAAGATGATAGAGGGGTTATTGTCAGAAACAAAGCTCGATTGGTGGTTCAAGGATTCAGTCAACAGGAAGGAATTGACTATAACGAAGTCTATGCACCGGTTGCGTGTGTTGAAGCAATTCAAATGTTTCTTGCGTATGCATCCTACATGAAATTCAAGGTGTATCAGATGGATGTTAAAAGTCCTTTTCTCTATGGTGTGGTGAAGGAAGAAGTGTACGTCAGCCAACCACCGGGTTTTGAGGATCCTATCCACCGGGATAAGGTCTATAAGTTGAATAAAGCGTTATATGACTTACACCAAGCCCCGAGGCAGTGGTACGAAGAGCTGAGAAATTATCTTCGTTCAAAAGAATTCAAGAGAGGTTTGGTAGACTGTACCCTGTTCACGAAAAGAATAGAGGGTGACTTGCTTCTTGTGCAAATATATGTTGATAACATTATATTTGGTTCTACTAATGAACTTTTATGCAAGAAAAGTTCGAGATGAGCGCTATGGGAGAAATGCAATTCTTTTTAGGCTTGCAGGTGGATCAATTGCCAACGGGCATCTTTATTCACCAGACAAAATACGTTTCTGAAGTCTTGAGCTGATTCCATATGGATGATTCGAAGCCTATGGATACTCCATACAACCCAATCACGGGATTGGAGTTGACGCTAAGGGGGAGCTAACTGATCCCTATAATTATCGTGCTATTGTCGGATCTCTTATGTATCTCACTGCATCTTGACCAGATATAATGTTTGCTACATGTCTTTGTGCACGTTATCAATCGAAGCCGAAACAAAGTCACCTAATTGCAGCTAAACGAATCCTTCGTTATCTGAAGGGTACTCTGTCACGCGGGTTATGGTATCCTAAGGATGATAACTTTGACTTTATTGCCTTTAGTGATTCTGATTATGCAGGTTTCGATATTGACGCTAAATCCACAACGGCTAGATGTCAATTTCTGGGGAGCAGGCTCGTGACCTGGCAGTGTATGAAGCAGACATCGGTTGCTCTGTCAACATGCGAAGCAGAATACGTGGCAGCCTCGAGTTGCTGTTCACAAGTGATTTGGATACAACAACAGATGTGCGACTATGGTTTGCAATTTCTTAGAACCCCCATTAATTGCGATAATGAAGCAGCCATTGCACTCACTAAAGACAGTGTCAATCATTCCAAGGCTAAGCATATCCGAGTTCGTTATTATTTTATTCGTGATTTGATGTGTGTAAATGTATATATATAAAAGTAACACAAGCTTTAATTAAAACGACTCACCTAAAAACTACACACGCACGACAAGTGTACCGGTCGCAAAGCAGTAAACAGATAAGACCGAGTATCGAACCCAAAGACGCGAATGCAACTCTAGATCACAACCTATACCGAATACTAGCCTAAATAAATAAATATATACTTATATGGGGGTATTTTTAACTATTAATTATAAAATTAATCAAACTAAATAGATTAAACTTAACTTAACTCGACAACTAATACGAACTTAAGGAACTGGAGAAATCAGATAGGAAGAGGGCTGGTTACTTAGGTAAAATCCCTAGACACTAGCAATAAATCCTGAATCTGGTAATTAACTTGAGACCCTATTCTTATCTAATAAACCTCCTGTCAAAGATGGCTCACTAGACTCAAGGCGGGACAAGTGTAGAAATGCTAAAATGGATTTGGATCGCCCTAGCGTACCAAAATCCCACAGAAGTCAGATTAAAACATCTCCTGTATTAAAACCCTCAAACTATGAAGCAGACTTAAACTCTACTGAAGAAAACCTAGGAAAACTCGAAACACGGACAAGTAGCGACTCCCGCCCTAGCGCTTGTCAACTACCGAACAATGCCTAGTTAGTTACCTAGCAATCTCGAGTTAGATTTCTCATCCTCAAGAATGGACTGCACGTTTTAGTTAATTTATTATATTAGTGTGTCATACTTGTGTCATACTCCAACTCCAAATACTAGCACGCTAACCTAAGTTGACGAACTAGATTGATTTCTAGACCTAGGGGACATCTCTACATGCCTAGCTCCACAAAACCAATAAACAAACTTCAAATAAATTTAACACCAACACACATATATCAAATCCAACAATAAAACTAAAATCATGTAATTCTACACATCAAAATTAAAAACCAAAAATCATTAAATACTGCATAAGACGTGTCTAGTTCATAAACCTAAGCAACCATAAAAGTCTAGCTCATAGTTATAATTAGAAACATAGATTTAAAGTATATAAAAAAACAATTCATCATGTCTCTAAATAAATAAAAACAATAAAACAAACCCCCGGATCTTTGAATAATATATCTTTAACGCTCTCGGTACCTTCTTCCTTTCAAAGTCCTCGAAGACTGCTCGAAAGTTGTTGTGAAACTGTGAATTGCCTTCTGCCCTCTGGCGGCTGATGTGTTCGATTCCAATAAATAATGTTCCGCTGTGATCCCCCACGAAAATAATATGTTCGACTAAAAAATATACCTTTTTTTCTTTGCCGTCAAGTAATAGCATATATCTATATCCATATTCATGTCACCTATTTTTTATGAATATTTTGATTTTAGCTTGGGCCTTGGGTCTTGACCGCCTCAAGGTCACAGATCACGATTTGTTTTTATTTTATTTTTTTCTTCTTTATTTTTATTCTTATTATATACTATTATTACTCCATGCTTTTGTATTAGGTGTTCTTAACTTGACCAAAGTTTCTCGTTTACGCTCCAACGTCTATGAACACATCCTCTCAAGTGTCCGTGTCTCAATTAAAATTCTTTCTTTTTGAGTCTATTCTCCACGAACACCTATAAAATAATAAAATAAACAAATAAGTACTAAAAACTAATAAAAAATATAAAATGATAAAAATAGACAAACAAACGAATACACGCCTAAAACTACTAAAAGCTATGTACAAAAGACTCAATTATAACTCAAAATACATAGGAGAATAGATGTGTTTTACGACACATCATGATTTTTCAGGAGAAAAAGAGGAAATGATATTACATCAGTGACGATCTGACACATGCTAAAGAATTGTACGTTTTTAATAAGGCATGTGTTGATTTTGTCTGATGTGCTGGTAGGCTTCGTAGACTTAATACTGCGTGCCTGATACATACATATCAAACTATTTACTATGTGGCTAAACACCTCATAGTCATATGGTCTTGGTATCGTAATTTCGTTTGATAGGGTATTATACAAAATTCGAAGGTTTTGGGTTGTTATATTATTTGTTATCTGGGGATAGCCTATCTGATTTTTTGTCGTAATGATTAACGGGCCTAGATCAGACAGGGTATCTTAATAAAAGAGCTTTAATGCCAAAACCCAAAGTTACCGAATTGGAGAACTTTAAATGTGTGATGATAATCAAAGATTATCTAATAACATCGTATCTAATCACTGATGAAAACCATGATTGATATAAGACCTCAACATGGTAGAGTGCACATGTTACTCTGTAGCATTGATTTGCTGACCTGTACACATCTGTGCCTCATACCTTGTATTTACGGATAACAATAGCATAATCACGCATTACAATGGATATTTGTGCAAAATTCCTTGATACGGGAGTATGTCGTGTGTGTGGGAACCACAGGTGAATTAGTTTGTACTATAAATACTAGTACCAGTTTAAAGCATTGCATAACAGTCTGCATGTGAGTTTATGTGGACCACAATATCAGCAATTGCCAAATCACACGTTGTCTTTAATGATAAATATATTAAAGATCAACGGTGTGATCAGGTTTCTCATAAACTGATATGATCCTCTTACCGGAAATCACAAAATGTTTACTGCTTTAAATTTTTATTTTCTTCATATATACAAAAACTCAAAAAGATTTTTGGTGTGTTTTAGCATAAATTTCAGAAAATCCAAAATTTTTACATTTCTGTGTTATTTTTGATAACCGATGTTGGGTGATAGTCATTTTCTGAAGTTTGAGAACCAATCTGAGTTTTGTAACATTTAAATGATCAATTTTGCATTTTTGAAGGTTTTCAGGGTTTAAAACGATAAAACGGGATTCGAATCGGACATTTGATAAATTTCATTTTTCCAAATACTTGATTCGACCATTCAGTAGGTCGAATGAGTATTTGTGTGGTACATTTGAACCTTATCAGGAGGCCGAATGAGAGAGTTCATTTGATAATATTTCATTCGAACCATCATTATTTCATTCGAACCTTTCAGTAGGTCGAATGAAGTTTTGATCTTCTCATTCAAACCCTGTAAAGGCCGAACGAGCTGCTTCTATATATATATATATATATATTAGGTCCTTCATTCGAACCTGCACATAAACTTTTTCAAAATTTTAATCTTAGCCTCACCTTGTTGCCCTGATTCTTTTTAGCTTATAATCTTGTTCCCTAGTCTTTGCTGATCATTTTGCTATAACATTCACATGTATTCATCCATGGATTTCTTCAGAATCATTGTTTAAAAGTGTGAAACCCTAACTGCTTGATTCATGGATTTAATATGTTTCTGAACATAAATTGACCTTAGATTATTCATTATCGTTGGTTTTAGAGGGAGGATTACACAAAATCATGGGTTTAATCACATGTTTCATCAATTTCGATTATATAAACCCTAGATTTTAGGGGAAAAACCAAAAATAATGATTAAATGATGAAATTGAACATTAGGGTATGTTAGTTGGTGGTGTTAGGATGAATGTGTATCAAAATTTGCTGTTAATTTAGTCTGAACAATGATTTTGTAATTTTGATTCAAAACAGAATCTCATTCGACCATATCAGAGGGTCGAATGAAGAATTTAGGGTCGAATGAACTTGTTTAAAATACAGTCGACATTCACAGGTCTCATTCGAACCCTCATAGGGTCGAATGAAGCTGTTTTTTGACCATTTTTATTGTTTTGTCCGTTTTAACAATTTTTTATGTTTTGATTGTTTGTTTTGCAGATAAAATGACTGACGAAGTACAACAGAATGTTCAAGAAGCTGCAGTTCAAGAGCAGGAACCTCCCAAAGAGCTGAATTTTGAGCCGAAGCACAATTGCTGTGCATATGTTGCTCCAGTTGGAAAGTACACTGAATTTGATGGAATGATAAGCTTTCTGAAGAGGTGCAGAGTTGTTTATGCTCTTGCACAGCCGGTGACTATTTACAGAGACCATCAAGTTGATTTCTGGGAAAAGGCAGCATTTACTTTATGGGAAAACGCTTCAGTGATACAAAGCAGAATTCAAAGTCATCTGGTATTAGTTACTAAACAAGATATCAGGGAAGCCTTACAATTACAAGATTCTCCTTCAGATCCTATTGAGCTGACATGGATTGAACAGAGGAAATGCTTTTTAAGGATGAAGTATAATGGACCCGTAACTGATTGCATGTTACACAAAGCCAAACTGTGTCCACCATACAAATATCTTCTACATGTGATTCTACATGTATTTGGACCAGTTAGAGGAGGTTACAATGTGTTGAGAAAGAGTTTTTGCTCATTAGTGGTAACGTTGATTTTAAACAAGCCTTTCAAAGTGTCAGGGATGATATTCCATCACATGAAGGAAGTATTACAAGGCTTAAAGGATGACAAATTCCTGATGTACCCTAGATTCTTACAAATGGTTGTTGATCGTAAATACACAGACTTGAAGAAAGATCATTTGCAAGTAATCAATCAAGTGCATATGAACCAAGCTACTTTGAGCAGAATAATTGCATATAAGGGTGTACCTGAAGCTGAAAAGCCACCAAACAAGAATTTATTTGGACAATTGAGAGATATTGCTTACAGAGATCTAGGTAAAGACAAAGCAAGACATGTTGATAGCAACTCGGATTCTGATAGTCCACTATGTTCGGTTGATAAAACAGCAAAAAGAAAGAGGCAAGTGATTAATAAAGGGGCAAAGTCTGGAAAAGGAAAACAAGCGGCGATTGAAACTAAAACAAAGACAAAGAAGGTGACAAAGGCAAGAGGTAAAGCAAAAACAATGTTGGTTGATGAAGCAGACAGTGAAGAGACAGAAGATGATGAAGAATGGTGTAGATGCATATTGTGCGACTAATGCTTTGGATTGCATTTAACACATGTTTTTGTTATCAGTCGTTTGGTCGAAGGTGATATTCCATGGTCGAATGTGGTTTCGGAACAGTCGAAGGAAGCTTAAAGGGTCGAAGGAGAACAGGAGGTCGAAGGTAGTTTAGATTTTAATGTATAGCTTGGTTCGACCACTATGTTTGGTCGAACCTGCACATTCGACCAACCTAAATGGGCGAATGTGCAGGCCTATATAAGGTCAAGTTGACTTTTGCAATGTAACTTTTGATCATTTTGTTTTCCCTCCAGTTTGTGTTCTCCCTAGGGTTTTTGTCAAGTCTGTACACGTCATTTAATCATTATAAACATCTTTTTAACGTGTAATTGAATGTGTTATTGAATGAAATGAAAGCTTTAATGATGATTTCTGTGTTTTGTTGATATTATTATCATTTTGTAACTGATTCAGGGATTCCGCACCTAAATTAGTAGACTTGTTTGATCAAACCAATCGTATTTGTCAAATCGATCCTTCTACAAAGTGGTATCCGAGCCATATGGATCAAACAACTACAATTTGATAATATTACAGCTGATTTGGACCCTATTTTGATAAGAACTTTCTGTTTTTCATTGATAAACTATTTTTGGTGATAAATTGATTGATTAGAACTTGTTTTCATGGATAAAACTCATAATTCTCTTTGTTAAACTTGTTCCAAATCAAATACGAGGCAAAACCTGATTAGAATCATCAAATTTCATCAACTTTTGAAAAATTTGATCAAAATTAACTGATTTTCAAAGAATAACCGTTTTTGAATCATGCAGGGTCGAACCTAGGGAGACTGGTCGAAAGAGGGTGTTTATTTGGTCGAACCAAGGTTTATTTGGTCGAACGTGGGTGTTAGTTGGTCGAATCTAGAGTTTATCAGTGTTTATTTGTTCATTCGACCATATTAGGTTCATTCGACCAAACGGGTGGTCGAAAGTGGGTGTAAACGGTCGAAAGTGATTTGAGTTGGTTATTTTTTACATTCGAACCTTGACAAACGGTCGAACGTGAACTATTTTGTACATTCGACCACACGATCATACCAAAGGGACGAACGTAGAATCTGTTATAAAATTTTTCTAATCTTTTCGTGTTTAAACATTTTCAGATTGATATGTGGAACTTTCCTACTACATCACGACCTAACACGACACCACAACAACAGACAACCATGGATCCTTGGTCGGTAGCTGCTCAAAAGTCTAGTCAACCATCGAAACCGATTAACTACATGGCGATGACTAGTACTATTCCCCAACATGTTGCACAACCACAACCACAACCGATGGCTGATTATTGGGGAGTAGCAGCAGCGGTACACTCTCAGACTACGAATGCTATTTCAACTCTTATTCAAGATTTGTCTTCGGGGAGTGGAAGCCGTCCACCAAAGCTTATGGAGATGGTCAATTACAACACCTGGAAGACCAAATTCAAGATACATCTTGAGGGAATGGGTTTAGAGGGAACGGAAGCTTGGAAGATGATTGCGAAGGGCTATGTTGCTCCGATCTTGGAGAACACGGGTGAGCCAATTCCATTGGAGAATCTTGCAGATGATGAAAAGAAGAAATTTGCTATTGAGAAGAAGGCGTTTTCTCAACTGTCCCAGGCCATCAATACTGATCGGTTGCATCAGTTTGGGTCTTGCACAACATCTAAACAGTTGTGGGACATGTTAAAGAATAGGCATGATGGAAATGAGAAAACGAGGAAGTTGAGGATGGAGGAACTTCGAAAAGAGTTTGAGAACTTTAGCTACATGGGGAACGAGACGCTGAAGGAGTTGGTTTCAAGGTATTGTCATTTACTGTAACACCCCAAAATCATTGGTTCGTCTAATTATGCCATTAGGCGTGATTAGCAAAATAATAAAATGAGACTTAAACAATAACAATGAGGGTTATGTTCCAATATTGAACTAACCTAGTTAATGTTATTAGTTATATAAAAGAGCAAATGATATAGGAAAAAAAAACTAACTTGACTAGTTAGTCTTATAAGGAAATGACCTTGTGGGTTAGTTGAGGGGCTAAAGTTGCCAATGTGATGAACTTGATTATTATTAAAAAAAAAAAAAGAAATCGATTTCCATCCTGGAAGTCGATCTTCACACCAAAACACACACACACACACACACACTAATCATAATCTCAAGAACAAGCTCTAATCTAAGCCAGACCAAAGGGGAAATTGATGCATTAACCAGAAACGAACCATCTAAGGTCAAATAAACCCCAAGGTACCTTTTATTTGATAGAATTTGATGTTATAATTCGTTTTTGATTTTGATGAAAATCTTGGGTTTGATAAAACGTGAGATTTCTTGTTGTTAAGGGTTTCTCTAGCTTTAGGGAGCCTCAATCATGTCTAATTTTGTTATGAATCACATTTTATATGTGTAATTGATGATGTTCATACTTAACATAAAGTGGGTTTGGGCTCATTAAGGTTGAGTTCATGAAATTGAGGAGTTATGTGTAATGTTTGATCATCCCTAATGGTTTAGAGGTGATTTGTTTAATTCCGCTTGCTTAGTTGCACTAGTAGATGATGATGTTGGTTCTTATTAGCAACCAAATTGTGGTTAATTGATGATTGGTAAAGGTAGAATAATAATTAGTCATGATCTTAGTTTTGGGAAACTTAAGCATATAAGGTGTTTGATAAAATGCTTGAAAGATAAACCAATTGTGTGAAACTTGTGTTCTTGCTAGTGATGCATAAACATGAACATTTATGAATCATATGGTGTCATATGCCATGAACGCACAACTAAGCACCTAGGTGTGGTGTCAAGACTGAAAGCTAGGGAAGTCGAACTTGAAAGGACCCTAAACATGATTTGCGTAGCTTTTATATAGATTTTGATTAATCTAAAGGAAAATCATATAAAATCAACCGTTTATCCGATTTGGGTGTTCTATACCTTTTCGGAAAGCTTATCGAGTAAATTCTTGCTGTTTTCAATCATATAAAGTTAATATAGTTGTTAAACGGGTCGAAAGGTGAATTAGAATAGCTGGGCAGAAGCTTTGAAAGCTGTGAAAATAAAAATATAGTTGCTGACCCGATCTTAAAATATTCATATAAAATCATAGAAAAATCGTTAGGAGGTGTTCTTTATACGCCTGGGAAGTTCTTTGCACGAAGAACAATACATCTTTGAACATGTTCAACTAATTCGGACTTTAAATGGGTCAAAATGGTCAATTACAGTAGCTGAAAAGGAAATCGCTGCACATAATATAGTTGCTGACCTGATCTTAAAATATTCATATAAAATCATAGAAAAATCGATAGGAGGTGTTCTTTATACGCCTGGAAAGGTATTTGCACGAAGCACAACCCATCTTTGAACATGTTCAACTAATTCGGACTTTAAATAGGTCAAAATGGTCAATTACAGCAGCTGAAAAGGAAATCGCTGCACATAATATAGTTGCTGACCTGATCTTAAAATATTCATAGAAAATCATAGAAAAATCGTTAGGAGGTGTTCTTTATATGCCTGGAAAGGTCTTTGAGCGAAGCATAATCCATCTTTGAACATGTTCAACTAATTCGGATTTTAAATGGGTCAAAAGGGTCAAATACAGCAGCTGTATAGAAAATCGCTGCACATTATTAATGTTGTTATTAATAAAAAAAGCGGCATAGGATCATATACATACTTGATTTGGGCATGAAGTGTTGATTCTTAGGACATTTATTACCTAGTTTTTTTTATATGTAACTTCACTAACGGGTCAAACGGTTAGTGAATGGAAATATTCATGAAACAAAAACTAGTTGTTTATTATATAGCATGCTTTGATGAAGAAGTGTGTGTGAATTCATAAAGTGTGATAGTCATGTTAATGGTTGACTAATCTAATCATCTTGTGAATTCAATGTGGTAGTTTGACTCTGACAAGCTTAGGTAGGAGTTTGGAGAGGAACGGGTCAACAAATACAAGTACAAGCATGAAGCTCGCAAGGATACAAGGTAAGTGTTGCTTACGTTATTATACTAAATATCATGACTTATGCATTGCGTGTTAATCGTTTAGACTTAGTTATGGGAGAGAGGTAGGACCCCGAGCGGTGAAACCCGCTAAGTGGGTCTAAACATATGAATTTATGTATAAACTGCCTTATGACAATCAATGAGGTGACATGTGCACCCAAGAAATGAAATATATTAAACGGGGTAAATCTGAAATAGTGAGGCTATAACTTGATTATGACGATTAAAGAGTCGATATATGGAAACAAGGCAAAACACCTTAAGTGGGTTCATTCATGTTAGACTATAATTGAATTAGTGTATGATAAGTAACAAGTTAGTGTTGCATCCGAAGTGTGCAACTCATGAACGGGTCAAGTGGCGATGTTCTCACCATTGGGACCTGGTACTTAACGCTTGTATATCAAGCATTGAGTTTCAAAATATACCAATGGGTCAAATGGTGATGTGTAACCATTCGGATCCCAAATTCTAATGTGTGTCGAGGAAGTCATCCACAGGTGAGCATTTGGGAATGAGGCACATGATGCCAAGTATTATGGACAAGAGTTATCAAGGTTTGGAACGGAACAACGCTATCTAGTATGTCAGTAGTTAAATAAATGCCTTGGGCGAAGTAGTACGGGTATGAAAACCACCCACATGAAGTGTGGGTGTCAAATCGGTAAGTCGTTTACATAATTATGTCCTATGCGCGCTAATGCGCCTAACAATGACTAATAGTGAGAAAATATTGAAATTGATGGAAAACTAAGTCCATAAGGGCTTACAACCTTTTGAACAAGTTAATGGGTTAAAAACATTGGGATGGCAATACGAATCTTATGCTTTTAGAATTGTCAAAAAGGGCTTTGGCCCGATGAACGACCGTTCACTTAGGGTGAACGACCGTTCAGGCCTTCTGAGTCAATTTGGTAAAAAAATTATTTTTGGCCGTTTGGTCCGGATCATTCCATATTGATGTGTAACGACACTTCTTCTATAGTAAATGCATTATTGGTAATCCAACTAACCATTATTTGTGTAATGGTGCCAGGTAAACATGTGATGGAAATCCCGGAGCAATGATCGAGTCGCGAGAAGAACCGAACAAACCCGAACACTCATCAAGCTTCCGCAAAAGATTCAAGATACTCTCGTTAAGAATTGTGAAACCTACTTTATTTTAATAGCTAAAAATGTAAAACCTATGGAAAAAAATGTATTGATCGTAACGGTTTAAGTTTCTCATAATTTTAAAAGTTTTAATCGGGAGTGGTTTTACGTAAGGTCAAAACCCTTAAGATTAGTCGTTAACCGCATGATTTCGGGTTAGGTTCTTACAAGTGGTATCAGAGCCATTGGTTTGAGGGATCCGAGTATCAAGAAGGATACTTGGACTCAAACTGTGCGCTCAATGGGAATTGTAAATGTGACAGGGATGAGAACATTTTATTCGATCGAGATATGACCGAATGATTCACCCAACGAGGTGGCGGAGGGTTTGGGAGCACGGCTGAAAGCATGCTCACGAAGGACCAAGTCAAGTGGCGACTCAGACTAGCGGATTGATAACAAAAGGGAACACAAGGGCAAGTATTAATTAGGTACACGCTCTAATTATATTAAGCGTATTAGTATGCAAGCAACACATGAAGGGTGGTACTTGCATACGCAAGCAAGAAGCTAAATGAAGGATGCGCATTGTTTACACTAGTGAACAATCAATACACAAACGTAAGTTGAACATCAAGACCGGGTTGGGGGTAATCATCCCAAACTAATGTTTAAAAATCAAAGGATGCTAGAAAGGCGTTGTGATCATACCAAGGAGTGTGATCACACAAAGCTTTATGAAACAAAAATACGTCATTGGTTTTAAATGAGTACAGGTAAAACCAAATATTCAATAAATATCAAGGAAATGTTTTACCAAATAAAATAGGGGACACAAGCATGAGCTGAAAATTTGCTTGCATAGGGTGTGATGCCTTAATTATAACAAGTCTGTGTGTACCATATGCGAATTACTTACCCTGGCCAGGAAAGTGTTAAACATATGACATGATGGGTTTCTTATAATTAATACATTTGGAATCTATGTAGCAAATGCTTAGTAAGTGTGAGGTGTCAGGGGAAAACCCTTCACTCTTTGAAGGACGCGTTCAGACGTAGTCCACTGTCTAACACGACAGGGATGTAATTCATGCAAAACATTAAGCGAGGCACTAGCTGAAATACGTTGGGCTTGCAAAGAGGACAGTATTCGGTACGCATTAACAAAGACAGACAACGGACATGGGACGTGATAAATCCATGGGTCAACTGGACTTTCGGGTCAGTGAAAAAATTTTGGGCATGAGAAACCGAAGTATAAACGACCCTCGGGGCCGTAGAAACTGAGGTGATTGCCAAAGAAAACAATCATGATCTTAGGATAATGGTTGATAAAGCTGAAAATAGAAAGAATAGGTGAGTAAAAACACATGGACTCTATGGACTCATGTGGAAAAATAGATGATATGTACACTATGTTGAATTTTAAAGCTACCATAGTGAACTTGGCATAGGAACCGAAGTATAAACGACCCACGGGGCGTGATTGCTTAAGAAAACAATCATGTTCTTATGATCATGGTTGATAAAGCAGAAAACAGAAAGAAAACAATCATGATCTTATGATCATGGGTGATAAAATGGAAAATAGAAAGAAGAAGTGAACTGATAAAGCGCGGAAGTCAAGTACGACGCTCGCGCTAAGTAAAACTGATGAAAGAAAATATCTATGGTGTCATTATGAAAAGGAAACTGACCTCAGCTTATATTGGGATCAGTAAATCAGAAAAGAAGGGATTTTTGGAAAATAAACGTTCCAAATAAATAAAAATTTGAACTCTGAAAATCAAAGGTCTTTAAACGGGTCGGTTGGGGCAATGACCACCAATCGAGTTAGCAAAGCGAGAACTTGGGGAAACCAAATAAATGGCAAATTATTAAAATAGGATTAGCCAAAGAAAAGAAAACGTTAATGTAAAGCAAGGTTTCTCTATAACACTGTAGCAAACAACAAATAAACAAGAGATGGATTCGGGGACGAGTCCAAGGGGTTAGAAAACGGCTATGTTAAAAAGCCAGGATAGTCATAGACTGAGATAAATTACTTGTTGTTAATAGATGTATAGGCATATGTACGTATGCATAATGCAATCGAGTAATCCAGTAGATGCCTTATGGGGTATGATAGAACGGACCCTTTAATCATTACATCCTTTGGGATAATAGTAGACGGGAAATAGCCTACGGTTCTAAGGAAAGCCTATGAAGAACATAAGTAGCTGAAATGATGCATACTAATACTGACATGTCATGTTACTAATCAATGGGAATTGTAAATGTGACAGGGATGAGAACATTTTATTCGATCGAGATATGACCGAACGATTCACCCAACGAGGTGGCGGAGGGTTTGGGAGCACGGCTGAAAGCATGCTCACGAAGGACCAAGTCAAGTGGCGACTCAGACTAGCGGATTGATAACAAAAGGGAACACAAGGGCAAGTATTAATTAGGTACACGCTCTAAATTATATTAAGCGTATTAGTATGCAAGCAACACATGAAGGGTGGTACTTGCATACGCAAGCAAGAAGCTAAATGAGGAATGCGCATTCTTTACACTAGTGAACAATCAATACACAAACGTAAGTTGAACATCATGACCGGGTTGGGGGTAATCATCCCAAACTAATGTTTAAAAATCAAAGGATGCTAGAAAGGCGTTGTGATCATACCAAGGAGTGTGATCACACAAAGCTTTATGAAACAAAAATACGTCATTGGTTTTAAATGAGTACAGGTAAAACCAAATATTCAATAAATATCAAGGAAATGTTTTACCAAATAAAATAGGGGACACAAGCATGAGCTGAAAATTTGCTTGCATAGGGTGTGATGCCTTAATTATAACAAGTCTGTGTGTACCATATGCGAATTACTTACCATGGCCAGGAAAGTGTTAAACATATGACATGATGGGTTTCTTATAATTAATACATTTGCAATCTATGTAGCAAAGGCTTAGTAAGTGTGAGGTGTCGGGGGAAAACCCTTCACTCTTTGATGGACGCGTTCGGACGTAGTCCACTGTCTAACACGACAGGGATGTAATTCATGCAAAAACATTAAGCGAGGCACTAGCTGAAATACGTTGGGCTAGCAAAGAGGACAGTATTCGGTACGAGTTAACAAAGACAGACAACGGACATAGGACGTGATAAACCCATGGGTCCACTGGACTTTCGGGTCAGTGACAAAATTTTGGGCATGAGAAACCGAAGTATAAACGACCCTCGGGGCCGTAGAAACTGAGGTGATTGCCAAAGAAAACAATCATGATCTTAGGATAATGGTTGATAAAGCTGAAAATAGAAAGAATAGGTGAGTAAAAGACACATGGACTCTACGGACTCATGTGGAAAAATAGATGATATGTACACTATGGTGAGTTTTAAAGCTACCATAGTGATCTTGGCATAGGAACCGAAGTATAAACGACCCACGAGGCGTGATTGCTTAAGAAAACAATCATGATCTTATGATCATGGTTGATGAAGCAGAAAACAGAAAGAAAACAATCATGATCTTATGATCATGGGTGATAAAATGGAAAATAGAAAGAAGAAGTGAACTGATAAAGCGCGGAAGTCAAGTACGACGCTCGCGCTAAGTAAAAATGATGAAAGAAAATATCTATGGTGTCATTATGAAAAGTAAACTGACCTCACCTTATATTGGGATCAGTAAATCAGAAAAGAAGGGATTTTTGGAAAATAAACGTTCCAAATAAATAAAAATTTGAACTCTGAAAATCAAAGGTCTTTAAACGGGTCGGTTGGGGCAATGACCACCAATCGAGTTAGCAAAGCGAGAACTTGGGGAAACCAAATAAATGGCAAATTATTAAAATAGGATTAGCCAAAGAAAAGAAAACGTTAATGTAAAGCAAGGTTTCTCTATAACACTCTAGCAAACAAAAAATAAACAAGAGTTGGATTCGGGGACGAGTCCAAGGGGTTAGAAAACGGCTATGTTAAAAAGCCAGGATAGTCATAGACTGAGATAAATTACTTGTTGTTAATAGATGTATAGGCATATGTACGTATGCGTAATGCAATCGAGTAATCCAGTAGATGCCTTATGGGGTATGATAGAACGGACCCTTTAATCATTACATCCTTTGGGATAATAGTAGACGGGAAATAGCCTACGGTTCTAAGGAAAGCCTATGAAGAACATAAGTAGCTGAAATGATGCATACTAATACTGACATGTCATGTTACTAATCAATGGGAATTGTAAATGTGACAGGGATGAGAACATTTTATTCGATCGAGATATGACCGAACGATTCACCCAACGAGGTGGCGGAGGGTTTGGGAGCACGGCTGAAAGCATGCTCACGAAGGACCAAGTCAAGTGGCGACTCAGACTAGCGGATTGATAACAAAAGGGAACACAAGGGCAAGTATTAATTAGGTAAACGCTCTAAATTATATTAAGCGTATTAGTATGCAAGCAACACATGAAGGGTGGTACTTGCATACGCAAGCAAGAAGCTAAATGAGGAATGCGCATTCTTTACACTAGTGAACAATCAATACACAAACGTAAGTTGAACATCAAGACCGGGTTGGGGGTAATCATCCCAAACTAATGTTTAAAAATCAAAGGATGCTAGAAAGGCGTTGTGATCATACCAAGGAGTGTGATCACACAAAGCTTTATGAAACAAAAATACGTCATTGGTTTTAAATGAGTACAGGTAAAACCAAATATTCAATAAATATCAAGGAAATGTTTTACCAAATAAAATAGGGGACACAAGCATGAGCTGAAAATTTGCTTGCATAGGGTGTGATGCCTTAATTATAACAAGTCTGTGTGTACCATATGCGAATTACTTACCCTCGCTAGGAAAGTGTTAAACATATGACATGATGGGTTTCATATAATTAATACATTTGCAATCTATGTAGCAAAGGCTTAGTAAGTGTGAGGTGTCGGGGGAAAACCCTTCACTCTTTGAAGGACGCGTTCGGACGTAGTCCACTGTCTAACACGACAGGGATGTAATTCATGCAAAACCTTAAGCGAGGCACTAGCTGAAATACGTTGGGCTAGCAAAGAGGACAGTATTCGGTACGAGTTAACAAAGACAGAGAACGGACATGGGACGTGATAAACCCATGGGTCAACTGGACTTTCGGGTCAGTGACAAAATTTTTGGCATGAGAAACCGAAGTATAAACGACCCTCGGGGCCGTAGAAACTGAGGTGATTGCCAAAGAAAACAATCATGATCTTTGGATAATGGTTGATAAAGCTGAAAATAGAAAGAATAGGTGAGTAAAAGACACATGGACTCTACGGACCCATGTGGAAAAATAGATGATATGTACACTATGGTGAGTTTTAAGGCTACCATAGTGATCTTGGCATAGGAACCGAAGTATAAACGACCCACGGGGCGTGATTGCTTAAGAAACCAATCATGATCTTATGATCACGGTTGATAAAGCAGAAAACAGAAAGAAAACAATCATGATCTTATGATCATGGGTGATAAAATGGAAAATAGAAAGAAGAAGTGAACTGATAAAGCGCGGAAGTCAAGTACGACGCTCGCGCTATGTAAAAATGATGAAAGAAAATATCTATGGTGTCATTATGAAAAGGAAACTGACCTTATCTTATATTGGGATCAGTAAATCAGAAAAGAAGGGATTTTTGGAAAATAAACGTTCAAAATAAATAAAAATTTGAACTCTGAAAATCAAAGGTCTTTAAACGGGTCGGTTGGGGCAATGACCACCAATCGAGTTAGCAAAGCGAGAACTTGGGGAAACCAAATAAATGGCAAATTATTAAAATAGGATTAGCCAAAGAAAAGAAAACGTTAATGTAAAGCAAGGTTTCTCCATTACACTCTAGCAAACAAAAAATAAACAAGAGTTGGATTCGGGGACGAGTCCAAGGGGTTAGAAAACGGCTATGTTAAAAAGCCAGGATAGTCATAGACTGAGATAAATTACTTGTTGTTAATAGATGTATAGGCATATGTACGTATGCATAATGCAATCGAGTAATCCAGTAGATGCCTTATGGGGTATGATAGAACGGACCCTTTAATCATTACATCCTTTGGGATAATAGTAGACGGGAAATAGCCTACGGTTCTAAGGAAAGCCTATGAAGAACATAAGTAGCTGAAATGATGCATACTAATACTGACATGTCATGTTACTAATCAATGGGAATTGTAAATGTGACAGGGATGAGAACATTTTATTCGATCGAGATATGACCGAAGGATTCACCCAACGAGGTGGCGGAGGGTTTGGGAGCACGGCTGAAAGCATGCTCACGAAGGACCAAGTCAAGTGGCGACTCAGACTAGCGGATTGATAACAAAAGGGAACACAAGGGCAAGTATTAATTAGGTACACGCTCTAAATTATATTAAGCGTATTAGTATGCAAGCAAGAAGCTAAATAAGGAATGCGCATTGTTTACACTAGTGAACAATCAATACACAAACGTAAGTTGAACATCAAGACCGGGTTGGGGGTAATCATCCCAAACTAATGTTTAAAAATCAAAGGATGCTAGAAAGGCGTTGTGATCATACCAAGGAGTGTGATCACACAAAGCTTTATGAAACAAAAATACGTCATTGGTTTTAAATGAGTACAGGTAAAACCAAATATTCAATAAATATCAAGGAAATGTTTTACCAAATAAAATAGGGGACACAAGCATGAGTTGAAAATTTGCTTGAATAGGGTGTGATGCCTTAATTATAACAAGTCTGTGTGTACCATATGCGAATTACTTACCCTGGCCAGGTAAGTGTTAAACATATGACATGATGGGTTTCTTATAATTAATACATTTGCAATCTATGTAGCAAAGGCTTAGTAAGTGTGAGGTGTCGGGGGAAAACCCTTCACTCTTTGAAGGACGCGTTCGGACGTAGTCCACTGTCTAACACGACAGGGATGTAATTCAAGCAAAACCTTAAGCGAGGCACTAGCTGAAATACGTTGGGCTAGCAAAGATGACAGTATTCGGTACGAGTTAACAAAGACAGACAACGGACATGGGCCGTGATAAACCCATGGGTCAACTGGACTTTCGGGTCAGTGACAAAATTTTTGGCATGAGAAACCGAAGTATAAACGACCCTCGGGGCCGTAGAAACTGAGGTGATTGCCAAAGAAAACAATCATGATCTTTGGATAATGGTTGATAAAGCTGAAAATAGAAAGAATAGGTGAGTAAAAGACACATGGACTCTACGGACCCATGTGGAAAAATAGATGATATGTACACTATGGTGAGTTTTAAGGCTACCATAGTGATCTTGGCATAGGAACCGAAGTATAAACGACCCACGGGGCGTGATTGCTTAAGAAACCAATCATGA
Organism: Ambrosia x helenae; assembly: GCA_030844895.1. Classification (NCBI taxonomy): domain Eukaryota; kingdom Viridiplantae; phylum Streptophyta; class Magnoliopsida; order Asterales; family Asteraceae; genus Ambrosia; species Ambrosia x helenae. The sequence goes on from CM061231.1 coordinate 89,319,397, forward strand.
TCTTATGATCATGGTTGATAAAGCAGAAAACAGAAAGAAAACAATCATGATCTTATGATCATGGGTGATAAAATGGAAAATAGAAAGAAGAAGTGAACTGATAAAGCGCGGAAGTCAAGTACGACGCTCGCGCTATGTAAAAATGATGAAAGAAAATATCTATGGTGTCATTATGAAAAGGAAACTGACCTCAGCTTATATTGGGATCAGTAAATCAGAAAAGAAGGGATTTTTGGAAAATAAACGTTCCAAATAAATAAAAATTTGAACTCTGAAAATCAAAGGTCTTTAAACGGGTCGGTTGGGGCAATGACCACCAATCGAGTTAGCAAAGCGAGAACTTGGGGAAACCAAATAAATGGCAAATTATTAAAATAGGATTAGCCAAAGAAAAGAAAACGTTAATGTAAAGCAAGGTTTCTCTATAACACTCTAGCAAACAAAAAATAAACAAGAGTTGGATTCGGGGACGAGTCCAAGGGGTTAGAAAACGGCTATGTTAAAAAGCCAGGATAGTCATAGACTGAGATAAATTACTTGTTGTTAATAGATGTATAGGCATATGTACGTATGCATAATGCAATCAAGTAATCCAGTAGATGCCTTATGGGGTATGATAGAACGGACCCTTTAATCATTACATCCTTTGGGATAATAGTAGACGGGAAATAGCCTACGGTTCTAAGGAAAGCCTATGAAGAACATAAGTAGCTGAAATGATGCATACTAATACTGACATGTCATGTTACTTATCAATGGGAATTGTAAATGTGACAGGGATGAGAACATTTTATTCGATCGAGATATGACCGAAGGATTCACCCAACGAGGTGGCGGAGGGTTTGGGAGCACGGCTGAAAGCATGCTCACGAAGGACCAAGTCAAGTGGCGACTCAGACTAGCGGATTGATAACAAAAGGGAACACAAGGGCAAGTATTAATTAGGTACACGCTCTAAATTATATAAAGCGTATTAGTATGCAAGCAACACATGAAGGGTGGTACTTGCATACGCAAGCAAGAAGCTAAATGAGGAATGCGCATTGTTTACACAAGTGAACAATCAATACACAAACGTAAGTTGAACATCAAGACCGGGTTGGGGGTAATCATCCCAAACTAATGTTTAAAAATCAAAGGATGCTAGAAAGGCGTTGTGATCATACCAAGGAGTGTGATCACACAAAGCTTTATGAAACAAAAATACGTCATTGGTTTTAAATGAGTACAGGTAAAACCAAATATTCAATAAATATCAAGGAAATGTTTTACCAAATAAAATAGGGGACACAAGCATGAGCTGAAAATTTGCTTGAATAGGGTGTGATGCCTTAATTATAAAAAGTCTGTGTGTACCATATGCAAATTACTTACCCTGGCCAGGTAAGTGTTAAACATATGACATGATGGGTTTCTTATAATTAATACATTTGCAATCTATGTAGCAAAGGCTTAGTAAGTGTGAGGTGTCGGGGGAAAACCCTTCACTCTTTGAAGGACGCGTTCGGACGTAGTCCACTGTCTAACACGACAGGGATGTAATCCACGCAAAACTTTAAGCGAGGCACCAGCTGAAATACGTTGGGCTAGCAATGAGGGTTATGTTCCAATATTGAACTAACCTAGTTAATGTTATTAGTTATATAAAAGAGCAAATGATATAGGAAAAAAAAAAACTAACTTGACTAGTTAGTCTTATAAGGAAATGACCTTTTGGGTTAGTTGAGGGGCTATAGTTGCCAATATGATGAACTTGATTATTATTAAAAAAAAAAAGAAAGAATTCGATTTCCATCTCCTGGAAGTCGATCTTTACACCAAAACACACACACACACACACTAATCATAATCTCAAGAACAAGCTCTATTCTAAGCCAAACCAAAGAGGAAATTGATGCATTAACCAGAAACGAACCATCTAAGGTCAAATAAACCCCAAGGTACCTTTTATTTGATAGAATTTGATGTTATAATTCGTTTTTGATTTTGATGAAAATCTTGGGTTTGATAAAACGTGAGATTTCTTGTTGTTAGGGGTTTCTCTAGCTTTAGGGAGCCTCAATCATGTCCAATTTGGTTATGAATCACATTTTAAATGTGTAATTGATGATGTTCATACTTAACATAAGGTGGGTTTGGGCTCAATAAGGTTGAGTTAATGAAAATGAGGAGTTATGTGTAATGTTTGATCATCCCTAATGGTTTAGAGGTGATTTGTTTAATTGCGCTTGCTTAGTTGCACTAGTAGATGATGATGTTGGTTCTTATTAGCAACCAAATTGTGGTTAATTGATGATTGGTAAAGGTAGAATAATAATTAGTCATGATCTTAGTTTTGGGAAACTTAAGCATATAAGGTGTTTGATGAAATGCTTGAAAGAGAAACCAATTGTGTGAAACTTGTGTTCTTGCTAGTGATGCATAAACTTGAACATTTATGAATCATATGGTGACATATGCCATGAACGCACAACTAAGCACCTAGGTGTAATAATCATGAAATAGGTGTCAAGACTGAAAGCTAGTGAAGTCGAACTTGAAAGGACCCTAAACATGATTTGCGTAGCTTTTATATGGATTTTGATTAATCTTAAGGAAAATCATAGAAAATCAACCGTTTATCCGATTTGGGTGTTCTATACCTTTTTGGAAAGCTTATCGAGTAAATTCTTGCTGTTTTCAATCATATGAAGTTAATATCGTTGTTAAACGGGTCAAAAAGGTGAATCAGAATAGCTGGGCAGAAGCTTTGAAAGCTGTGAAAATAAAAATATAGTTGCTGACCTGATCTTAAAATATTCATATAAAATAATAGAAAAATCGTTAGGAGGTGTTCTTTATACGCCTGGAAAGTTCTTTGCACGAAGCACAATCCATCTTTGAACATGTTCAACTAATTCGTACTTTAAATGGGTCAAAATGGTCAATTACAGCAGCTGAAAAGGAAATCGCTGCACATAATATAGTTGCTGACCTGATCTTAAAATATTCATATAAAATCAAAGAAAAATCGTTAGGAGGGGTTCTTTTTACGTCTGGAAAGGTATTTGCACGAAGCACAATCCATCTTTGAACATGTTCAACTAATTCGGACTTTAAATAGGTCAAAATGGTCAATTACAGCAGCTGAAAAGGAAATCGCTGCACATTATTATGTCGTTATTAATAAAAAAGGGGCATAGGATCATATACATACTTGCTTTGGGAATGAAGTGTTGATTCTTAGGACATTTATTACCTAGATTTTTTTATATGTAACTTCACTAACGGGTCAAACGGTTAGTGAATGGAAGTATTCATGAAACAAAAACTAGTTGTTTATTGGTAATCGAACTATAGTAAATGCATTATTGGTAATCCAACTAACCATTATTTGTGTAATGGTGCCAGGTAAACATGTGATGGAAATCCCGGAGCAATGATCGAGTTGCGAGAAGAACCGAACAAACCCGAACACTCATCAAGCTTCCGCAAAAGATTCAAGATACTCCTGTTAAGAATTGTGAAACCTACTTTATTTTAATAGCTAAAAATGTAAAACCTATGGAAAAAATGTATTAATCGTAACGGTTTAAGTTTCTCATAATTTTAAAAGCTTTATTCGAGAGTGGTTTTACGTAAGGTCAAAACCCTTAAGATTAGTTGTTAACCGCATTATTTCAGGTTAGGGTCTTACATTTACTCACTGAGCTTTCAAGCTACGAGATAAGCATACCTATGTCAGAATTGGTGGACAAGTTTGCTGATGCGTTGCCACCATACTGGAATCAGCATATCGAGGTATTGAAGGAAAAGGATGTGTACCAATACTGGACCATCAATGAGTTTATTCAGAATCTTGAATATAAGGAGATGGAAGAAAAGAGGAAGGCGAAAAGAGCACAAATTTCTCAGAATCCAGATTTGTATTATGGTGGTACTTCTTCTTCTCTTTCTAGTTCAAGTTCTAGTTCAAATGTTGCTCCACACATCACGTGTGTTTCTAACCATGTTGAACCAACCAAAACTGTAACAAACGGCAAAAATGAGGTAATTCCGTACAAATTAATTATGTGTGATTAACTTAATTACGTGCAATTTCGAATTAATTATATTAATTTGGCATTTAGAGAATAGCAAATTCCCCATAAGATGCATAGGAATGCATGTGTTTAATTTAAAGCACGGCGAAATCGCGTGCAAATTAACTTGTGTTGGAACGGGCGTTGGTGATTACCCAGTAAAATTTAATAAACAAAAATTATCCCGGACACCCAGGATATAAAATAAAGGGTATTTTCACAAAATATAATAGGTTTTGGAACTCCAAAACCATAAGTGAAAACTTTCTATGCAAATCTCCCGGTAACGAATAAAGTGCGCGTACCGCACCCGGTACGCGTATAACTTATAATTTCACCCGACAAGAGCCTAAATAACCAATCAACGCTTAAATTAGACTATATTTAAGGGTTATTAAAGGTATTTTTAATGTCCGAATAACACGCGATTAAAACCCGAAAAATACCCGAACGACACCCGAACGACGAGGGATCAAACTTAACTTAATATGGGTAAATATTTTGTGTTGTGGACCCCACCCAAACCACCCCTAGAACCGGCCATTATCCCCCCCCCATACCTTAAATCTTTGCTTTGGTGTACTAAGTGATCTAGTGAAGATCATGTTAAGCATGGTGTAGATCTTTGTGTGTGGATTTCATGTGATAGCATGTCCTTATAAGATTCACACAATCTTCTTCTTTTCCTTGCAAATTTTCGGCCAAACACACACACATTCAAGATCATTCACAATCTAGTAGTACACACACATTTCCATTTTATATTAGTTTCAAATCAAGTATTGGATCTTAGCAATCTTTGGAAAGATATTATAAAGATACATGAGTGTACACTTGAGATAACAAAGCAAACTCATCTTCTCCTTTCTTCTTGAAGTGGCCGTGGGTTATCAAACACCCACACACACTTTCTTTCAAGCTAAACACCTCTAAATCACTCCTAAAACATTCATCCATCCAAACCCTTTTGTGTGTTACAAGCATTGGAGCTTAACCCCTTGGAAGAACACACTAAACCTCATCCAAATCAAGTGATTTTGTCTTCCCTAGCCTTGTGCTAGTTGTAAGTATCTATCATCTTGATCTTGCTTTTAAAAGTTTATGTTTTGATGTTTTAAAGCAAGTTGTACACAATTGTTAACAAGGGTTTTAACATAAGATGTAATATGTTTTAATCAAGTTAAAATAGATGTATAAAGATGTGTGTGTGAGCCGTGAGGTAGATGGTGATGGATGATAATGTTTTGAGTTTATAAAAGTAACATAATCAAGCTTAAAATGTTGATCAAAGCATAGATTGTTATGGTAACTTGAATACACTTGAAAGAGATGTTGATCATCTTAAAATAACTATCTAAAGCTTAATAACATGTTAATCTTGTGAGAAATGTTGAAATAGAAAGTTTACATAACATAAGAAACAAACACAATGTTAACATTTTGGGCAAATTGGACTTAATACACCAAGCACACCTATTATTAACCTTAAGTAAGTTATTATGGACTTTGGAAAAAGTTAGAGCATAATAATAACCTTCCATAACAAAGTTGATCTAATCAAGATTACTAGTTTGTAAGAAATTGTCACTTTTGGAAGCTTAAGGATGAAAATGGAACTTTTGAAAGTTTTGGGTGTTATTTGGAAGCTTTGAAAGTTAAAGGGTGTAAAGTGTCATTTTAGAAAGTTAAGTCCAAAAATGTGACATTTAAAAGTTTGGTGTTAAAAATGTAAACTTGGATAGTCAAAGGTGGATTATGGAAAAATATTTCCAAGACTTACAAAAATAATGTATTTTTGTATTAAATGTTATTTTTATAAAATTTGAGTTTTATAAAAATACAAGTTACCAAAGGTTTGAGAAAATAAAAACTAGAGATTTTATTTCAAAAATTTGGTAATTTTAAAAACTTAGGGAAGTTTTATAAAAATGAACATTTTTATATTTATGGGAATATAAATGTAACATCCGGCAAAAATCGATGTGATTCCGTACGTAATTAGTATATGTAATTAACGGTTTAAGTGCATGTTTAAATTAATTGGATTAATTTAATTGATGCCGTAGAGAATAGCAAATTCCCCATAAGATGCATAGGAATGCACACGTTTAATGATGAAGCATGATAGGATCATGTGCGAATAAACTTGTCCGGTACGGACGTTGGCGATTACCCGGTAAAAATTAAATAAACGAAAAGGATCCCGGACACCCAGGATATAACATAAAGGGTATTTTCACAAAATATAATGTGTTTTGGAACTCCAAAACCATAAGTGAAAGCTTCACATACAAATCTCCCGGTAACGAATAAAGTGCGCGTACCGCACCCGGTACGCATATAACTTATAATTTCACCCAACGAAAGCCTAATTAACCAACCAACACTTAAAATAGACTATGTTTAAGGGTTATTAGAGGCACTTTTAATGTCCGAATAACACGCGGTTAAAGTCCGAAAAATACCCGAACGACACCCGAACGATAAAGAATTAAACTTAACATATTATTTAGCGAATATTTTGTGTGGTGGACCCCACTAGACCCACCCCCAAACCGGCCCTTTATCCTCACATGGCCAAAATCTATTTTTATTTGATCAAATCTCAAGGATATCACAAAGATTACAAGGGTGGGACATGAAATCTAACATGGATTATCTTTTGTACTTATAAGATCCACCAAAATCCACCCAAAGAAGCAAATCTACACAAGATACAATTAGTACAAATGCATCCACATATCAAGGGATTTAAAATCCATGATAGATCTTATGCAATCTTGGAAGATCATGTAAGATATGGAGGAGATTATGTGTAAGATCTTTAGGTACTTGAAAGATATCCAAAATCCTTTAAATCCTTCAAAAAGAATCGGCCAAATCTTCCCCATATCTAATAAGATTATTTTGGTACAAACTAAATATATGGAAAGATTGTATGAGATATCATGCTAGATATTGAGGTACTTGTGAGATTTATAAAATCCTCCACCTTCCTTAATATCAATCGGCCAAACACTCCAAAAACAATCCATCAAGATTCATTTAGTACAAGAAATCCATGTTTTAAGGGATTTTGGATCCAAGTTAGATTGTATGTGATCTTGGGAAGATCATGGGAAGATTATAAGAGATCATGTGACCTTATACTTGATCAAAACAAAGCAAAAACTCTTCTTTTTTTCTTTCTTTGAGCCGTGGGTTATCAAGACACACACACACACACACACACATTCTTTCAAGTTCAAACACTTCAAATTCCTTCACTAAACATCCATCATCCAAACCCCCATTGTGTGTTTCAAGCTAGGAGCTAAACCACATAGGAAGAACACACTAAACTCCATCAAAATCAAGCATTGTTAGCTTCCCTAGCCTTGTGCTAGTTGTAAGTGTTCTTGATCTTGTTCTTGTCTTTAAAAGTTTATGTTTATTAGCTTGAAGCAAGTTGTACAAGGGGTTAACTTGATTAAGCTTTTCATGATAAAACATATGATTTTAAAGACTAAAATGGTGTTAATATAGTGTGGATGGGCCGAAAATTTGGTGATAGATGTGAAGTATTCTTGTAGTTTTTTTTTTATTTAGTTCATGAATACTTGAAGAAAAATAGTGATTTGGGTAACACTTGTTAATGAAACTTGGATGAACTTGAAAGTGATTTTAATCATCTAAACTTAAGGATATAAGACTTGTTAAAGTGGTAAATACTAGTGAACATACACATGTATTTTGTATAAAGGTGTATTTTTATAAAATGGAGTTTTATAAAAATATGGACTTTTTCTAACATATGGATTTATATAAAAACAAAGGTTTTTATAAAAATGTTAGACAAACTAAAACTTGGGAGACCTTATATAGAAATGAACACTTTTATATAAATGGGAATATAAAAGTGTTGGAACATTTTTGTATATAAGTTGTCAAGTTTTGTATTAAAAATACAAAAGTATTTTAAAACCTCCAAGTAATATGTGTAGGAAGTTAGAAAATTTAATAATATTTCTAGAAACACATATTGGAAGGCTTGGGAAAAATTAACTATATATACATGCATAAGTTAAGAAATCGGACTTGGACGTGTTAACGAACTACGACGTAAAAGCAGACAAACGAGAAAAATATAATTACGTCAAGATGAGTAAAAATATATTTTAAGGAGTTAAAATATATAACTTGGGTGAAAAATTACATAACACTTTCCTAAGTGTTGGACAAATATTCGTGGGAGAAAACATAACGTAAATAATCTAACGATTAAAAACGTTAAACGAACGTATGGACTTAACGATGAAAGTACATGTATGTATATATATATATGTTCGGCTCGACGAAATTCTAGTATATCTACTTAGTGGGAAAATAGATATACGGGAAGGAAAACCGAGACGAGTAAATAATATACATATATATATGTGTATACCGAACCGACGAAATCCTAGTATATTTACTTAATGGGAAAGTAAATATACGGTATGGTGAGTCGAGTCGGGCGTTAAGAATATACTATCGAACGACAAGACCCTAGTATATTTACTTAATGGGAAAGTAAATATACGGTATGGTGAGTCGAGTCGAGCGTAGAAAACGTATTATCGAACGACAAGACCTTAGTATATTTATTTGAATGGGAAAATAAATATACGGTATAGTGAGTCGTGTCGAGCGTTAAAAATATTATATCGAACGATGCGATCTTAAGTATAATTATTTAATGGGAAAATAATTATACGTTAAGTGAAGTCGAGTCGAGGATAATATTATACAAGTTAAAGAAATATTAACGCGAATATATATAACTTGTAACAAGGGTAATCCATCACCAACGGACCTAGGACATATGTTTAATTAAACGGGGAATTATATGTAAATGGTGGTGTTGGGAGTTGGGTGTACAACTTGCCGGAAAAGCACACGCTATAGACTTAGTGGCTTACATGCACTAGGACGTTCGTAGGTGCTTGACCACGGACTTGTTATTCTCTGCTATTTGAGTGTACGCTGTACATCAGGTGAGTTTCACGGCCCCTTTTTACTGTTTTCGTTTGGGGGAAAGATATGTTTTGTCAAATGTTTTACATGACAAATGTTTTCAAGAGTTAAAACGTAATAAGTGGTATGATGAGTACTTGAGTTTGTGTTCGCCACTCGGGGTTGAGTCCTCGCTACTGTAACCATTAATTCAGGGGCATGAAACCGAAGGAATATTTGGATAGTACTATTGGTGCCTGACGAGGCCCACCTCTGGTTGATAGCGTCAACCCGGTAAAGACAAGAGGTGCACATATTCCAAACTAAGTTGTTATTTGCCGAGAAACAACTTGTGATTGCGGGGCATAATTATTAGTCTTGGTTTGGTTATGGGCTCAAGGGATTGCTCGTCATCATTGTTTGTAGGAGCTAGCTACTCCTTACAACGACCACAAGTTGTGCAGGTTTCGCACATGTTGTAAACACGAAATATCGATCGACAAGATCCTAGTATAATTATTTAAATGGGAAAATAATTATACGGTAAAGTGAGTCGAGTCGATGGTTGTGAAAATGTTGTTGTTATGAAACTAAAACCTGTGAACTCACCAATATTTTATATATTGACGTCTTTTTAAACATATCTTTCAGGTAACCAAGTGCTGAATAGATATGGGGCTAGTGCGGTGGAATTCGGGATGTCGGATACTGGTCGGGGATTTCATCTATTGTTACCAATGGGTTGGAACATAAACGGAAATATCCCCCACATTGAAACTTAATGTTCATTGTTTTATGTAACGCTTTGTGCAACATTGTAACGAGATACTCGTTTTCGACATCCAAATAAATTAATCTTTTCTAATTAAATATAGTTTGTGTTAATCTTGACTTTGATATGCTTTCGAGCGTTGCGCCACGTGTTTCCGCCATTGGCGTGGTGTGACAGAAGTGGTATCAGAGCCAAGGTTATAGCGAACTAGCATTTTTGAAAAATCTAGACTATAACCGGTTGCGGCTCGAAGACAAAGTTTTCAAAACTAAACCACGACAAAATATTTTTTAGAAAACAAAGAAATTTGTACATGGGATGTACAAGGGGAAATTCCGACCGACTAGCCATGTGTGTCAATATATGAAGTATTAGAAAATACGGATAAGTTGTTTATGTTGCATAGGAATCCGATTTTCTAAGATTAGTTAATACATATACGTAGTACGGATATTTTTTGCCAGTAAGGATGTTGTGTCACGCTTCACATTAGTCCACATTCCTGCATCGATCACCGGTACCAGCAAGTGGGAATGATGCTGTGGTCTACGATGAGCTCATTCGCTTACCTGTAGACGGAATGATCGAAAGGACTAATCTCTATCGCGATAATAGATTTCGCCGTGTTGTTTATGATTTGGAGGCGAAACTAGACCAAGTCATTTGTTGTATGAAATCTTTGTTTTGGATCAGGAAGCTCAGAACTAGCGGGCAATAAGATTACCTGGCAACGCAAATTATCATTACGGGTGCACACGTAATAATAGTTTGGGGTGCACGGTAACCTTGATGGGCGCTAGGGCCGGGATTGGTGATCACTCCTTGTCTTGGTTGTTCTTGTTCTTTAGATTCAGACTTAGTTTGATTGGCTAATAGGTTAAATGGGAGGTCTCGTCGACATCCCTTGATCTTGATCCTAGCTAACCTAATGAGCTTTCTTCGACATTACCTTTAAGGTACGAACACGGAAGAGCTCGAACGTCTACTCATATGAGAAAAACCGACGTAAACCCTCGCAGCAGATAGTGACGGGAGACGAAAACTTCCTTATATAGGAGTTGAATGTCTCCGCCACAAAGTTCTTCCAAAGGAGCGGGCGTACGAGGATGCGCTGCCTATCGAAGAGATGAATGCTTGGTATGATGCGAGGAATGCTAAACTTGGAACCTAGTGAAGACTTAGGGTGTGTCCCTGTGAAACTAGTGCGTTTTGAGAACAGGACCCTGTGTGGATCAGATATGAGGCTCATGGCCGTGTGCTGCTGGGTTGTCATGGTGAATAAGACATGTTCGATGTAACACATGCCCAAATTGTCTTCCAGGGGTCGAGTATTTTCTTCTCCTTGTGAAGGACAGAATCGAAGTTGCGGGATTAGGAAGCTTGATCATTGTTATCCTGAAGGCTCGATAGCCCTCGTCTGAATCAACAGTATCGGTTGTTCCCATGCAGTCATGGACTGATAGTGAAATCAGCATGCCATGTTGCACATCCGCGAGTCATAGGGCTTTGCTAAACTTCGATGATGTCAAAAATTTCGGCCACTAATCACGACCGCGACATCGTTTGCCAGTGTTAGGATGACGACATGTAGTGGAACAGCAAGCCCCAGTCGGCGTTTGGCGATGGACTGACTCAGAAGTGCATACGATTAACTCATGGGAAGCCACTGCTCGATGTATTGAGTATTCAAGTATGGATTAACACCCTTTGCAATAGCGCTGGATCGTGTTCCGGAAGAGTGATGGGCTTAGCATATTGGTACTTACGTCATTCTACTTTCTTGAGGTGCAAAGGTTATCATAAAACTCCTCTATCTACCTCCTGTTTGTTTTTCAAGGATTATTGGTAGTCTCTTTTCTCTCGGTGATCGCCCGAGTACGTTCTATGCGTGTGCAGTGTTTAAATCTGTCATAAATCCTGGGGAGTGGAACCACACTTTGGGAATCGTAATCGTAAGGGTGTGTTCTGTAATTATCAAATGTCGCAAGACGCTTTTTGCTGACATTGAAATCCACCCCTCGAAAATCGAATGACGGACTACTGGAAGTGGTCACGTCTATCTCGTAAATTAAACATACCCATGGGACGACAATTCTATTGCTCTTGTTGCAATAACGTCCGTCACCCTCGTCACGACGACGAGACTAATTATCTCTGTAGGGTGACAACTGATGCGAAGTGTTTTCCATCAATCCCTGAGACGTTGCGTCCCCTCATCACGGTAATCTGTGAACTAAGGTTGCAAGATCCATTCGTTATGGACAATGTGACCTGCCTAATCTCCTGTCGTATTTCGATACTCCCGCTGCGTGACCTATCAGGAAGAAAGTTCACTGGTCTCGCTTAGGTAGCGGAGAGACATTCCGGTTGATGACTATCGGTGCTAAGGCCAAAATAATATGCAAGAGGACTCTAATGAGAAGGATGACTCGGCCGGGTTGCCAGAGTCGGTATCGTTTTCATTTTATCGAGGTGTCTCGATAAATCGTGATCCTTCTACCTCTACTTGCTATTTTCGTGGTGACCGCTATCTTTGATATTGGGATAGACGGTGGTTGGTTTCGAGGTCCTATGGATACTAGTTACCACACATATGATAAGTACGACGAGTCTAAGGCTCCGGTCGAGCCTGACGTTGTTGCTCCTGTTATTGTTCTATGGTTCAAGCGAGTCCTGTTGACGCTGTTAAGTGTGTAGCTCTTGCTGAGTTTGTTGTTGTCAGTGGTTCGGTAGCACTTATCGGGCTTGATGTCGTTGTTTCTATGTCTGTTGTTGAGCTTATTATTGTCGTTGTCTCTATAGTACATGTTGGGCTTGATGTTGTTTCTATGGCTCTTCTCGAGCTAATGTTGTTGATGTATTTGAGGTTCCTGCAGAGGTGAATGTCATTAACAAAGACGTCTCTATGACCCTTGCCAAGCCGCTATGACAATATCTGTGTCTTTGTGGAGTTCGTTGTTACTAATTCCATTCTCTTTGAGGCTTTCATTGAACTACCCGTTATCATTCCTTGGACTCTTAGGAAGCCTAACATTGTCGATGGTTCTCAGGCCCCGGTCGAGACTGTCAATGTTGCTGTTGTTATCGTTCAGGTGACTTATATTGAGCCTACGATCGTTCTCCCTAAGAACAATATTGGCCTGATAAGTCTACTAAATTATGCGGAACTCATCGTTCCCGTTTCTGTTATGATTACGGATACCTTTGTTGACCCAATCGTTCCTACCATTGAGCCTATGGAGGTTAGGGTCAAGGCCGAAGGTACGGATGAAAATCCCACCTCCACAAGTGATCTGAGACGCACGGGGATGCGTGCTCACCAGAACGGAGTTTTCTGTTGATGTGGACTGTGGATTTTCCATATTGAGCGTCATATTGACGTGTGCAGTCATGCTGCTGTGTTACCCCCAACCATTGTGCATGCTCGCGGTTGCATTATTTTTGCTGATTGCGTATCCAGGTGGTTGCGCTGCATTGTCGACGATGCATTCCTGTTGTTTGCTGCTCCTGCAGTAGTGTAGCCTTGCTGTCATATTTCTCTGTGTCATGCAGTTCCTGTTGCGGTGTTGCCTTGTCGTCATGCTCCTCTGTTGTCGTGTTGCTCCTGTGCGGTGTTGCCTTATTGATGTGTTTTGTGTGGCTGTTGGATTACCTTAATGACGTGATGACTTGTCGTTGCTTCACTCTTGGTTCCCTCGGGATGGAGACATCACCTAAACCCCTCGTTGCTGTCATTGTTCTAATTATCTAATTGTGTAGTGCCGACATTGATTATGTGGGATTTCAGGTGTCCAACGGACTTTCTAAAAGTCATGCTTAGACACTCTAGCCTTAGTGATTGCGTGTGTACTCCCCTAAAGTCCGAATCTCGTGGTCGTCCGAGTAATTGACCGAATCATGTGTCGACCCCTGTATATGCTCTCGCATTCCGTAAGCGTTACATCTTCAGACTCTAAGACATCAGTGACGCCTCAACCTTTTGTACGCATTTTGGTCGACTAACCACACTCAATCATGTCAGAGAGAAATCCCATGATCCACACATGACGAGGCGAGGCTCGTCTTGGGGATAAGGGATTTCGAATACATCTCTAACCGGAAGGTATCGAGTAGTTGTGAGCAATATTATGACCCATACCTTTGGGACTAGAAAGAGTTGAAGGACCCAATTTATTTATTGCTCATCCCAGTGGATTCATTTGATGTCATACATGACGACGTGTCATACTGATGATTATGGAAATACCATTGTAGACCCACCCATGGGCGTGCATTGGTGAAGTCCCCGGTATATGATTCGGAGGTTTTATGAACCCTGAATCTAGAAGGGCGTGTAGCATTATCTACTCTATAAGGATACTACCCTATCGTTATGAGATGGTCGATCAGCTCGATCCTTCGAGTACTGTGGTTATTCATCTGATGGTAGGTTTATCTTATCATGGTGTCGTTGCGTAGATACTTGGAAACAACGGAACCATTTCGACCGTGGGTCGATACTAGTGTTCCCAGTTATACTTTAATTAGCATTACTCGCACTAGAGTAAAATCCTCGGTCCTCGACAGACACTGTTGGAGACACCATAGTGATGTGAGCTGCCAGGTCAGGGCGTATGGTACCTGACTAATCAGGACGAGCTTGAAGGCTTACGTATTGTGCCCATATGTGTGACTACTGAGTCATTGAATGGGATGCCTTATGGAAAGGCTTAGGACTATTACTTGTGGTGCGATATCAGTCGCTCGGTTGTTTAAGTAACGACTTGGGCGCATGAAGCCGTCAAGCCAAATGTGAAATCTATGCTAAATGCATGCATCTATGACCCGATTTCGCCATTTACATAAAAAGATTCCGAAAGGATGGAACCTTCGATGAGTGAGGGTTTCGGTTTCAGGACTCCTTTCACTCAGATCCCTGCATAAGATCTGAAAGTCAATTTAAGGGCATGTGGCCTGTATTATTCAGAATTGACTTACTAGGTTGCTAATGACGATAGAACACTAGTGCCCATGAAGCACATATAACAGGACTGGTACTGGATACCCATGGTTTGGGTAGCTACTGGTGTTCTGTATACTTGTCGCAATGGGGGCCAACGTGTTGATATATCTTAAGAAACCTTATACTCTGTTCATTGCGAAAACAACTTATGATGTTTCATGTATCACTTTCCGGTATTGACCTATGTGCTGGAAGCATCTGGTGATTGGTGTTTGAGTCGACTGGTAATTCTCGAGGATTGTGGAATAGTACGGCCTGGGTGTCGTATATACACTACTTACTGTCAAGGAACTGAAGGGTGAAAGCGACGCAAAAACTTTCGACCCCCATCAGTCCCTACTAAACGCCCTAGTACCATTTGCCACAATTGCTCGGGTGGGAGGTAGCGATTCAGTACCTAGAGGATTCCACGGAAATAAAGTCCCATCTTGAATATAGTTGTTCGGTCGACAAGAACCTAGTATATTTATCTTAATGGGGAGGTAAATATATGGTAAAGTGAGTCGAGCCGAAGGGTAAACAAAATGGAATACCCGACGAGGTTTCCAAGGGGACTTTTATGTGGTGCGGAAAGATCACCTGTTTGACATCACCATGACACCCGAGGTGTCCCGGGGTCGGATGTGACCCAAGTGATGATTGGTTGTTGTTTGGAACCCTCTCATTCCTTACTCACCTATAGCTTCGAGATGAGGCATATGGATAGCTACCTATATTCTTGGAGAGTCATGGCTAGACATTGGATTGCCGACTTACATTATATCGGATTGTAGTAGTCACTCTACCTCAAGTTCGACAAATTATGTACACTAGCCTGGGATATTCGATTTGAGACGAGTATGGCTTGTCATTCTCGGACTAATTGAATGTACTTGACGGAACCGTTCCACGCTGACACGATTGATGTCTGTGGTACATCGAACTCGTGTGCTTCATCAACAAAAATTCCTATGTGATGGGAATTATCATCCCAGCATTCGGGGCGTACTGCTCAAAGCCCTTTGAAGGGCATATGTGTACATCTCCAGTGCGTCGAATGACAGACGGAGATAGACACATATTTTGGGTTGAGTTATTCGAGAGATGTCCAATAAGTCTTGCAGAATTGGAGACTGTCTGGATGAGGTGCGAACCTATTAAGAATTCATACGGACAAGGCGCAGGCCTTAAGAATTTCGGTCTAATAATAGGTTTTCACTGAGAGTCATACTCCGAGAGGGTGTCGATAAGCTTAGAGATTGTAGTAGGCCAACTTCTTGATACTCCAGTGGTGTGGAGATATCGATCAAAATTGGTCTCGTAATGATTAAGCTCGAATTATCGCAAGAGCTCAGTGGGACTCTTGATGAATCCCGCAAGTCAAGACTGAGGAAGTGTTGCCAATTCCTCGACCGATGGGATCCAGGTTGACGTAAGCTCTATTATGTCGGGAAACCGATAGATGTGTCGGATTGGGACGTCCAAGAGCTTAGTCATAGTTGGATCATGATATTGTGTTCGTTAGAACGCTAAGCTGAACCTGAGTTCACTTAGGAAAGAGGAAATCTCGTGAAGCGCAAACGCTCCGCCATGTTCAAGAATATTGTTGGGACGGATTGCTTGAATTGAATTCCGGGACGGAATTCTCTTAACGGGGGAGAATGTAACATCCGGCAAAAATCGATGTGATTCCGTACGTAATTAGTATATGTAATTAACGGTTTAAGTGCATGTTTAAATTAATTGGATTAATTTAATTGATGCCGTAGAGAATAGCAAATTCCCCATAAGATGCATAGGAATGCACACGTTTAATGATGAAGCATGATAGGATCATGTGCGAATAAACTTGTCCGGTACGGACGTTGGCGATTACCCGGTAAAAATTAAATAAACGAAAAGGATCCCGGACACCCAGGATATAACATAAAGGGTATTTTCACAAAATATAATGTGTTTTGGAACTCCAAAACCATAAGTGAAAGCTTCACATACAAATCTCCCGGTAACGAATAAAGTGCGCGTACCGCACCCGGTACGCATATAACTTATAATTTCACCCAACAAAAGCCTAATTAACCAACCAACACTTAAAATAGACTATGTTTAAGGGTTATTAGAGGCACTTTTAATGTCCGAATAACACGCGGTTAAAGTCCGAAAAATACCCGAACGACACCCGAACGATAAAGAATTAAACTTAACATATTATTTAGCAAATATTTTGTGTGGTGGACCCCACTAGACCCACCCCCAAACCGGCCCTTTATCCTCACATGGCCAAAATCTATTTTTATTTGATCAAATCTCAAGGATATCACAAAGATTACAAGGGTGGGACATGAAATCTAACATGGATTATCTTTTGTACTTATAAGATCCACCAAAATCCACCCAAAGAAGCAAATCTACACAAGATACAATTAGTACAAATGCATCCACATATCAAGGGATTTAAAATCCATGATAGATCTTATGCAATCTTGGAAGATCATGTAAGATATGGAGGAGATTATGTGTAAGATCTTTAGGTACTTGAAAGATATCCAAAATCCTTTAAATCCTTCAAAAAGAATCGGCCAAATCTTCCCCATATCTAATAAGATTATTTTGGTACAAACTAAATATATGGAAAAATTGTATGAGATATCATGCTAGATATTGAGGTACTTGTGAGATTTATAAAATCCTCCACCTTCCTTAATATCAATCGGCCAAACACTCCAAAAACAATCCATCAAGATTCATTTAGTACAAGAAATCCATGTTTTAAGGGATTTTGGATCCAAGTTAGATTGTATATGATCTTGGGAAGATCATGGGAAGATTATAAGAGATCATGTGACCTTATACTTGATCAAAACAAAGCAAAAACTCTTCTTTTTTTCTTTCTTTGAGCCGTGGGTTATCAAGACACACACACACACATTCTTTCAAGTTCAAACACTTCAAATTCCTTCACTAAACATCCATCATCCAAACCCCCATTGTGTGTTTCAAGCTAGGAGCTAAACCACATAGGAAGAACACACTAAACTCCATCAAAATCAAGCATTGTTAGCTTCCCTAGCCTTGTGCTAGTTGTAAGTGTTCTTGATCTTGTTCTTGTCTTTAAAAGTTTATGTTTATTAGCTTGAAGCAAGTTGTACAAGGGGTTAACTTGATTAAGCTTTTCATGATAAAACATATGATTTTAAAGACTAAAATGGTGTTAATATAGTGTGGATGGGCCGAAAATTTGGTGATAGATGTGAAGTATTCTTGTAGTTTTTTTTTATTTAGTTCATGAATACTTGAAGAAAAATAATGATTTGGGTAACACTTGTTAATGAAACTTGGATGAACTTGAAAGTGATTTTAATCATCTAAACTTAAGGATATAAGACTTGTTAAAGTGGTAAATACTAGTGAACATACACATGTATTTTGTATAAAGGTGTATTTTTATAAAATGGAGTTTTATAAAAATATGGACTTTTTCTAACATATGGATTTATATAAAAACAAAGGTTTTTATAAAAATGTTAGACAAACTAAAACTTGGGAGAACTTATATAGAAATGAACACTTTTATATAAATGGGAATATAAAAGTGTTGGAACATTTTTGTATATAAGTTGTCAAGTTTTGTATTAAAAATACAAAAGTATTTTAAAACCTCCAAGTAATATGTGTAGGAAGTTAGAAAATTTAATAATATTTCTAGAAACACATATTGGAAGGCTTGGGAAAAATTAACTATATATACATGCATAAGTTAAGAAATCGGACTTGGACGTGTTAACGAACTACGATGTAAAAGCAGACAAACGAGAAAAATATAATTACGTCAAGATGAGTAAAAATATATTTTAAGGAGTTAAAATATATAACTTGGGTGAAAAATTACATAACACTTTCCTAAGTGTTGGACAAATATTCGTGGGAGAAAACATAACGTAAATAATCTAACGATTAAAAACGTTAAACGAACGTATGGACTTAACGATGAAAGTACATGTATGTATATATATATATATGTTCGGCTCGACGAAATTCTAGTATATCTACTTAGTGGGAAAATAGATATACGGGAAGGAAAACCGAGACGAGTAAATAATATACATATATATATGTGTATACCGAACCGACGAAATCCTAGTATATTTACTTAATGGGAAAGTAAATATACGGTATGGTGAGTCGAGTCGGGCGTTAAGAATATACTATCGAACGACAAGACCCTAGTATATTTACTTAATGGGAAAGTAAATATACGGTATGGTGAGTCGAGTCGAGCGTAGAAAACGTATTATCGAACGACAAGACCTTAGTATATTTATTTGAATGGGAAAATAAATATACGGTATAGTGAGTCGTGTCGAGCGTTAAAAATATTATATCGAACGATGCGATCTTAAGTATAATTATTTAATGGGAAAATAATTATACGTTAAGTGAAGTCGAGTCGAGGATAATATTATACAAGTTAAAGAAATATTAACGCGAATATATATAACTTGTAACAAGGGTAATCCATCACCAACGGACCTAGGACATATGTTTAATTAAACGGGGAATTATATGTAAATGGTGGTGTTGGGAATTGGGTGTACAACTTGCCGGAAAAGCACACGCTATAGACTTAGTGGCTTACATGCACTAGGACGTTCGTAGGTGCTTGACCACGGACTTGCTATTCTCTGCTATTTGAGTGTACGCTGTACATCAGGTGAGTTTCACGGCCCCTTTTTACTGTTTTCGTTTGGGGGAAAGATATGTTTTGTCAAATGTTTTACATGACAAATGTTTTCAAGAGTTAAAACGTAATAAGTGGTATGATGAGTACTTGAGTTTGTGTTCGCCACTCGGGGTTGAGTCCTCGCTACTGTAACCATTAATTCAGGGGCATGAAACCGAAGGAATATTTGGATAGTACTATTGGTGCCTGACGAGGCCCACCTCTGGTTGATAGCGTCAACCCGGTAAAGACAAGAGGTGCACATATTCCAAACTAAGTTGTTATTTGCCGAGAAACAACTTGTGATTGCGGGGCATAATTATTAGTCTTGGTTTGGTTATGGGCTCAAGGGATTGCTCGTCATCATTGTTTGTAGGAGCTAGCTACTCCTTACAACGACCACAAGTTGTGCAGGTTTCGCACATGTTGTAAACACGAAATATCGATCGACAAGATCCTAGTATAATTATTTAAATGGGAAAATAATTATACGGTAAAGTGAGTCGAGTCGATGGTTGTGAAAATGTTGTTGTTATGAAACTAAAACCTGTGAACTCACCAATATTTTATATATTGACGTCTTTTTAATCATATCTTTCAGGTAACTAAGTGCTGAATAGATATGGGGCTAGTGCGGTGGAATTCGGGATGTCGGATACTGGTCGGGGATTTCATCTATTGTTACCAATGGGTTGGAACATAAACGGAAATATCCCCCACATTGAAACTTAATGTTCATTGTTTTATGTAACGCTTTGTGCAACATTGTAACGAGATACTCGTTTTCGACATCCAAATAAATTAATCTTTTCTAATTAAATATAGTTTGTGTTAATCTTGACTTTGATATGCTTTCGAGCGTTGCGCCACGTGTTTCTGCCATTGGCGTGGTGTGACAATAAAAATGTTGGGACATTTTGGAGATAAATAAACTAAGTCTTGGTTTTGGAAAATACAAGAGTTATTTTATATATTTCCAAATAAAAATATGGTGAAATTAATAGTGGATTAATTTCGAGTAAAACATATTGTCGGAAATTTGATAAGAATAACTAAATACATATATATTTTCGGAAGTAGGAAAATAATATTCGACGTAAAGTATTTATTCCTACAAAAGTATATATATAACACTTTCCTAAGTGTTGGAACGTATTCGTGGGAGAACCTAATCGTAATGCGATCTCTAAAGATTGCGCACGTAAAATTAAGTTAAGTCCGAGAACTTAACAAGTTAAAAATATAACATCGAATCGACAAGACCTCAGTATATTTATTTGAATGGGAAAATAAATATATGGAACAGTGAGTCGAGTCGAAAGTTATAAAACGAAAAGTCGAATCGACAAGATCTTAGTATATTTATTTGAATGGGAAAATAAATATATGGAACAGTGAGTCGAGTTGAGGGAATATCAAATCGACAAGATCCTAGTATATTTATTTGAATGGGAAAATAAATATACGGTAAAGTGAGTCGAGGCGGGTATTGGAAAATGAAATCTCGATCGACAAGATCCTAGTATAATTACTTAATGGGAAAGTAATTATGCGGTAAAGTGAGTCGAGTCGGAGATAAGTTTATCCGAGTTAGTAAATATATTGAAAAACATATATATTAAACAATAAGATCATGATGTGATAAAATCGGGAAATGATCTCAGTTCGCGGCGACGAACCTAACTAACTCCAAGGATAATGTGATATGTTTATTAAGCATAAGTTAAGTGAAACTTATAACGGGGGTAATCCATCACCAACGGACCTAGACACGTGTTTTAAAAGGGGAATTGTATAACAATTGTGTTGTTGGGAGTTGGGTGTACAACTTGCCGGTAAAACACACATGATAGGCGTAGTGACTCATACGTCTAGGAACGCCTGTAGGTATTTGACCTTGGAAACCTGCTATTCTCTGATATTTGCGCACGCTGAGTTTGAGGTGAGTCTCACGGCCCCATTTTAAACTGTTTTTACGTTTTTGGGGGAAAGATATGTTTTGTTAAATTGCTGTAACATGTGGAATATAATATTTAGCACGATGGGTACCTGGGTAACTGGAAACCACTTGGGGTAAGACCTCGCTGTTTACTGTAACCATTAATTCAGGGAATGAAACCAAAGGGATATCTGGGTAGTACTATCGGTGCCTGACAAGGCCCACCTCTGGTTGATAGCGTCAACCCGGTAAAGACAAGAGGTGCATGTATTCTGAACTGAGTTGTTGTCCAAGAAGCAACTCGCGGGGGCCATCTGTTGTATAGTCTTGGTTTGGTTATGGGCCCGGGAGGGAGTCGCCATCGTCATGTAGGAGCTAGCTACTCCACATATATGACACTACTTATATTATATTTCCGTTACATGCCGGTATTGCAATGTTTTGCTTGTGAAATTAAAACCTGTGAACTCACCAATATGTATATATTGACGTGTCTTTTAAACATATCTTTCAGGTAATTAGATTGCTGAAAGGAATGGCTAGTGCGGGGGAAACGGGGACGTCGGTCTTTTGGGGGTTTTACTCTTATTTTCCGTTGGTTCGGAATATAGTCGAAAACCCTTTTGTTAAATTGAACTTGTGTAGATGTGTACGTTTGGGACAACGAAAACATCTTACGACGTCTTAATAATATGATCTTTTCTAATTAATTATTGTTTGTGTTAATCTTGACTTTGATATACTTTTCGAGCGTTGCGCCACGTGTTTCCGCCGTTGGCGTGGTGTGACAAAAACACCAATCAATTATCTTGCTCAAACATCATCATATACCCCACCATCATATCCTACAACTTATATCCCACCATTCTCACCCATGCAACAAGCAGCTTGTTATTCTGCTACTCTAAACCAACCTCAACAACAAACATACATCCCTCAAATGAATCCGATGCAAATCAACCAAAGTCAAACAAATCAGAGCCCGATTGTGCTGGAGACATCGAACTTAAACAATGTTACTGTTGAGATTGCACAGCAACACGTAGCATTGGTGTCAGCCATGGTAGCATCTTATAATGGGTTTGTTGCGAGTCAAATTGGTAATAATAACTTGACCAATGAAGACTACGCACAGATTGATAAAGAAGAGATGGAGCTCATGGATATTCAATGGGCATTTGCAAGTATTATGAGGAGAGCTACTGATTTCATTCAGAAATCTGGAAGAACTGATCTTTCTACTTCCCCAAACACCACATATGGCTTCAACAAAGCCAAAGTGACTTGTTTTAATTGTGGTGAGAAAGGTCATTTTAAGAGAGAATGTACACAACCAGCACAGCAGGGGAATATAAATCCTTTCAACTCTAACTACCAAAACCGTCAAACCCAAAATCAGGTATCTTACCAAAGTCCTAATATTTCAAGCTTTCAACCACAAAACAAGTACCAAAACCGTCAAAATACCCCACAAAATAACACTGTTAGACAAAACACAACACAAAACCTAAACCAAAACCAAACACCACAAAATTCAAACCGAACAATCATTCCTATTTCTACACCAAACACACAAACCCAAATAGATAATCAAAACCAAGCTTTGGTGATACAGAAAGACGAAGGATTTTATTGGACAGGGATGCAGTTAGGTGTTGAGGAGATTACAACTAGGAATGTGGCTTGTGTTGCACAATAGATGAATTTGAATGAGCCGGTAGAGGTTGAAGAAAAATTAGTGACTGAAAAGATATCTGAGGTAAGAATCGAGGAGTTGAATGAAGAGAGTGATGATTGTACAGAGAAGAAGTCTGGTTTGATTCTTGACTCTGTTACTGGACTTCCAGAGCAGTATGATTCAGCTTATTCTAATGAGGAGAGTGAGTCTGATTCTGAATCTAGTGTTAACTCACTGGATGATGATATTGACCAATTGCTTGCTGAAGCTGACTTTTTGATGACCGGAAATCATGCATGGTGGATGACGCTTGTACCAGGATTGATTATTCAAAGTTTTTCGCTGGGAAGGAAGCACACTTTGCATTGATGGCCATGACAGAACCTCCAAAGCAGGTAAGTACTGAATCTACTTCAAATTCAACTTGTGTTAAACATTGTGATGCTTGTGATAAATTGACAGAGGAGAATAAGCAACTCAAGGTTCAGCTTGAGAGTGCTAAAATCAACTGTCAATCCTATAAAAAAGAAGCAAAAGAGTTTAACAGAGTACTTGATGGTTATAAGAAAGATGTTTCAGAACTGAAAAAGACTTTATCTTTGAAACAAATGGCCATAAATAATTATATCAATGATTTAGAAAATACAAAACTTGAAATGGCCACCATTAAGTGCTTTGTAGAAAAAGTGAACAAGAAACTTGAGAGTTATAAGCATATTGCTTATGTTGTTGATCATATAATAGAAGAGCCTTCACAGTCTAGTAGTGCCAACTACAAAGCTGTCCCAGCTCCGGTGTTGTTTGAAAATCATAATTTGCACTCAGTAACACCGGAGAGCTCAGTTAAATCTGACTCTACATCGGATGACGAGTCAAACACCTCTAGTGTGGGAGACCCTAATTCTGATGTTGGACCTGTATTGGGAAATGATGAAGGCGTAGTTGCTGTAACTGATGATTCTGATTCAGAGGATGAACAGTCTGAGAAGGTCCCTGAAAGGGTGTGTGATATTCCAGATGAAAATCACATAATCACTATCGAACCTGTTTCACCATCTCAGATTGTGCATCCCATGGCTAACGCTTATAGAAAGAATCAATCAGTTAAGCCTGTTGAAAAGAAAAATGAAAAGAAAAATGAATCTTGCGATAAACCTGTTAAAATTTTCTATTGGATGGAAGGATCCAATAAGATAATTTCTGATGAAGAATATCCAATAAAATTTGCCAACTATTCAAAAATTGAGAAAATTTGGCAGGAGAGTACCATTTGGTTCCCAAAGCATGAGCGAACAAATGATGTACCTCCAGAAGTCTTAAAGAAAATTTATTTGGATGTTCCTAAAGAACCAAAGGTCCATGTCACAGAATTTGTTAAACCAAAAGAAAAGTCAAATAGTTTTCTTGAGCCGACATACTCAAAGGACCCAGCTCCTGAGAGTTTAAGAAGAAGGTGTGTGGATGATCAATATCCTATCACTACTTATGCAATGTCGAACGCCAAGAACAACTTTGAAGAGTACCGTGCGTGTTTTAAGTGCCGGGAGAGAGGGCATTTACTTGCTCACTGCCCGTACGTAAGGCACAAGAGGCACGAGGTGGAAATGAAGCAGAAGTATGAAAGTCCAGTCGATAATCATTGTTATCCACAAAGACGATTTGTCCCTCAACCAGCACCTTTTATAATCCAAGCAGATATTTTCAAAAGAGGGAATATCGTCCGATGACATATGATCGTCGTAACCGGATAGCTACTGAAAAATCTCTCAAGAAACCAATGGTGAACACAACTGTTGACAAGAAAAAGGTTCCTGTTAAACCTGCTGTCAAACCAACAGTTGGACCTGTCTCTGTTAAATCAGAGAAGGTAACCAAGAAAGTTTCATTCAAAGACGAAGTAAAGAAACCGGTTGAGACCCCAAAATCTCAAATCCGGATCTTGTTACGATCTGAACAATCTTGGTCACCAAAGGGTTCTCAAGGTGCTTCAACTTCACAACAAAATGTGAAATCAGAGAATGAAAAAGATTTGAGTGATCAGAAAAAGATCAATTCAAATCAAACTGTTTGTGAAAAATCTGAATCTTTGAAACAAAACAGGCTTGGGTCCCCCGAAAAATCTAATTCTTTACTTGATATGTGCAGGGAGCTTCAGTTGGCCCTGTTAGCAGTCTTTGGAATGTTGACAGTGGAGCTTCTGGTCACATGACATGGGATCTTTCGCTACTATTCGATATCAGAAATATCAATGGAGGTTATGTAGCGTTTGCTGGAAACAAGGGTGGTTACATTACCATGGAGGGTAGTGTCAGTAATGGAATAGTGAGTTTTGAGAGGATCTCTTATGTGAAGCAAATCGATTACAATCTGCTTAGTGTCAGTCAGATTTGTGACAAGCAGTTTTCAGTTTACTTTGATGACAAATCTTGCTACATACTCAAGCCGGGATTCGAATTACCAAAAGAGTGGGTGATGTTAAAGGCACCGAGAGTGAGCAACTTGTACATTCTCGATATGTCTAAAGCAATGACTACATAAGGCCAAGTCACGTGTTTTCTCTCCAAGGCTACTGAAAAAGAATCAATCATGTGGCATAGGAGGATGGGACACATTCACCTACGAAAGATGAATCAATTGGTGAAGAATGAACTTGTCACAGGCGTAAATGTTAAACATTTTCACTTAAACGACAAGTGTGTGAGTTGCAAGAAGGTTAAGCAGCACAAGCAATCCCATAAGCCAAAGAAAGTCAATTCTGTTGAATTGCCACTTGAGCGTTTGCACATGGATCTGTTCGGACCCGTCAAGCGTAAAAGTCATGCTGGAGAATTGTACTTTCTTGTGGTGACTGATGACTTTTCAAGATTTTCATGGGTTATGTGCTTACACCATAAGAGCGACACATTTAATAATTTGAAAGTTCTGTTCACTCGATTGGAAAATATCTATGGTCTCAAGATCAAGAGAATTAGGAGTGATAATGGGACGGAGTTTAAGAATGCACAGATGGACGATCTTTGTGAAAACAAACGAATTCATCATGAATATAGTGCTCCGTATAGCCCACAACAGAACAGTGTCGCCGAATGCAAAAACAGGACTCTAATAGAAACGGCGAGAACAATGCTTGCGGGCTCAAATCTTCCAGTAATGTTCTGGAATGAAGCAATTTACGCAGCTTGTTATACTCTTAATCGTGTTTTAACGGTGAAGAAGTTTGGCAAAACTTCTTATGAGCTGTTGTATCGTCGAAAGCCGAATTTAGAGTATCTAGAACCGTTTGGAGCTCCATGTACAATGCTTAATCCATCTGAGAAGTTCGCACCGAAGGCTGAAGAAGGATACTTTGTTGGATATGCAACCCCGCTCAAACGGGTATTCAACAAACGAACTCGTCAAGTCGAGGAGTGGGCTAACGTTGAAGTTCAGCGGTATACTCAGAATGTACAGGGAAGCGGTCCCGACTGGATGTTTGATTACAAAGATTTCTTTGAATCATTCAATCTAGATAGCTTGGTTGAAGAGGCTGTATTACGTCTATATTACGAGGTCAAAAATGCAGTGACATCACCGTTGGTGCGTCCGATCACCGTGAACCCCCAAGCAGCTTCTAATGAAACCATTGTTCCTGTAGTTGAAGAAACGGTATTCCAAGAAGCTTCCACAACTCTAAATTCATCAGAATCTGAAGATGACGATGATGATGTTACAAGTGAAGCTATTTTAGATCATGCTACAGTAACACCACCAGTGAACCCAAATACAAATGGAGCTTCATCATCGAATGTGGGTAATGATTTGGTTTCTGCAGAGAACTTAACTACTTAGACGGGAGTCCAAGTACCAGATTATCCGGAATCTCGGATACATCGAATTCACCCAATTGAGCAGGTTATTGGTGATCCTGGTAGCAGTGTGATGACGAGAGGTCAACTGAGGAATGCTAACTCAGGTTGAGCCGCGGACGTACAAGGACGCTCTTTTGGATGACGCTTGGGTAGAGGCTATGCAAGAGGAGTTATTACAGTTTCAGAAACTTGGTGTATGGACACTGACAGATTTGTCCCCAGGACGAAAGAAGATTGGAACTAAATGGGTATTAAAATGCAAAAAGGATGATAGAGGAGTGATCGTAACGAACAAAGCTCGTTTGGTTGTACAAGGATTTCATCAAGTTGAAGGAATTGATTACAACGAGATTTATGCACCTGTTGTACGCTTATAAGCTATCTGAATGTTTATAGCGTTTGCATCATACAAGAAATTTACGGTGTATCAAATGGATGTTAAGAGCGTGTTTCTTTATGGTGTGGTCAAGGAGGAATTTTACGTAGGTCAAACACCAGGCTTTGAAGATCCTATTCACCGGGATAAGGTCTATGTTCTAAACAAAGCAATCTACGGGTTGCACCAGGCTCCAAGACAATGGTATGAGGAGCTGAGCACGTATCTTCTTTCCAAAGGATTCAAACGAGGTTTGGTAGATTGCACACTGTTCACTAAATGAACAGGCGATGACTTGCTTCTAGTCCAGATTTATGTTGACGATATTATATTTGGTTCTACTAACGAACTTCTTTGCAGAGAATTTGAATGTGTTATGCAGGAAAAGTTCGAGATGAGCGCGATGGGAGAGATGCAGTTTTTCCTAGGCTTGCAGGTGGAACAAAGACCAACGGGAATCTTTATTCACCAGACGAAATACGTTCCTGAAGTCTTGATCCGATTCCAGATGGATGATTCGAAGCCGATGGATACCCCAATACAACCTAACCACGGGATTGGAGTTGACGCTAAGGGGGAGCTAACTAACCCATTTACATACAGAGCAATCGTCAGATCTCTGATGTATCTCACCGACTCCAGACCAGATATAATGTTTGCTACATGTCTTTGTGCACGTTATCAGTCGAAGCCAAAACAGAGTCATCTTGCAGCTGTCAAACGTATCCTTAGATATCTGAAGGGTTGTCCGTCGAGAGGACTATGGTACCCTAATGATGATAATTTTGACCTAATCGGTTTTAGTGATGCAGATTGGGGTGGCTGTGACAAGGACAACAAATCCACAATGGCTGGATGCCAGTTTATGGGGAGCAGGCTCGTGACCTGGCATTGCAAGAAACAGACCGCAGTTTCATTATCCACATGTGAAGCAGAATACGTCTCAGCATCAAGTTGCTGCTCACAGGTTCTTTGAATACAACAACAGATGGTGGACTACGGTTTGCAATTTCTTAAAACCCCTATTTACTGTGATAATGGAGCCGCAATTGCATTAACAAAAGACTTAGTAAATCACTCAAAGGCTAAACATATCTAGATCAAATACCATTTTATCCGTGATTGTTATGCTAAAGAGTTGATCGATATGGTCAAAATCCACACTGATTATCAACGTGTAGATCTTTTTACCAAAGCTTTTGATAAATCAAGATTTGACTATCTTTTGAAAGCTAATGGTATTAAAGAAAAACAGGACTGATCACCACCTCAGTTTATCGCTTTTTAGTTTAGTTTTTATTGCTTTTCAGAAATATACAAAAATCCAAAAATATGGTTTACATTTTTAGATACAAATTTATTTTCAGAAAATCCAAAAACATTGAAAAATCTTCAAAATCCATAAAAATTAGAAAAACCAAAATGATTTCCTGGAGAAAAAGGGGAAATGATAGTACATCAGTGGGGATCTGACACATTTTAAAGAAATGTTATGCAATATAGGGCGTGTGTCTGAGTCTGTGTGATGTGCTGATAGGCTTCGTAGACCTAATACTACGTGCCTGATACATACATATCAAACGAATTGTTGTGTGGATGAACTCCTCATGGGCATATGGTCTTAGTACCGTAATTTCGTTTGATAGGGTATTTGTACAAAACTCGGAGGTTTTGGGTCGTTATGTTATTAGTTGTCTGGGGATAGCCTCTCTCATCTTCTGCTGTAAGTCATTATGGACCTAGATAAGATAGGGTGTCTTTATAAAAGAGCTTTAAAGCCAAATCCTAAAGTTACCGAATTGAGGAACTTTCCATGTATTATGATAATCAAAGATTATCTATTACATCGTATCCAATCATTGATACAAATCATGATTGATATCAGCCCTCAACCTGGTAGAGTGCATATGTTACTTTGTTGCATTGATTTGCTGACCTGTATACCTCTGTGTATCATACCTTGTAAATTACAGACGACGAAAGCATAATCACGCTTTACAATGAGTCTTTGTGCATTTACTTCTTGATACGGGAGTATGTCGTGTGCGTGGGAACCACAGACAATTGAGTTTATATTATAAATAATCCTATCAGTATAAAGCACTGCACAAAAGTCTGCATGTGAGTTTATGTGGATCATAATATCAGCAGTTGCGATTTCACACATTGTCTTTAATGATAATAAATCAAAAAGATCAACGGTGTGATCAGATTTCTCAATAACTGATATGATCCCTTTACCGGAAATTCCAAAACATTTATTTCTTTATCTTTACATTTCCGCATTTTATATTTCTCGTAAAAAATGCAAAACTCAAAAAGATTTTAGGTGTGTTTTAACATAAAGTTTAGAAAATCCAAAAAGATGTTACATTTCTATCTTATTTTTGATAGCTGATGGTGGTTGATGATGATTTTCTACAACTTGATGGACCATTTGAGCTTTGTAATCTTTAAATGAGAAATAATGACTGTTGGATGTTTAAAAGTTTTAAAATATTTTGAACGGGACTCGATTTTGAGATTTGGTAAAATTTTCAAAAATTCCATGTCTCATTCGCCCCTTCGTTGGGTCGAAGGTGGAATTTTGTCTGCTCATTCGTATGTTTTAAACGGTCGAATGTGAAAGTTCATGAGAAAATTTCACATTCGAACCCTTTTTCTACATTCGAACCTTTCAGTAGGGTCGAAGGTGGAAAAAGCTTCACATTCAACCTAGTTAAACGGTCGAATGTGGAACCTATATAACCAACATCTGCACATTCGACCTCATTCAAAATTTTTCAAAAATCTCTGAGATAAAGTGATCTTGTTGCTCGTGTTTTCTAGATTATATCATTGTCTTCGTTGTGATTCACTGATCATTTTCCACTATTATTTGCAGGTTATTATCCAGTATCCAGTGTTTAATCCTAGTTTTTCTAACCGTGCCCTAACCAACTTTAAACAGGGATTAAAACATAATAATTGGACAATATTTTTATTCGGATTCATTGATTAAGTGTATTAGAGGGAGAATGTCCAAAAACATTGGTTTAAACATCATCAGATTGGATAATTGATCTTTCAAATGTTTCGAACCCTAGTTTTTGTTTAAAAACACATAATCAATGAATGTTTATTGAAATTGATCATTGGCAAAGCTTAATCGGTAGTGTTAGATGCTATCCAAATCAAAATGGCAGTTTAAAATGAACAAAATCAAAATTTGAAATTCAAAGGAGATGAACAGTCTCTTTCGCCCCATTACAAACGGTCGAATGTGACTGTTTGAGCGAAGGTGAATGTTTAAGTGGTCGAACCTGGAACAAATGGTCGAATGAAAAAATTTTCAAAATGTTTTCACATTCGAACCTTTGTAATTCCACATTCGTAGCTATAATTTTTCATTTGTACCAACGAACTGGTCGAATGTAGAAATTGAAAACCAAAATTTTTCAAGTTTTTGTTTTGTCCGTTTTTTAACATGTTTGTTTGATTTGTTTTGCAGTTTAACGATGTCTGAACAGGAAAGTGCTAGTGTTCCTGCTGGATCTTCTGAACAGATAACCGGGAAGCAGCAGATTGTTGATTTACCATTTGAATCAGCACACGATTGCTGTGCGTATCTAGGTGAGGTGAAGAAGCATACAGAATTCGCTGGGATTATAGAGTTCTTGAAGAGGAGTCGGGTAATTGATGCTATTGCTACACCAGCTATCATATACAGAGATCACAAACATGAGTTTTGGACGAATGCGAAGATGGATTTTTGGGAAGGTGAATCGTCACTTGTTAGTAAGATTCAGGGGGAGTTGGTGATTATCTCCGAGAACGATATCAGAGAGGCGTTGAAGCTAGAGGATGAGAAGACAGAACCCAGAGAATTAAGTTGGACTGAGCAAAGGAAATGCTTCCTACGGATGAAGTATAATGGACCAATCACTGACGGTTCATTACATAAAGGGAAGTTATGTCCTCAGTTTAAATATCTTGCTCATGTTATGATTCACGTGTTCGGATCAGCAAGTGGTGGATATGATTTGATGAGAAAGAGCATCAGTTCGTTGATGATGGCTCTTATATTGAACAAACCGTTCAATGTGTCTGGTATGCTGTTAGAACATATGTTAGATCCTTTGAGAGGATTAAAGAGCAGGAAGTTTTTGATGTATCCTAGATTTCTTCAAATGATCTTTGATATGAAGTATAAGAATTTGAAGAGAGATCCTACACAGATAATTGTTCAGGATCACATGAATCTGAATACGCTTACTAGGATGAAGGGTTATAAGGGTGTGGCGATGAATGAAAGACCACCTATGAAGAATCTTTTTGGTCATTTGATCAATAAAGATTATAAAGACCCATGTCGTGATAAGGTGTAACATGATAACAGTGGATCAGATGAAGACAATCCATTACATCCAGTAGACCCAGATGCTAAGAGAAAGCGTCAAGTGGTTAATGTTGGTGCGAAGTCTAGAAAGGGTAAAGAAAAAAAAGATGAAGCTGAACCAGCTAAGAAGAAAGTTTCGAGAAGAAAGAAGAGTATGGCGAATAAAGGGTTGCACTTAGTAGATGAGGTGTCTGTGGATTCTGAAGAGACACAAGAGGATGAGAGATGGGACTCGGATAGTGAGACAGTAAAGAGCACCATGCCCAAGGCCACTGTGGCTGGTGAGTCTGTTATTCTTAACAAGTCATTGGAGGAACAAAGTACAAAAAGTCCTATTCGTTTGGATGAAACGGATGAGGGTTTGGGCTTGGGATCAGAAGATTTTCCTGGATCGCCAAAGCAAGGTGAGAAACAAAAGAAACCACAGTTTAAGAAGAAAGAGAAAGTTTTGAGGCCAATGGAGAAGAGAGCTAGAGATGGAATGAGAAGATAAGATCTTTATCAGAAGATGATAAGATTATGTATTGCCAGATGTTGACAGACAAAGTCTGGACGATAGAAATGACTGGCAGATTTCGTGAGATATTTGAATCCAGTGACATGAGGTTTGAGTTGGAGTATAACGATCCTGATTTGGAAGATGGAGAAGTTTCTACGGCTATGTCAAAAGAGATCTTAGAAGGACTGGCAAAACAAATTGGGAAGACTTTAGAAGAGTTGTTGATTGATAATCAGGTTCCTAACTTACCTGAGAAAGAAGCAGGTAACCATTCAGATGATAGAGATGTGCCAATGTTTGAGGATGTTGAGATTGAAGACATAACGAGTGAAGAATATCCAGAATATTACAAGAAAAATAAAGATTCTGGATTTCATGAATTCACTGATGAATTGTTGAAAGAGGCCGATAAACTTGCTCATGAAAAGAGTAAGAGATTTGTTGAAGAAATATTTTCAAATTGTGATAAGCCGGACACTGAACAATCTGACGCTTTGAAGGAATTGTTGAGAAAACTGAAGGAGAAAGAAGCTAATCGTCCAAAGACAGAGATTCAGGGTAGCTTCTACAAGTTACATAACGAGTTGTTCAAAGGCAAAGCGTTGGGATGGAAGTTTGTGAAACAGTTGAAGTGTGTAGCTGTTAAATGGGAGAAAGGGATACTTTATTTTGAAAGATTCCATGATCTGAAGACACTTCCATACTGGGCAATTCGTGATGTTTGTAGGCATGAGATGACTGGGTCTGTGAACGATCATATTGCTTATTTTGCTGATCGTATGTCGAGAGAAAGCAGGACGAGATGGAATCTATTTACTCCCCAGTATCCTAAACGGATTGTTCATAAGAAGGATATTGATGCTATAACTGGTATGCCCAAGGTGACGTTAAAGTACAAACCACCTAAAGTGTTGAAACACATTCCTTTGATGCAGATCCTCAACACTTTTCTAAGGATTTCATCTGGTGGTACTATGATTGGAAGACTGCAGAGGCTGTTATTGTGTTGAAGGATGGCGTGAAAGATTTTAAGAAGATTCATATATTTGATCCTATGTGGTTGATCAATTGTTTACATGAGGATATTATAATGCTATTCTATAATCCGATTTATTGCGAAGCGAAGGATTGTGATCAAGCAAGAAAATATCAGCGTGTGGTATTCTTATGCTTTGCTTATGATATCAATGCTGGATGTGATTTTGATAAGAAGTTGGGTAAGTTTGTGAAGGTTCAAGAAGTTCCGAAGTCAAGAAGAAGAAACCAAAACAAGTTTTTGAACCAGTGATGACCAAAGAACAGAAGAAGCTATTGAACATTAAGCTGATGAACAAGAGGATGGACGAAGAACGTCGACTGAAACAATCCAAGCAATAGTCGAGGGAGAGTTTGTAGATGCATATTGTGCGACTAATGCTTTGGATTGCATTTAACACATGTTTTTGTTATCAGTCGTTTGGTCGAAGGTGATATTCCATGGTCGAATGTGGTTTCTGAACGGTCGAAGGAAGCTTAAAGGGTCGAAGGAGAACAGGAGGTCGAAGGTAGTTTAGATTTTAATGTATAGCTTGGTTCGACCACTATGTTTGGTCGAACCTGCACATTCGACCAACCTAAATGGGCGAATGTGCAGGCCTATATAAGGTCAAGTTGATTTTTGCAATGTATCTTTTGATCATTTTGTTTTCCCTCCAGTTTGTGTTCTCCCTAGGGTTTTGTGTTAAGTCTGTACACATCATTTAATCATTATAAAAATCTTTTTAACGTGTATTTGAATGTGTTATTGAATGAAATGAAAGCTTTAATGATGATTTCTGTGTTTTGTTGATATTATTATCATTTTGTAACTGATTCAGGGATTCCGCACCTGAATTAGTAGACTTGTTTGATCAAACCAATAGTATTTGTCAAATCGATCCTTCTACAAATGGGACTCTCAAACTGAAACAGTCAAGGTTACTAATCCTAAGGCCACTGAGATTAGTACACCTGAAGCTATTGATAAGATTGTTGAGGAGCAGAATAGAAAGACTGTAACTGAAGAGGATGCTGAAATGTTACTAAATTTTGATAATTTTCAAGGTTCCCCAATCACAGGTGTGAAGACAGTGAGAGGTAGAAAGAAGAGTATGTCAAAGAAAGAGAATCCAAGGAAAAAGAGAAATAGAGAGATTGATTTATTAGTTCTCGGAAAGAAAGTTCTTGAAGCAACCATTTCTAAAGTAACAACACCAGCAGCATCACCGAGTTTGAAGAAAAAGAAAGTTTCTGAAGTTATCACAACTGATCCAGCATCATCACTGAGCCCTGAGAATATTTCTACAACCCTAAATAATGTTGTAGTAGAAATGGAAAAGAAACCTAAGAAACCCAGAGCTAAATCAAGTTCAACACCAAGGGTTACTGTTTCTGATGAGGTTATGGAGATAGTAAATAGACAGATTGGTAATGTGATGAATGCTTTCAATCAACAACAAGCAGAATTTAAACAGTTGAAAGAGAATGAAGCCAATATGTTGAAGATTGTGCTATCATCTCAGAAGCAACAAAAAGAGTTAGAAGAAACTATTGAAAAGCTCAAAGCTTCTGATAGAAAGAATAAAAGAAAGATCAAGCTAATTGAAAGCAAGAACAAAGAAATGAAGAAATTGATTGACAAATTATATTCTGAAGCACCACAACTTGAAGGTGGTGAAGAGGAGGAAGAGAAAGAAGAAGAACAAGTTGATTATAAAGATTCAGATGATGAGGGTAATGATGATGATGATGAAAGTGATGATTTAGGAGATGATGATGACAATACAGGAGGTAAAAGTTCAAAGAATGATAAAGAGTCAAGTGATAAAGATTCTGATGACAATGATGATGATACAAGTCGATTCAGCTTCAAGAAAAGAGAATCAGAGAAAAGCTGTAAAGATGAATCTAGCTCTAAATGAAAGAAAGGTAGAGAAATAGTTGATGAAGATCAGTCTATCTTCTGGACTGAAAAGATTCGTGCTTTGACTGATGAAGATAAAAGATTATACAGACAGATGCTTGAAAGAAATGTCTGGACGATAGAATTGACTGGAAGATTTCCTAAGATTTTTGAAGGTGAAGATATGAAGTATTTGATAGATTATCAAGATCCTGGTTTAGAGGATGGTGAATTGTCTGCTGCTATGTCTAATAAGGTACTAGAAGGACTAGCAAAGCAAGTTGGAAAATCACTGGAAGATATAATGAATGAACAACAGATTCCAGACATTCCAGTTAAGGAAGCAGGAACACATTCGGATGACCAAGATGTTCCAGTATTTGAAGATATTAGGATGAAAGATATTTCTCATGAAGAATATCTAGAATACTATCCAATGAAGACGAATGTGGTGATTCCTGAGATAAATGAAGAGAGTTTGAATGAAGCTGAGAAGTTGGCAAAAGAGAAAGGAAAGAAAGTGTTAGAAGAAGTGTTTGGTAAGGATGCTGACAAGAAACAACCTTACAAACAGTCTGAAGAATTGAAATTATTATTGAGAAAGTTAAAAGAAAAGGAAGAAAACAAACCAGTAGCAGATGTTCAAGGAGCTTTCTACAAACTTCACAATCAAGTTTTCAAAGGAAGAGCTTTATGCTGGAAATATTTTCCGCAGCTGAAATGTATAGGAGTGAAGTGGGAAAAGGGAATTCTGTACTTTAACATATTCCATGAGATTAAAATACTACCATATTGGGCTGTGAGGGATGTTTGTAGACACACTCTGGGTGGAGCTTCTGTGAATAACGATGTAGTAGGATGGTTTGCTGATAAGATGAGTTGGGAGAGCAAACCAAAATGGAATTTGTTTAGGCCTCAACATCCTAAATGAATTGTCAATAAGAATCAAGTTGATCCCATAACAGGTTTGAACAAAGTAACTCTGAAGTATAAACCTCCGGTTGTGAGGAAAAGAATTCCTTTGATGCCAATCCAACATAATTTCAGTACAGATTTTCACTTATGGTATAATGATTGGAAGACGGCTGAAGCAGTGATCGTGCTAAGAGATAAAGATCTAAAAGTGATGTTCAAGAAGATCAGAGTTTTTGACCGATGTGGTTAATTAACGGTTCAGCTGATGTCATTAACGTGCTATATTTCAATCCAATCCATTTTGAAGTTCATGATGTAGAACAAGCAATTAAGTTCTATAGAGTAGTATGTTTATGTTTTGCTTGGGATGTCAATGCTGGTTGTTAATATAAAAAGTTGCTCGGAAAGTATGTGAAGAATAAAGAAGTGACGAAAGAAGGTTCGCACAAACGTCAACTTGAACAAAAATGAGTGCTAAACAAAAGAAGAATTTGAGGATCAAATTGATGAACAAAACGCTTGATTATCAAGACAAACAATCCAAGCAGTAGCCAAAACGCTTGATTCGCACAAACGTCAACTTGAACAAAAATGTGTGGCTATCGCTTTGGATTTAATAATAATAGGCGTTTTGTATTAAAGATTGGAAGACTGAAGACTCATTCGACCAGCTGAGAGGTTGAATGAGATTATTAGAAGGTCGACCGAAGTTTTTCTAGATTATATATGTTGGTTCGAGCTCAATATGGGTCGAACGTGCAGTCTATAAATAGTTTAAGTTTGTTTGAGAAGTTAAGTAGTTGTGTCATTTGTATGAGAGTTTTGTGTGTGTTTCTAGGAGAGGTCGAGAAGGTTCAATGTGTGTGTTTATCATTGTAATCAAGGCTTTTAATGTTAAAACTAGTTTGATTATTAATGATAATGATGATTAACATGGATTTCTATGTGTTTGATTGATTAATTATCATATTACATACAATTTAGGGATTCCGCACCTGGATTGTTCTACTCGTGTGATATATTATGTGTTTCTATAAAAACAATCCTTTACAGTATGCTCATTTTATTTGTTGTTTTTAGGTACTTTTGTTTTAATGTTGTTGAGGTTGAGTTCTTATTTGTGTGGCTGTATGAATCGTTAGGGATTTAGGTAATTAATGATTACTTGTTTTAAATAGTCTTATTTATTGAAGTTTTGATGCTGTTTAGATGTAGATTGAAGTGTGTTATCACGATAATACGTTTTCGATCTATGTAATTGTATTAGCATATCAAAAGGAGTTGATAATACGTTTCTAAAAAGACTTAAAGAAGTAAGCATGTTGAATCGAAAATAGTTGCTTTAGTAAGGTTCAAAGTCGTAGTTTATTGAAGATATGGAGTTTATACATCATAGTCAAGGACTGATAATTTGGTTTATATAAGAGTTAGGTTCAAAGTAGTACTTTATTGAATAATATGGAGTTTATACATAATAGTCAAAGACACTTAATTTGGTTTAAATTAGAGTTAAGCATGGATCTTTTGTAAATATGACTAACCGTTTTTGAAATCTGTTGTTGTTTAATTTTTTTAGCACATATTACTTTGTATGTTGTTTTAATTCGTATACATGTATTGAATCTGCGTTGAAATTCATTGTTTTGTTTGTTTGTTTTTGTGCAGAGTCTGTTTCAGGGACTTTACTTGGATGGGATTTCGCCAGACTCTTATCGAGTTAAGATTGTATTCATTTGGTAATCCCTCCCTCTTTTGGTATTGTTGCTACAACAAATATAGGTCCAATGTTAGTGCAGAGTCAGAGGAAGGGTAATAGGGTTGAAGGTTTAGTTTTGCCTAACACAGGTCGTGATGTCCCTCTATGTTGCTAAATGTAGAAGGAGGTTCAAGAGTTTTATGTTTCGAGTGTTACAATCCTGGTTTGAGTGATACTCAAAGCCAGAATGTTGTTTGTAAGCTCGAGTGAGATGTTTGTGTGATAGAGAGAATCTTTCACACGTGAATGTCAAAGAGAATAGAAGAGTGTGTAAGTAGGAATGTAAGATGGTGTGATCAGATCACTAATGATGTGATCTGATTTATAGGAAAAGCATCTTCCTCTTTGAGTAATCATAAGCCCTTGATCCTTGTAGCAACTTAGAGACTTGCCACTTTTAGCCGATGAAGGCTTTGGACCTGCGGTCCGTGTGTTGCAGCATCTCCACATGCAGAGTGTGAACAGCTGAGGACTTTGACCGAGAAATGTGATGACAAGACATGTCATGTGATTTGTTCTTTATGCTCAGTGCTTTATCAGCTTTGGAACCTTTTTACCTTTTAACCTTTCAAGTAGGTTTGTGCAATGTTATTGAATTATTTTGCTTTAGGCTCCCCACATCATCAGCCCCCCAAGTCAGAGATGTTTGTGGCGTAGCACAAAGGCTTCTGACTTTTTGCACAACTTATAGACGTGAAAAGGTTTGAGGGTTAAAGGCTTGACTTTGTTTTAGGCGGTTACACCTCTGGATTTGAATTTGAAGTGACACTTGATGTGACAAGTGGCAGCCTTATCACATTTTAATGCAAGTTATGATTATATCTAGAAGTTATTATATTATAACTTCTTTTTTATTTACTTAATCACATTTTACTCTTTTCAATCGACAGTTTCCTTCACCTTCTCTCTTAGGGTTTCATTTCATTGCTTCAATCAGGTTAGTTTTTCTTTCTTTTGTAGATGCATTTTGTGCGACTAATGCTCTGGATTACAATTAACATATGTTTATGTGATTTGTCGTTTGGTCGAAGGAAGGATAATATGGGCGAATGAGAGTTTCTAAATGGGCGAAGGAGAGTTAAAGGTGCGAAGGAGAGAAGGAGGTCGAAGGTAGTTTAGATGTTGATGTTTTGCTTGGTTTGACCATGTTGATTGGGCGAACCTGCACATTCGACCAAGAAAAGTGGGCGAATGTGCAGGCCTATATAAAGGTCAAGTTCATTTTGAATGTTAAGTTTTGGTCATTTTTGTTTCCCTCCTGTTTGAGTCTCTCCCTAGGGTTTTGTGTAAACTTAATTCACGTCTTATTTTGATTGTAAAGCTTATTATAACGTGTAATTGAGTTTGTTTATCAATGAAATGAAGCTTTTAAAGATGATTTCTGTGTTTTGTTAGTATTGTTATCATTTTGTGATTGATTCAGGGATTCCGCACCTGAATCAAACTTGTTTGATTATAATCTTTGTAGATTTGACGATCCTACGCGCATACAAAGTGGTATCAGAGCCATATAGATCAAACAACCACAAACTGATAATTTTACAGCTGATTTGGACCCTATTTTGATAAAAAACTTTCTGTTTTCATTGATAAAACTGAATTTGTGATAATTTGATTGATTAGAGCTTGTTTTTCATGGATAAAATGCATAATTCTCTTTCATAAACTTGATCCAAATCAAATCCGAAGCAAAACATGATTAGAATCATCAAATTCTTTCAACTTTTGAAAAAAATTTGATCAAAATTAACTGATTTTCAAAGAATAACCGTTTTTGAACGTGCAGGGTCGAACCTAGGGAGAATGGTCGAACGTGTGTGTTAATTTGGTCGAACCAAGGGATTTTTGGTCGAAGGTGGTGTTTTAGCTGGTCGAATCTAGAGTTTGTTAGAGTTTTGTTGTACATTCGACCATTCGGCGGTCGAAGGTGAAATCAAACGGTAAAAAGAGGGTGTAAAGGGTCGAAAGTGATTAGTGTTTGTTGTATTTCTCATTCGTATCTTTTCAAACGGTCGAAGGAGAACATTTGGCTCATTCGACCATTCGTTACATATGAAGGTAGAATCTGTTTTAAAACTTTTCTAATCTTTTCGCGTTTAATCATTTTCAGATCAAGATGTGGAACTTTCCTACTACACCACGACCTAACACGACACCACAACAGCAGAAAACCAGGGATCCTTGGTCGGTTGCTACCCAAAAGTCTAGTCAACCATCACAACTAATCAATTATATGGCTATGACTAGTACTATTCCTCAACACGTTGCGCAACCACAACCGCAACCGATTGGTGACTATTGGGGAGTAGCAGTAGCTGCAGTTCACTCACAGACGACTAATGCCTTATCAAATCTTATCCAAGACTTGTCTTCGGGGAGTGGAAACCGTCCACCTAAGCTCATGGAAATGGTCTATTATAACACTTGGAAGACCAAGTTCAAGATCCATCTGGAGGGAATGGGTTTAGAGGGAACTGAGGCGTGGTAGATGATTGCGAAAGGCTATGTTGCTCCGATCTTGGAGAACACGGGAGAGTCTATTCCATTGGAAAATCTTGCAGATGATGAAAAGAAGAAATTTGCTATTGAGAAGAAGGCGTTCTCTCAATTGTCTCAAGCTATCAATACTGATTTGTTACATCAGTTTGGTTCTTGCACAACTTCTAAACAGCTGTGGGATATTGTTGAAGAATAGGCATGATGGAAATGAGAAGACTAGGAAGCTAAAGATGGAAGAGCTTCGGAAAGAGTTTGAGAATTTCAGTTACATGGGTAACGAGACGTTGAAAGAGTTGGTCCCAAGGTATTGCCACTTACTCACAGAGCTTTCAAGCTATGAGATAAGCATACCTATGTCTGAATTGGTGGACAAGTTTGCCGATGCATTGCCACCGTATTGGAACCAACATATTGAGGTGTTAAAAGAAAAGGATGCGTACCAGTATTGGACTATCAATGAGTTCATTCAGAAACTGGAAAACAAGGAGATGGAGGAAAAGAGGAAAGCTAAAAGAGCACAAATTCCTCAGAATCCAGAATTGTATCTTGGTTGTACATCTTCTTCCCATTCTACTTCCAGTTCTACTTCTAATGTTGCTCCAGACATCGCGTGTGTATCTAATATTGTTGAACCACCCAAAACACCAATCACTTACCTTGCTCAAACATCTTCATATACCTCACCATCATATCCAACAACTACTTACATTTCACCATTTTCACCCATGCAACAAGCAGCATGTTACTCTGCTAGCCAACTCAACAACAACAACCATACAATCCTCAAATGAATCAGATGCAAATTACTCAAAGCCATAATAACCAAAGCCCGATTGTGTTGGAGACATTAAATCTAAATAATGTTACTGTTGAGATTGCTCAACAACATGTAGCATTAGTTTCAGCAATGGTAGCATCGTACAATGGATTGGTTGCTAGTCAAATTGGGAACAACAACTTGACCAATGAGGACTACGCATAGATTGACAAGGAAGAAATGGAACTCATGGATATTCAGTGGGCCTTTGCAAGTATCATGAGAAGAGCCACTGATTTTATTCAAAAGACGGGAGAACTGATCTTTCTACTTCTCCAAACACCACTTATGGCTTCAACAAAGCCAAAGTCACTTGTTTTAACTGTGGTGAGAAAGGTCATTTCAAAAGAGAGTGCACACAGCCAGCACAACAAGGTAATAGAAATCCATTCAACTCTAACTACCAAAACCGATAAAACCAAAATCAAGTATCATACCAAAGTCCCAACATTTCAAGTTTTCAACCTCAAAACAACTATCAAAACCGTCAAAATACCCAACAAAATAACAATACTAAACAATCCACACCACAAAACCAAACACAACAGAATTCAAACCGAACAATCATTCCCATTTCTACACCAAACACACAAACCTAAACCGAGAATCCAAATCAAGCTTTGGTGATACAAAAGGATGAGGGTTTTGATTGGACCGGCATGCAGTTAGGTGTTGAAGAAATCACCACTGGTAATGTGGCTTGTGTGGCACAGCAAATGAATTTGGATGAGCCAGTGGAGGTTGAAGAAGAAATTGTGACTGAGAAGATGACTGAGTTGAAGATTGAGGAGTTGAATGAAGAGATGAATGCTGATTGTGAAGAGAAGAAGTCCCGGATGATTCTTGATTCGGTTGCTGATATTCCAGAGCAGTTTGATTCTACTTATTCTGATGAGGAGAGTGAGTCTGATTATGAATATATTGTTAACTCACTGGATGATGACATTGATCAGTTGCTTGCTGAAGCTGACTTCTTGATGACCCGGAAATCATGCATAGTGGATGATGCTTGTACCAGGATTGATTATTCCATTTTTTTCGCTGGGAAAGAAGCACACTTTGCATTGATGGCCATGACAGAACCTCCAAAACAGGTAAGTACTGAATCTGCTGTTAATTCAAATTCAAATTGTGTTAAACATTGCAAAGCTTGTGATAAATTGACAGATGAGAATAAGAAACTCAAGGTTCAACTTCAGAGTGCAAAAATCAACTGTCAATCATATCAGAAAGAAGCAAAAGAGTTTAACAGAGTACTTGATGGCTATAAGAAAGATGTTTCAGAATTGAAAAAGACTTTGTCTTTAAAACAAATGGCCATAAATAACTATATCAATGATTTAGAAAACACAAAACTTGAAATGGCCACCATCAAGTGCTTTGCAGAAAAAGTAAACAAAAAGCTTGAGAGTTATAAGCATATCGCTTATGTTGTTGACCACATAGTAGAAGAGCCTTCACAGTCTAGTAGTGCAAACTACAAAGCTGTCCCTGCTCCGGTGTTGTTTGAAAACCATAATTTGCACTCAATAGCACCGGAGAGCTCAGTTATATCTGACTCTACATCGGATGACGAGTCAAACACATCTAGTGTGGGAGACCCTTATTCTGATGATATTATATTTGGGTCTACTAACGAACTTCTGTGTAGAGAATTTGAACGTGTTATGCAGGAAAAGTTCGAGATGAGCGCAATGGGAGAGATGCCGTTTTTCCTAGGCTTGCAGGTGGAATAAAGACCAACAGGGATCTTTATTCACCAGACGAAATACGTTTCTGAAGTCTTGAGCCGATTCCAGATGGATGATTTGAAGCCGATGGATACCCCAATACAACCTAATCACGGGATTGGAGTTGACACTAAGGAGGAGCTAACTGATCCATTTACATACAGAGCTATCGTCGGATCTCTGATGTATCTCACCGCCTCCAGACCAGATATAATGTTTGCCACATGTCTCTGTGCACGTTATCAGTCGAAGCCAAAACAGAGTCATCTTGGAGCTGTCAAACGTATCCTTAGATATCTGAAGGGTTGTCCATCGAGAGGACTATGGTTCCTAATGATGATAATTTTGACCTAATCGCTTTTAGTGATGCAGATTGGGGCGGCTGTGACAAAGACAGCAAATCCACAACGGCTGGATGTCAGTTTATGGGGAGCAGGCTCGTGACCTGGCAATGCAAGAAACAGACCGCAGTTGCATTATCCACATGTGAAGCAGAATACGTTTCATCATCGAGCTGCTGCTCATAGGTTCTTTGGTTACAACAACAGATGGTGGACTACGGTTTGCAATTTCTTAAAACCCCTATTTACTGTGATAATGAAGCCGCAATTGCATTTACAAAAGACTTAGTAAATCTCTCAAAGGCTAAACATATCCGGATCAAATACCATTTTATCCGTGATTGTTATGCTAAAGAGTTGATCGATATGGTCAAAGTCCACACTGATTACCAACGTGCAGATCTTTTTACCAAAGCTTTTGATAAATCTAGATTTGAATATCTTTTGAAAGCTAACGGTATTAAAGAAAAACAAGACTGATTACCACCTCAGTTTATCGCTTTTTAGTTTAGTTTTTATTGCTTTTCAGAAAAATTCGAAAATCCAAAAACATTGAAAAATTCCAAAATCCATAAAGATTAGAAATTTTTTGCTGACTGCTATATCTTCTTCCCTTAGATTAATGCCGTCAGATTTCTGTGAACAAACGATATCTGGGCAGTCACATATTTGAAATGCTCCAGCTTATCCTTGGGAACAGTAAACTCAAAAATTTATAAAAATCAGAAAAACCTAAAATGATTTCTTGGAGAAAAAGGGGAAATGATAGTATTGTGTGTCTGAGTCTGAGTGATGTGCTGATAGGCTTCGTAGACCTATTACTGCGTGCCTGATACATACATATCAAACGAATTGTTGTGTGGATGAACTCCTCATGGGCATATGGTCTTAGTACCGTAATTTCGTTTGATAGGGTATTTGTACAAAACTCGGAGGTTTTGGGTCGTTATGTTATTAGTTGTATGGGGATAGCCTCTCTGATCTTCTGCTGTAAGTCATTACGGA
This sequence comes from Ambrosia x helenae, assembly GCA_030844895.1. Taxonomy (NCBI): domain Eukaryota; kingdom Viridiplantae; phylum Streptophyta; class Magnoliopsida; order Asterales; family Asteraceae; genus Ambrosia; species Ambrosia x helenae. Next base: position 89,363,606 of record CM061231.1, read on the forward strand.
CCTAGATCAGATAGGGTATCTTTATAAAAGAGCTTTAAGCCAAATCCTAAAGTTACTGAATTGAGGAACTTTCCATGTTTTACGATAATCAAAGATTATCTATTACATCGTGACAATCACTGATGCAAATCATAATTGTTATCAGCCCTCAACCTGGTAGAGTGCACATGTTACTTTGTTGCATTAATTTGCTGACCTATATACCTCTATGCATCATACCTTGTAAATTACAGACGAAGAAAGCATAATCACGCTTTACAATGAGTCTTTGTGCACTTACTTCTTGATACGGGAGTATGTCGTGTGTGTGGGAACCACAGACAATCACGTTTAGACTATATATAATAGTATCAGTTTAAAGCACTGCACAAAAGTCTGCATGTGTGTTTATGTGGATCACAATATCAGCAGTTGCCAGATCACACATTGTCTTTAATGATAATAATCAAAAAGATCAACGGTGTGATCAGATTTCTCAATAACTGATATGATCCCTTTACTGGAAATCCCAAAAGATTTACTGCTATATCTTTACATTTCTGCATTTCATATTTCTCGTCAAAAATTGCAAAACTCAAAAAGATTTTAGGTGTGTTTTAACATAAACTTTAGAAAATCCAAAAAGATTTTACATTTCTATCTTATTTTTGATAGCTGATGGTGGTTGATGACGATTTTCTAAATCTTGATGGACCATTTGAGCTTTGTAATCTTTAAATAAGATATAGTGATTGTCGGATGCTTAAAAGTTGGAAAATATTTTGAACGGAATTCGATTTTGAGATTTGGTAAAATTTTCAAAAATTCTGCTCATTCGTATGTTTAAGATTGGGCGAATGTGAGTATTAATGTGTAATATTTTCATTCGAACCCTTTTTCCACATTTGAACCATTAATTAGGGTCGAAGGAGGCAAAAGTATCGCATTCGACCAGTATAAACGGTCGAAGGAGCAGCCTATATACACCTTGATCTCCTCATTCGACCACATATAAATTTTTTTCAAAATTTATGTTGTTAAGTCCACTTATTGCTCGTTGTTTTTAAATCATTCCATTGTGTTCGTCTGTGCTTACTGATCATTTTGCCACTATTCTTACAGGTTATCATCATGTTTTGAGTGATTAATAACTGATTTTCAGTTTGCGCCCTAACTGCCTCAAATGATGGATTCAACTAGGATAATAGGACTTGTTCTTGATTAGGTTTCACTGATTAAGTGTTTTAGGGGGAGATTATCCAAAAACATAGGGTTTTAACTCAATAGAATGTGTAATTGATTCTTAAGCCGTTCACGAACCCTAGTTTTATATAAAAACACATAATCAGTGAATGATTGATGAAATTGTTGTGTAGAAAAGGTTAATCGGTAGTGTTAGGAGCTTTACGGATCAAAATGGCAGTTTAAAATGCACAAAAATTCAAATTTGAAATTTGAAGAAGATGAACTGACACCTTCGCCCATTTACAAACGGTCGAACGTGCAAATTTGGGCGAAGGAGAAAGTTTATTTGGGCGAATGAAGATTAATGGTTGAATGAAACAATTTTTCAAAACATTTTACATTCGAACCTTTGAAACTTCACATTCGCACTCAAAATTTCTAATTCGAACCTTCAATTGGGCGAATGTAGAAATTAAAAACCAAATTTTTAGATTTTGTTTATTTTGTTTGTTTCTAACGTGTTTACTTGATTTGTTTTGCAGTATTAACAATGTCTGAACAGGAAGATACAAGTGTTCATGCTGGATCATCCTCACAGGCTGCCGAGACAGAGAAGACTGCTATTCTACCGTTTGAGAATGCACACAAATGTTGTGCATACTTAGGCGATGTGAAGAAACACACGGAGTTTACTGGGATAATAGAGTTTTTGAAGAGAAGCCGGGTGATTGGCGCAATTGCTACACCCGCTATCATTTACCGAGATCTGTTACAGGAGTTCTGGACTAATGCAAAGATGGACTTCTGGGATGGCGAATCTTCACTGGTTAGTAAGATTCAGGGGGAGCTAATAATCATTTCAGAGAATGATATTAGAGAAGTGTTGAAGCTTGATGATGTCAAGACGGATCCTAGAGAACTCAGCTAGACTAAACAACGGAAGTGCTTTCTTAGAATGAAGTATAACGGACCGATTACTGATGGTTCGTTACATAAGGGAAAGCTCAGTCCCTAGTTCAAGTATTTAGCTCACGTGATGATACATGTCTTCGGGTCAGCAGCTGGTGGTTATGATTTGATGAGGAAAAGCATTAGCTCATTGATGGTGGCACTCATATTGAACAAACCGTTCAATGTGTCCGGAATGCTAATGGAACACTTATTGGAACCAGTGAGAGGTACAAGGACTAGGAAATTTCTGTTATATCCTAGATTCCTTCAGATGATTTTTGACTTAAAGTATAAGAAATTGAAGAGAGACCCAAAGCAGATTATTGTTCAGGAGCATATGAACATTAATACTCTTGCTAGAATGAAGGCGTATAAAGGTGTGCTTGTGAACGAACGACCACCAGTGAGGCGTCTATTTGGTCACCTGATCAAGATAGATTATGTAGATCCTGGTAAAGATAAGGTGAGGCATGCTGACAGTGCATCTGACAAGACAATCCGTTACATCCAGTAGACCCTGACGCTAAACGAAAGCGTCAAGTGGTGAATGTAGGAGCAAAGAGTGGTAAAGGTAAAGAAAAAGAAACTGAAGTAGAAGCTGAACCAGCTAATAAGAAAGTTTCAAGACGACACAAGAGTATGGCAAAGAAGGGATTGCATTTGGTGGATGAAGCGTCTGTTGATTCAGAGGAGACGCAAGAAGATGAAAGATGGGATTCTGACGCAGAGACAGTGAAGAGCACCACACCTAAGGCCACTGTGGTTGGTGAGTCTGTCAGTCTCAATAAGTCATTGGAGGAACAGAGAACTAAAAGCCCAATTCATTTAGATGAAACTGATGAGGGATTAGGCTTGGGATCAGGAGATTTTCCTGGATCGCCAATACAAGGGGAGAAACAGAAGAAACCCCAATTCAAGAAGAAGGAGAAGGTATTGAAGCCCATGGAGAAGAGAGCTGGAGAGATTGAATCACTGATTGCTGGAAAGAAATTTCCACCAGCATCTAGCTCGAAATCACCGGTTGCTAGTCCAGTTGCAAAGAAGCAGAAGACGATATCAGGTACTAAGAAAGAGACTAATTTACCTATTGATAAATTTAATGATGCACTGGATAGAGTGCTAAAGAAGATTAAGAAAGGAAAGTTTCCTGCTGTTGCTGAAGCCTCTACACCAAAGGTCACAGTTGATAGTGATGTGATGAACGCTGTGAACCGGAAGCTAGCTGACATGATGAAGATAATCAATCAGCAGCAAGCAGAGATTGAGCAATTGAAAAACAACGATCAGAAGATGCTAGAAGTTGTTGAAACATCTCATGACAATCAGGAAGCACTTGAAGCTGAAATTAAACGACTCAGTAAAGAAAACAAGAAGTTATTGAAACATGAGCAAAGAAACACCAAACGATACATCGCTTTGACAGAAGAGAACAAGAATTTAAAAGAGAGTAACAAAAACATGGACAACTTGATTAAAGATTTGTACTCTTGAGCTCCTCAACTAAAATAAGGTGAAGAAGAAAAAGAACAAGATGAGGAGTAGGTTGATTTTGAACCGTCAAATAATGAGGAGGAGGAAGATGAGGATCTAGATGAAGATGCTGGAAATGCTCCTCAAAAGAAGAAAAAAAGAAAGATGATGGAGATGATGATGGTTCGGATGGTGAATCTGGTGAAGGACACAGCTCTGCAAGCTTTGATAGTGATGACGATGATGATGATAATACCGATAAGTACAAATGTGAGAAACGTGGATCTGGAAAAGGAGGTGAATCCACCTCTAAAGCTCCTGGAGGATCTGTTGATGATGATACGATCTTTTGGAATGAGAAGCTGAGGTCATTGTCTGAGAATGATAAACTGATGTATCGCAAGATGCTAACTGATCGAGTCTGGACGGTAGACATGACCAGTAGATTTTCTGAGATCTTTGAATCCAGTGACAGGATGCTTGAATTGAAATATAATGATCCAAATTTGGAGGATGGTGAAGTTTCTGTGGCTATGTCGAGAGAGATTCTTGAAGGTTTAGCAAAGCAGGTCGGGAAAACTTTGGAAGAACTATTGGCTGATAATCAGATTTCCAATATACCTGAAAAGGAATCCGGTAATCATTCTGATGACCGTGATGTACCTGCATTTGAGGAGATTGAAATTGAAGATATAACCACTGAAGAGTATCCAGAATATTTCAAGAAAGATAAAGATTCTGGATTTGCTGAGTTCACTGATGAGTTACGGAAAGAAGCCGAGAAACTTGCTAAAGAAAAGAGTGAGAAGTTTGTTGAAGAAGTTTATTTTGATAGATTTCATGATCTGAAGACTCTCCCGTACTAGGCTATTCGTGATATTTGTAGACATTGGTTAACTGGATCTTCTAACGATCACATTGCTTTTTTTGCTGATCGAATGGCGAGGGAAAGCAGGACGAGATGGAATTCATTTGAACCTCAGTATCCGAAGCGAATTGTTCACAAGAAAGATATTGATACTATTACAGGTTTGCCCAAGGTGACTTTGAAGTACAAACCACCGAAAGTGTTGATACACATTCCGTTATTGCAGATTCCACAACACTTTGCGAAAGATTTTATCTGGTGGTATTATGATTGGAAGATTGCAAAGGCTGTGATTGTTTTGAAGGATGGAGAAAAGAATTTCAAGAAGATACACATATTTGATCCTATGTGGTTGGTTAATTGTTCACATGAGGATATCATTATGTTGTATTACAATCCGATATACAGTGAGGTGAAGGATGCTGAACAAGCAAGTAAATACCTGCGTGTGGTATTTTTGTGCTTTGCTCATGACATAAATGTTGGATGTGTTTATGACAAGAAGCTTGGTATGTTCGTGAAGATTCAAGATGTTCCTGATGTCAAGAAGAAAAAGCTGAAACAAGTTTATGCACCGGTGATGACTCTAGAACAGAAGAAACAATTGCACATAAAGCTTATGAACAAAAGGATGGACCAAGAGCGTAAACAATCCAAGCAATAGTCGAGGGGGAGTTTGTAGATGCATTTTGCGCGACTAATGCTCTGGATTACAATTAACATATGTTTATGTGATTTGTCGTTTGGTCGAAGGAAGGACAATATGGGCGAATGAGAGTTTCTGAATGGGCGAAGGAGAGTTAAAGGTGCGAAGGAGAGAAGGAGGTCGAAGGTAGTTTACATGTTAATGTATTGCTTGGTTCGACCATGTTGATTGGGCGAACCTGCACATTCGACCAAGCAAAGTGGGCGAATGTGCAGGCCTATATAAAGGTCAAGTTCATTTTGAATGTTAAGTTTTGGTCATTTTTGTTTCCCTCCTGTTTGAGTAATCATACAACAAATATAGGTCCAATGTTAGTGTAGAGTCAGAGGAAGGGTAATAGGGTTGAAGGGTTTAGTTTTGCCTAACGCAGGTCGTGGTGTCCCTCTATGTTGCTAAATGTAGAAGGAGGTTCAAGAGTTTTATGTTTCGAGTGTTACAATCCTGGTTTGAGTGATACTCAAATCCAGAATGTTGTTTGTAAGCTCGAGTGAGATGTTTGTGTGATAGAGAGAATCTTTCACACGTGAATGTCAAAGAGAATAGAAGAGTGTGTAAGTAGGAATGTAAGATGGTGTGATCAGATCACTAATGATGTGATCTGATTTATAGGAAAAGCATCTTCTTCTTTGAGTAATCATAAGCTCTTGATCCTTGTAGCAACTTAGAGACTTGCCACTTTTAGCCGATGAAGGCTTTGGACCTGCGGTCCGTGTGTTGCAGCATCTCCACATGCAGAGTGTGAACAGCTGAGGACTTTGACCGAGAAATGTGATGACAAGACATGTCATGTGTTTTGTTCTTTATGCTCAGTGCTTTATCAGCTTTGGAACCTTTTTACCTTTTAACCTTTCAAGTAGGTTTGTGCAATGTTATTGAATTATTTTGCTTTAGGCTCCCCACGTCATCAGCCCCCCAAGTCAGAGATGTTTGTGGCGTAGCACAAAGGCTTCTGACTTTTGGCACAACTTATAGACGAGAAAAGGTTTGAGGGTTAAACGCTTGACTTTGTTTCAGGCGGTTACACTCTGGATTTGAATTTGAAGTGACACTTGATGTGACAAGTGGCAGCCTTATCAGTGACGGTTTTAATGCAAGTTATGATTATATCTAGAAGTTATTATATTATAACTTCTTTTTTATTTACTTAATCACATTTTACTCTTTTCAATCGACAGTTTCCTTCACCTTCTCTCTTAGGGTTTCGTTTCATTGCTTCAATCAGGTTAGTTTTTCTTTCTTTTGTAGATGCATTTTGTGCAACTAATGCTCTTGATTACAATTAACATATGTTTATGTGATTTGTCGTTTGGTCGAAGAAAGGATAATATGGGCGAATCAGAGTTTCTAAATGGGCGAAGGAGAGTTAAAGGTGCGAAGGAGAGAAGGAGGTCGAAGGTAGTTTAGATGTTGATGTATTGCTTGGTTCGACCATGTTGATTGGGCGAACCTGCACATTCGACCAAGCAAGTGGGCGAATGTGCAGGCCTATATAAAGGTCAAGTTCATTTTGAATGTTAAGTTTTGGTCATTTTTGTTTCCCTCCTGTTTGAGTCTCTCCCTAGGGTTTTGTGTAAACTTAATTCACGTCTTATTTTGATTGTAAAGCTTATTATAACGTGTAATTGAGTTTGTTTATCAATGAAATGAAGCTTTTAAAGATGATTTTTGTGTTTTGTTAGTATTGTTATCATTTTGTGATTGATTCAGGGATTCCGCACCTGAATCAAACTTGTTTGATTATAATCTTTGTAGATTTGATGATCCTACGCGCATACATCTTTTGCTTCGTTTGATCATCCCTCCAAGCAGAATGGGTGCCAAGAAGAACATGGCAGTCAGTTTCTTTTCTCTTACACAAGAAGAGGTTGAAGCTTTCTGTGCAGAATGGGATATTGATCTTTTGTTTAATCCTATTGCTCTTGGACTTGGTCATTCGTTTGATCGGTGTCCAGGAGGATTGATTGCTCTGTATTTGTTGATGCACGTTTTGCGACTAATGCTATTGGATTGTACATTATAATTTGTTTTGTCAAAGTCGTGGGGTCAAAGGTGGATATTTGGAAGGTCGAAGGTGGCTTATGTGGGTCGAAGGTGAAGAATACAGGACGAACATGGAAGACTGAAGATCATTGTGCTGATTCGACCATTTGGAGGGTTGAACCTGCACATTCGACCCTTACGGGGGGCGAATGTGCAGGCCTATATATAGTTTGAATTCATTTTTCAAGTTAACTTTTTGTCATTTCGTGTCTGGTTCGACCTGTTATTCTCTCTAGGTGTCTTAGAAACTTCTGAAACTAAGATATTACATTGTAAACATCATTGTAAAGCTTTTATCAACTTGTTTATTAATGAAATGGATGTTAAAAGGTAAATTGCGTGTTTTGATTACATTACTATCATTTCATAACTGTTTTTAGGGATTCCGCACCTAAATTGGTAGACTTGTATGATCAACTAACTTGTTTTTATCAAATCGATCCTCTACAAAGTGGTATCAGAGCCTATACGGATCATACAACTACGAATTGATAGTCTTTATACTGATTTGGACCCAAATTTGATCAAAATTTTTCTGTTTTGAATGAACAATGAGTTTTGTTGATAATTGATTGATTCGGACTAGATTTCACGAATAAAATAATGAATTCTCTTCATTAAAGTTGTTCTAAATCAATTCCGAAGCAAAACCTGCAAAACATCATCAAAATCCATCAACTTTTGAAAAATTGGGATCAAAATAACTGATTTTCTAAGAATAACCGTTTATCAAATGAACGGGGTCGAACCTAGGAGAGAAAGGTCGAACGTGTACTGTTTTGGGTCGAACCTGAGATTTTTAGGTCGAAAGTGAATCATTTTAGGTCGAACCAAGAGGTTGTGAGTGTTGTTTTGTACATTTGACCAGTATTTGGTACATTCGACCCCACGGGAGGTCGAAAGTGGGATTTTAGTGGTCGAAAGTGAGTCAGAAGTTATACTTTCTACATTCGAGTAAGTTTTAGGGGTCGAACCAGGAATATTTCCACAATCGAACCCACGACAGTTGAAAAGGGTCGAACGTAGAAGATGTTTGAAACTTTTTCTAAGTGTTTCGCATTTCGCACTTCATAGACGATATGTGGAGCTTTCCAACAACACCTAGGCCTAATACTACACAACAACAACAAGTTACTATAGATCCTTGGACTGTAGCTGCACAGAAGACGAACAGTCAACCATCTCAGCCGATCAATTACCTCGCGATGACTAGTTCGATGCCACGGACCTTTGTTGTAACATTTCGCATTTAAACTTGTACGTTACACAACTATAATTAATAAAACGTCAAGTTTCGTTATTCTTGTATGCAATAATTATTTTTGTCACATTTTTGGAACCTTAATACTATATATATATTATGCATATATGTTTAAAGTGTGATAATTATAAAAAAAATAAACTGCTTGGGCCGGGAATCGAACCCGCGCCCAAGCCGGCCCAAATCACACCAACATGAGTTACCAACTGGGCTAGCCATCAACCTTGGATAAACCCAGACGCGTATTAAACTTATACTTGATTTTTAAAACCTGCACAATTGACTAAGGAAAGTCAATTGTGACACGTATGCTTCAAATCAATCCAATTACTCGTGATTGATCTAGATTTGGAATCCATGCTCGATTACCGGCCATCAACGACTAAGATTACACGCTAATTATCAATCATCGTTGACCAATTTAACTCGTTTACGCGTTTGACATTGAATTAAGGTCAACCTTGCCAATTAAACAAACCATCGATCCCCTCTATAAATTGAACTTCTGCGATGCTTTACAACTCGCTCATACATCTTTCCTTAACCTCCAATCTTTTAATTTCACTCTGTTCTTGTTCCTGGTTCACAATTTTGACTTGTGGTCTTGACCAAACAATCGAGCACGAAACAGACTTGTAAGTCTAATCTTTTTTGTGGGTTTTATACATCGGCCATCACTCATCAATAGCCCCATGATTAATTGGGCTATTGATGAGTGAATCAGATTATTGCAAAACTAGGGTTCGTGGTTTGATTGATTTGGGGAAGAAACTGATTTTGCATACTGTATTTATCTTTATTAAACAAAGGTAAATCACAACCACAGGCCTAGGCCAAGTGGTTGTGACTGATGCCTATAACTGAGACTACCGGGTTCGAGTCCCGGCATGGACACCCTTTTTCCACTTAATTTCATTTTTTTTAAAAACAAATCAATTATATATATTATACATTTAAATCTTATAAATTCGTTTTTAAATATTAAAACCTTTTTATAAATTCTAAAAAAATTATATTTATCAAATCTGAGGTAAAAGTTTTATTTACAATTTTTAGTTTTCTGAAATTCATTGATTTAATATTTATAATAATTAAATCAATTTTATACTATTATATTTATAAAAATCCATTAAAATATCAAAACAATTTTATTAATTTCTACAAAAATTATCCTATGTTTGTACAATGTTAAACTTTACTGAAATGATTTTAATTCAGAAAAATCATTTATTTTATATTTTTAATCAATTTTTGTTAGATTTAATCATAATTAAATCATAATAAATTCAATTTTTATTATTTTTGCACCAAAATTTTATACAATTTATTTTTAAATATTTAGAACAGAAATATGATTTTTAAAATAATAATTCTTTAATTTTAGTATTTTTGAATATTAAAGTTAAATGTTGGCAATTTGTAATAAATAGATTTAAAAATCTATTTTAAAGGAAATAATTTTATAAAAATTATTTTTTATACTTCAAACACATTATTGTGAGCATTCTAAATTCAAATTTTATAAAAAGACTTTCTTTTATTTAATTATCAAATTTCCCTTTATTTAATTAACGTTTTATTTTAAATTCAACAAGTGGTTATCCCCAAATCGAAACCCTAGGATATACTTATAAACTAGTTAGACTTAGACTTATTTGTTGCCTTATACATAGGGTAATATTTGGCAATCTATTGGACTACACTTATACCATTCCTCAATACCTAATACTATACCAAGGTGAGTTTACGTAATCCTGTTTATGCGATTCTTTATACTTGCAACAATTTTAAGCAATTCAACATGCATGTCTAGTAGTAAACTTTATTGCCTCATGAATTAGTCAACAGTTTCAACGAGTTTCAACGAGTTTCAACATTTACATAATCATTAGCTATGGCCAAGCCGGCGATACTCAATAATAGATCTATTGGATTGACAACCCCACCCGGATACGTGTACCTCCTACAAAGGTAACGTGGGTGATTGTTATCGTTCCAACATATTACTAAGGTGAACCGTAGATGACGGGATGGACCTAAACTAGTCGGAGGTTTGATTATGTCAACATATTATACTATTCATGTAGACTTAAATTTACGATAGACATACGAATTGCTAGACTTTTATACTTAAACTATATGCTTAACATGTATTATGTATTCTCACCAACTTCTAGTTGACCCCCCCATTTTTACAACTCAACAGGTAATAATGATGCATGAAGATTAGAGTATTTATGAAGACAATAAGGAGTCTATGCATGCTTGATTCTTGTGTGATGTATTAGATTTCCACGTTTAAAACTCTTATGTATTTCAATTTTTGGATATTTACAATTTAATATTTATTTCAATTAAAATTTGGATTACCATGTGCTACTGTATACTCATCAATACGTGACACCTCGATGTTTCCGCCATCGGTTGGGGTGTTACAGATTGGTATCAGAACCTTGGTTATAGGGAATTAGGTTATTAGAAAATAATCTAGACTATGATCTTAGGGACTTAAACAGTACTTGCTTCTCTTACTTGTAACCCTAATTGCTTCCCTAATCCTATCCTTATCCTATACCTTATATAACCCTAAACCTACATGTGACTACTCTTATTCGTCTGCTGCAATCCTGATCCACCATTAGATTAATAGGACAAAATCCTCAGGTTTAACCTGAACCCCCTTGAGATCTCGTCGAAGTTCTAGATTTTAATAACGAACACGTGCAATCTGGAAGGGTGAACGCCTGTATTCTGAGTCTTCTGTCTAGGCTGGCATTGCGCATATATCCCAATCAAACGAGGGACCCGGATGCCTACCTGGGAATTTTCGGGATGAGTGTTCACTTATAGGCTAAAGCATGTCTTCATATGTTATTAGAATTTAGAATCTTTGATAAGTCCACGTTTTCGTTTATTCGTTTTAATTAATGAATAAATGATTACATTCCTTATATAAACTCTCATTCATTTCATTGTGTCTATTACAGATCATGCCTCCACGTCGCAGCACTCGCAACAGCAATGGTGAAAACCACGAAGAAGGTGGTGACAACCATAACCATGACCAAGTTCCTAACCACAACAACAATGGTATCGATGCTCAACTGGCTGCGATCATTTCTCAACAAATGGCGCAGCAAATCGCAACTCTGGTTCCCAATTTACTTGCTCAGGTCATCCAAATGAACGGCAACGGGAATGGTCACGGCAACGGGAACGGGAACGGGAACGGCAATGGCAATGGAAATGGACCCCCAGCCTGCACCCTTAAGCATTTCAACTCTTGCAACCCTCCAAAGTTTAGTGGTGAAGAAGGAGCTACAGGACTCCTCCAATGGTTCGAGGGTATTGAGAATACCTTCATCAACAGTGAGTGCCCCGACAACTTCAAGGTTCGTTACGCCATGAGTGTTCTCCATAAACGAGCACTCACTTGGTGGAATGAAGAAAAGCGTACTCGTGGGGCCGAAGTTGCTCTTGCTATGACATGGGACCAAGTCAAGGAGGTCATGAAGGAAGAGTTTTGTCCTCACAACGAAGTTAAGAAGCTTGAGGATGAGTTCCACACCTTAGCTCAAGATATTGGGGAAAACCTTGCCTACAACACCCGCTTTCACGAGCTTAGCTTATTGTTGCCTCACAAAGTTACTCCTCTGCCGGTAGCCATCGAGAAGTACATCGGTGGTCTGCCCATGCAAATCCAGGACACCGTTTGGGGTAGAAATCCTGCAACTTTGGAAGAGGCCAAACGCCTAGCGGCCACTCTTACTGATAATCACGTGAAGAACGGTACTCTCTTCCGCAAGGGCACAAAGAAGACGGTTGCCAAAGACACTCCACAGCCTGCAATTGAAGTCAAGCCTGAGACCTCAAGCAACAAAAAGCGCAAGGCTAGAAACTATATGGTTGCTGCTACTCCACCTGCTACCCAAAACCCAGCCAAGAAACCCTATGGTGGAACACACCCTCTTTGCAACACCTGCCAGTTCCATCATCTTCCTGGTAGACCATGCCGCCAGTGTAATAACTGTAAACGGTATGGACACTACACCAACGCCTGTCAAGCCCCTGCTGCCCAAAACAACCAAAACAACCAAAACAACCCAGCCAGAAACAACCCGCTCCCAACCAACAAAACAACAGGCCTACTCGTGGTCAATGCTACGAGTGTGGCAGCCCTGATCACTACATCAACAACTACCCTAATCATAACCAGAACCAAAACCGAAACCAAAACCAAAACCAGAACCGCAACCAGAACCAAGGTGCTCGAGGTCGGCCTACAATCTCAACGCTAACTAGGCTCGTGACAACAACGAAGTGGTGAATGGTACGTTCCTCATTAATAACCACTATGCATCCATATTATTTGATTCGGGAGCTGATAAGTCATTTGTGTCACTGAAGTTTGAACCTTTACTTAACTTACCCCACACAAATCTAGAGGAACCTTTAGTGGTAGAGGTAGCTAACGGGAAGTCTATTTCGATCGACTCTATTATTCGTAACTACTCGTTGAACCTCGACGATCATACCTTCTCTATCGATCTCATTCCCATGCATCTTGGAAGTTTTGATGTTATAATAGGCATGGACTGGTTGTCAACTCATCGTGCTGAAATTCTGTGCTTCGAGAAAGTCATACGCATTCCTCTCGAATCTGGTGAGATTTTGAAGATCTATGGTGAGAAACCCTGTGGCGAGCTTAAGCTTATGTCTTGTACTACTGCCCAAAGGTACTTACGAAAGGGGTATACAGCCTTCTTAGCTAACGTGATAGAGAAGAAGGACAAAGGCAAAAGTATCCAAGACATTCCTATTATTCGAGACTATCCTGAAGTCTTTCCAGAGGATTTACCTGGCTTGCCTCCTGCTCGACAGGTGGAATTTTGAATTGATCTTGTTCCTGGTGCTAATCCTGTCGCTAAAGCTCCTTATCGTCTTGCACCCTCTGAGATGCAAGAACTTGCCAGTCAATTGCAGGAACTTTCTGATAAAGGGTTCATTCGCCCTAGTTCTTCTCCATGGGGAGCCCCTGTCTTGTTCGTTAAAAAGAAGGATGGTTCTCTTAGGATGTGTATTGACTACCGTGAACTCAACAAACTCACCATCAAGAATCGTTATCCACTTCCTAGGATTAACGATCTCTTCGATCAACTTCAAGGAGCAACCCACTTCTCGAAGATTGATCTCCGTTCTGGTTATCATCAGCTTAGAGTCCATGATGAAGATATTCCCAAGACAGCTTTTCGCACACGTTATGGTCACCACGAATTCATGGTTATGCCTTTTGGATTGACCAATGCTCCCGCAGTATTTATGGATTTGATGAATCGGGTTTGTAGACCCTATCTCGACAAATTCGTGATCGTCTTCATTGATGATATTTTGATTTACTCTAAATCAAAATCCGATCACGAGCAACATCTTCACTCTATCTTGGGTCTCCTAAAGAAAGAACAACTGGATGCCAAGTTCTCAAAATGTGAATTAATTCTTAAGGAAGTTCAATTTTTGGGACATGTCATTGACATGAACGGAATTCATGTTGATCCCGCAAAGATCGAAGCTGTGAAAAATTGGAGTGTTCCTCAAACTCCAACTGAAGTCCGTTCTTTCCTTGGTTTGGCTGGTTATTATCGTCGATTCATCGCCAATTTCTCCAAGATCGCTGTTCCTCTCACTACCTTAACTCACAAGGGTAAACACTATGAGTGGGGACCAAAGCAAGAGGAAGCATTCGAAACTCTTAAGCTAAAACTTTGTGAAGCACCTATCTTGTCTCTACCTGATGGTAATGATGATTTCGTGGTCTACTGTGATGCATCGAACTAGGGTCTTGGTTGTGTTCTCATGCAACGAGGAAAGGTTATTGCTTATGCGTCTCGACAACTCAAGACTCACGAAAAGAATTATACCACCCATGATCTTGAATTGGGCGCTGTTGTCTTTGCACTCAAGATTTGGAGACATTATCTTTATGGGACCAAATGTGTGGTGTTCACGGACCACAAAAGTCTCCAACATGTCTTCGACCAAAAGAATCTTAACATGAGGCAACGACGTTGGGTTGAATTACTTAACGACTATGATTGCGAAATTCGCTACCATCCTGGCAAGGCGAATGTTGTTGCTGACGCACTTAGTCGTAAAGAGCATGTCAAACTCCAATGTGCGAGAGTTCGTACTGATCTTCAAGATCGCATTCTCCAGGCTCAACACACATCAGTCACCCAAGGTAACATGTACGATGAAATGTCTTGTGGTGCTGAAACTCAACTTGAAACCAAACCCGATGGTCTTCTTTATTTCCTTAATCGACTGTGGATTCCCGACCGTGATGATCTTCGTACTTTTATCATGAACGAGGCTCATAAGTCTCGTTATTCTATTCATCCTGGAGCTGACAAGATGTACCAAGATCTCCGTTATTCTTATTGGTGGCCTGGTATGAAGAAAGACATTGCTCTTTTCGTTGCAAAATGCTCACTTGTTCCAAGGTCAAGGCTGAACATCAACGACCATCTGGTATGCTTGAACAACCAGAGATTCCTGTATGGAAATGGGAGAGCATAGCTATGGATTTCATCACCAAACTCCCTCGTACACCCAAAGGATTTGACAGTATTTGGGTAATCGTCGATCGTTTGACCAAGTCAGCCCACTTCCTACCTATTCGTGAGAAGTATTCTGTGGAAAGGTTGGCAAAGATGTACGTAAGTGAAATCGTATGTCGTCACGGTATACCTTTGGACATTATTTCTGATCGCGATGGTCGTTTCACCTCTCACTTTTGGGAGTCTCTACAAGATGCTTTGGGTACCAAGTTGAACCTGAGCACTACTTATCACCCTCAAACTGATGGTCAGACTGAACGAATCATCCAAACACTTGAGGATATGCTCAGGGCATGTATCATCGATTTTGGTGGCACATGGGATTCTCATCTTCCTTTGGTTGAGTTTTCATACAACAACAGTTATCACGCCAGCATTGACATGGCTCCTTTCGAGGCACTCTATGGTCGGAAATGTTGTTCACCTGTCTGTTGGACTGAGGTTGGTGAAGCTCGTATTACTGGACCCGAACTAATCCAGGAAACCACAGACAAAATTCAACTCATTCAGGATAATCTTCTCAAGGCTAGAAGTCGTCAGAAGAGTTATGCTGATAAACGTCGTAAACCCTTGGAATTTCAAGTTGGGGACCTTGTACTACTTAAGGTATCCCTTGGAAAGGAGTAATTCGTTTCGGTAGAAAGGGAAAACTAGCTCCTCGATACGTAGGCCCCTTCAAAATTTTTGACAGAGTTGGAAAGGTGGCTTACAAACTTGATCTTCCACCTGAGCTAAGCAATGTTCACCGACCTTCCATGTTTTGAATCTCAAGAAATGCTTAGCGGATGAGAACCTTCATGTTCCTCTTGAGGATGTGCAAATTGATGAAAGCATGCACATTATCGAGAAACCCGTCGAGATTGTTGATACTGGAGTCAAGAAACTCAAGCGCAGTCGTATTCCGATCGTTAAGGTTCGTTGGGAATCTAAACGAGGCCCAGAATTCACTTGGGAATGTAAAGACCAGATGAAGTCGAAGTATCCACATCTTTTTCCACCAGACTCTCCAACTCCAACTTCGGGACGAAGTTCCTAAAAGTAGGGGAGACTGTAACATTTCGCATTTAAACTTGTACGTTACACAACTATAATTAATAAAACGTCAAGTTTCGTTATTCTCGTATGCAATAATTATTTTTGTCACATTTTTGGAACCTTAATACTATATATATATTATGCATATATGTTTAAAGTGTGATAATTATAAAAAAAATAAACTGCTTGGGCCGGGAATCGAACCCGCGCCCAAGCCGGCCCAAATCACACCAACATGAGTTACCAACTGGGCTAGCCATCAACCTTGGATAAACCCGGACGCGTATTAAACTTATACTTGATTTTTAAAACCTGCACAATTGACTAAGGAAAGTCAATTGTGACGCGTATGCTTCAAATCAATCCAATTACTCGTGATTGATCTAGATTTGGAATCCATGCTCGATTACCGGCCATCAACGACTAAGATAACACGCTAATTATCAATCATCGTTGACCAATTTAACTCGTTTACGCGTTTGACATTGAATTAAGGTCAACCTTGCCAATTAAACAAACCATCGATCCCCTCTATAAATTGAACTTCTGCGATGCTTTACAACTCGCTCATACATCTTTCCTTAACCTCCAATCTTTTAATTTCACTCTGTTCTTGTTCCTGGTTCGCAATTTTGACTTGTGGTCTTGACCAAACAATCGAGCACGAAACAGACTTGTAAGTCTAATCTTTTCTGTGGGTTTTATACATCGGCCATCACTCATCAATAGCCCCATGATTAATTGGGCTATTGATGAGTGAATCAGATTATTGCAAAAACTAGGGTTCGTGGTTTGATTGATTTGGGGAAGAAACTGATTTTGCATACTGTATTTATCTTTATTAAACAGAGGTAAATCACAACTACAGGCCTAGGCCAAGTGGTTGTGACTGATGCCTATAACTGAGACTACCCAGGTTCGAGTCCCGGCATGGACACCCTTTTTCCACTTAATTTCATTTTTTTTTAAAAACAAATCAATTATATATATATATATATTATACATTTAAATCTTATAAATTCGTTTTTAAATATTAAAACCTTTTTATAAATTCTAAAAAAAATTATATTTATCAAATCTGAGGTAAAAGTTTTATTTACAATTTTTAGTTTTCTGAAATTCATTGATTTAATATTTATAATAATTAAATCAATTTTATACTATTATATTTATAAAAATCCATTAAAATATCAAAACAATTTTATTAATTTCTACAAAAATTATCCTATGTTTGTACAATGTTAAACTTTACTGAAATGATTTTTAATTCAGAAAAATCATTTATTTTATATTTTTAATCAATTTTTGTTAGATTTAATCATAATTAAATCATAATAAATTCAATTTTTATTATTTTTGCACCAAAATTTTATACAATTTATTTTTAAATATTTAGAACAGAAATATGATTTTTAAAATAATAATTCTTTAATTTTAGTATTTTTGAATATTAAAGTTAAATGTTGGCAATTTGTAATAAATAGATTTAAAAATCTATTTTAAAGGAAATAATTTTATAAAAATTATTTTTTATACTTCAAACACATTATTGTGAGCATTCTAAATTCAAATTTTATTAAAAGACTTTCTTTTATTTAATTATCAAATTTCCCTTTATTTAATTAACGTTTTATTTTAAATTCAACAAGTGGTTATCCCCAAATCGAAACCCTAGGATATACTTATAAACTAGTTAGACTTAGACTTATTTGTTGCCTTATACATAGGGTAATATTTGGCAATCTATTGGACTACACTTATACCATTCCTCAATACCTAATACTATACCAAGGTGAGTTTACGTAATCCTGTTTATGCGATTCTTTATACTTGCAACAATTTTAAGCAATTCAACATGCATGTCTAGTAGTAAACTTTATTGCCTCATGAATTAGTCAACAGTTTCAACGAGTTTCAACGAGTTTCAACATTTACATAATCATTAGCTATGGCCAAGCCGGCGATACTCAATAATAGATCTATTGGATTGACAACCCCACCGGATACGTGTACCTCCTACAAAGGTAACGTGGGTGATTGTTATCGTTCCAACATATTACTAAGGTGAACCGTAGATGACGGGATGGACCTAAACTAGTCGGAGGTTTGATTATGTCAACATATTATACTATTCATGTAGACTTAAATTTACGATAGACATACGAATTGCTAGACTTTTATACTTAAACTATATGCTTAACATGGATTATGTATTCTCACCAACTTCTAGTTGACCCCCCCCCCCCCATTTTTACAACTCAACAGGTAATAATGATGCATGAAGATTAGAGTATTTATGAAGACAATAAGGAGTCTATGCATGCTTGATTCTTGTGTGATGTATTAGATTTCCACGTTTAAAACTCTTATGTATTTCATTTTTGGATATTTACAATTTAATATTTATTTCAATTAAAATTTGGATTACCATGTGCTACTGTATACTCATCAATACGTGACACCTCGATGTTTCCGCCATCGGTTGGGGTGTTACATTTGTTCAACCTCCACAACAACCCATGAATGATTATTGGGGAGTTGCAGCAGCCGCGGTACACTCTCAAACTACCAATGCTATTTCTACTCTAATAAATGACTTGTCTTCAGGTTGCGGGAGTCGTCCAACGAAGCTGATGGAGATGATAAACTACAACCAATGGCAGAAAAAGTTCAAGATTCACTTGGAAGGAATGGGATTAGAAGGTACTGAGGCATGGCAAATGATTGCTAAGGGATATGTTGCACCAGTGCTGGAGAATACAGGTGAACCAATTCTCTGGAGAGTTTAGCTGAGGATGAAAAGAAGAAGTTTGCGGTGGAGAAGAAGGCGTTCTCCCAACTATCTCAAGCTATCACTACTAATCTCTTACACCAGTTTGGATCATGTAATACTTCCAAACAGCTTTGGGATATGTTGAAGAATCATCATGATGGTAACGAGAAAACCAGGAAGTTGAGGATTGATGAGATGAAGAGTTGAAGAAGGAATTTGAGAACTTCAGCTATGTTGGAAATGAGACTCTAAAGGAGCTTATTCCAGATTTTGTCATCTTTTGACGGAGTTGTCGAATTATGAGATTCAGATTCCAATGTCTGAGTTAGTAGACAAATTTGCAGATTCTCTACCACCATATTGGAATCAACATATTGAGGTCTTAAAGGAGAAAGATGCTTATCAATATTGGACCATCAATGAGTTTATTCAAAAGCTGGAGAACAAAGAGTTGGAAGAGAAGAGGAAAGCAAAAAGATCACAATTTCCTCATAATCTGGAATTATATCTTGGTGGTACATCTTCTACTTTGACTAGTTCTAGTACTAGTGGTACGTTGCACCACACATTGCTTGTGTTTCAAGTGTTATGGAGCCACATAAAACCCCGATAAACTATCTTGCTCAAACTTCATCCTACACACCACCATCATACACTACCACTTTCATTCCACATTTTTCAGCAATGCAAACAAGCAGCACGTTATACAGCTAGCATGAATCAACCTCAACAACAATCTTACATTCCACACCCAAGTCAACCAAGTCAAAGTCCAATTGTGTTGGAGACATCCAACATGAACAACGTCCCAGTTGAAGTTGCTCAGCAACATGTCGCATTGGTATCGGCAATGGTTGCTTCTTACAATGGTTTAGTGGCTAGTCAAATTGGTAACAATAATCTAACCAGTGAAGACTATGCTCAAATTGATAAGGAGGAGATGGAGCTTATTGATATTCAGTGGGCGTTCGCAAGTGTTATGAGACGAGCAACTGAGTTTATTGAGAAGACAGGAAGAACTAATTTGTCAACATCACCTAACACCACTTATGGCTTCAACAAAGCCAAAGTCACTAGTTTTAATTGTGGTGGTAAAGGTCACTTCAAGAGGGAATGCACTCAGCCAGCTCAACAAGGTAATAGAAATCCTTTTAACACAAATTACCGAAACCGACAATCTCAGAATCAGGTAACATACCAAAGCCAAAACAACAATAACTATCAATCACAAAACAATTACCAAAACCGACAGAACACCTCACAAAATAACTCTGCTAGACAAACAACTACACCCAACCAGACTCAAACTCAAACACCACATAACCCAACCAGAACCATTATTCCAATTTCCACACCAAATAGTCAAACCCAAGCTGAAAACCAAAATCAGGCTTTGGTGATCCAAAAAGATGAAGGTTTTGATTGGACTGGGATGCAACTGGGTGTTGAAGAAATTATTGTTGGGAATATAGCTTGTGTTGCTCAGAAGATTGAGTTTGAGGAGCCAGTAATAGTTGGAGATGTTTTGGAGACAGAGAAGGCTTCTGAAGTGAAGATTGAGGAGATGGTAGACGAAGCTGATATGTCTGTTAAAGAATCACAGGTTGAGAAGACTTCCGGAATGATTCTTGAGGTATTCCTGATGAGTGTGATTCGGTATATTCTGATTCGGAGAGTGAGCCAGATTTGGAAGCTAGTGTCAATTCACTAGATGATGATATTGATCAACTCCTGGCCGAAGCTGATTTTCTTATGACTCGGAAATCATGCATAGTTGATGAAGCTTTCACAAGGATTGACTACTCCAAGTTCTTTGCTCGAAAGGAAGCGCATTTTGCTTTGATGGCGATGACTGATCCTCCGAAACAGGTAAGTTCTGAATCCACAATAGATATGAACAGTGATAAATATTGTGGAACTTGTGATAGATTGACAGAGGAAAATAAGCAACTCAGGGTTCAACTTGATCGTGCTAGAATCAACTGTCAATCTTATCGCAAAGAAGCACATGAGTTCAATAAAGTGCTTGATGGTTACAAAAAGGACATTTCTGATTTGAATAAAACTCTTTCTTTAAAACAACTTGCCATAAACAGTTATATCAATGAACTTGAAGAAACTAAATTAGAAATGGCAACCATCAAATGCTCTGATGAAAAGGTCAACAAAAAGCTAGAAAGTTACAAACACATTGCTTATGCGGTTGACCATATCATTGAAGAACCCTCACAACCTAGTAGTGCAAACTACAAGGATGTTCCATCCCCAGTGTTATTTGAGAACCACTTTTTACACTCAATAACACCGGAGAGTTCAATCAAATTTGATTCTACATCGGATGCTGAATCTAACACTTCTAGTGTTGGGGATCCACATTCCGATGTTAGACCGATTTTGGGATTGAATAATAAGGGAGTGATTGCTGTGACTGATGATTCTGACTCAGAAGATGAGGAACCTGAGAAAGTGAATGATATTCCTATGGAAAATCACATTATCACAAATGAACCAGTATCACCTTCTCAGATTTCACATCCGATGGCAAATGCTCATCGAGTGAATCAGTCAGTAAAGAAAGTTGAGAAGAATGAACTAGCTGACAAACCCGTCAAAGTATTTTATCAGATGGAAGGATCCGATAAGATTATCTCTGACGAGGAATATCCGATAAAATTTGCCAATTATTCAAAGATCGAGAAAATTTAGCATGAGAGAGTACTATTTGGTTTCCTAAACAAGAGAGGACCAATGATGTACCTCCAGAAATTTTAAAGAAAATTTATCTGGATATTCCAAAAGAACCTAAGGTTCACGTCACTGAGTACATCAAGCCGAAAGAAAAGGCTAATAGTTTTCTTGAGCCAACTTACTCAAAGGATCCAGCTCCTGAGAGTTTGAGACGAAGGTGTGTGGATGATCAATATCCTATCACTTCTTATGCTAAGTCGAATGCCAAGAATGTCTTTGAGGAATACCGTGCATGTTTCAAGTACGGAGAGAGAGGGCATTTACTTGCTCACTGCACGTACGTGAGGCATAAGAGGCACAAAGTTGAGATGAAGCAAACATATAGAAGTCCGGTCGACAATCATTGTTATCCACAAAGACGTTTTGTCCCTCAACCTGCACGTTTTACAATTAAAGTCATTATTTTCAAAGGAGGGATAATCGTCAATTTGCTTATGATCGTTGTAACCGTATTGCTATGAAAAACCATTGAAGAAACCAGTGGTGAACTCAACTGTTGATAAACAAAAGGTTCAACCAAAACCTGTTGTTAAATCATCAATTGGACGTGTCTCTGTTAAATTAGAGAAGGAAACTAAGAAGGTTTCATTTAAGAACGATACAAAGAAACCGACTGAGACCCCAAAATCTCAGATCAGGATTCTGAAACGTTCAGAACAATCTTGGTCACCGGTGGGATCTCCAGGTGCTTCTACTTCAAAAGTCAATGAAAAATCTCAAAGTGAGAAACATTTGATTGATCAAAAAAAGATCAAGTCAAATTCAAATGTTTGTGTTAATGAATCTTTGAAATCAAATGTTCAAAGACCCATGACCAAACAGGCTTGGGTCCCTCGAAAGAACTAATGATTTTTTTGATATGTGTAGGGAGCTCCAGCTGGCCCTGTTAGGAGTCTTTGGATTGTTGACAGTGGAGCTTCTGGTCACATGATAGGGGATTTGACGCTGCTATTCGATATAAAGAACATAAATGGAGGATATGTAGCGTTTGTTGGAAATAAAGGAGGCTGCATCACGATGGAGGGAAGTGTGAGTAACGGGATTGTTAGTTTTGAGAAGATTTCGTATGTGAAACAAATCGACTATAATCTATTAAGTGTCCGTCAAATATGCGACAAACAGTTTTCTGTGCACTTCGATGACAAATCTTGCTATATCCTCAAACCCGGCTTTGTTATTCCAAAAGAATGGATTATGCTGAAAGCACCGAGAGTGAATAATCTTTACATTCTCGATATGTCAAAGGCGATGACAACTCAGGGCCAAGTTACATGTTTCCTCTCCAAGGCTACAGAGAAAGAATCAATTATGTGGCATAGGAGGATGGGACATATTCACCTCAGGAAAATGAATCATTTGGTGAAGGATGGACTTGTTGAAGGCGTTAATGTCAAACATTTTCATCTTAATGACACGTGTGTGAGTTGCAACAAGGGGAAGCAGCACAAACAGTCCCACAAACCAAAGAAAGTGAACTCTATTAAAATGCCACTTGAGCTTTTGCAAATGGACCTATTTGGACCTGTCAAGCGTAAGAGTCATTACGGAGAGCTTTACTGTCTTGTGGTTACTGATGATTGTTCTAGATTTTCGTGGGTAATGTGCTTGCAATATAAAAGCCACACGTTCAACAACTTGAAAGTTCTGTTTACTCGTTTAGAGAATGTCAATGGTTTGAAAATCAAAAGAATTCGTAATGACAATGGGACGGAGTTCAAAAATGCATAGATGGATGCTCTTTGTGAAAATTAAGGAATTCATCATGAATACAGTGCTCCGTATACCCCGCAACACAACGGTGTCACAGAAAGGAAAAACAGGACTCTAATAGAGGCGGCGAGAACAATGCTCGCGGATTCTAACCTTCCAGTAATGTTCTAGAATGAAGCCATTTACGCAGCTTGTTAAACATTGAATCGTGTGTTAACAGTGAAGAGGTTTGGCAAAACTTCTTATGAACTGTTGAACAGACGAAAGCCAACTTTGGAGTATCTAGAACCATTTGGAGCACCGTGTACTATGCTTAATCCATCTGAGAAGTTTGCTCCAAAAGCTGAAGAGGGATTCTTTGTTGGATATGCAACCCCGCTCAAACCGGTATTCAACAAACGAATTCGTCAGGTAGAGGAGTGGGCTAACGTTGAAGTTCAACGATATACTCAAAACGTACAGGGAAGCGGTCCAGATTGGATGTTTGATTACAAAGACTTCTTTGAATCATTCAATCTAGATAACTTGGTTGAAGAGGCTGTTCTAAGACTTTATTATGAGTGTGAAAACGCGGTGACTTCACCGTTGGTGCGTCCGATCACCGTAAATCCTCCAGCAGCTTCTAATGATACCAATGTTCCTGCAGCTGAAGCAGATGTTTTCCATGAAGCTTCCACTACTCTTAATTCATCATAATTGGAAGATGATGATGAAGTCACAAGTGAAGCTATTCTAGAACAGGCAATAGAGGCACCACCAGTGAACCCAAATCCAGATGTTGCTTCATCTTCCAATATGGGTAATGATCTGGATTCGACAGAAAATTTGACTACTCAAATGGGAGCTCAAGTACCTGATCATCCGGAATCTCGGATTCATCGTATTCACCCGCTCGAGCAAGTTATTGGTGATCCTGGAAGCACTGTTATAACTAGAGGACAACTTCGTAGTGCAAACTCACCTGAAAATCTTGGCACTTTAGCTTTATATGCAAAAATTCAAAAATCTGGTTGTCAGAATGACTGGTCCTTTGCTTGTTATGTTTCGCAGGTGGAGCCGCGGACATACAAAGACGTTCTATTGGATGATGCTTGGGTTGAGGTGATGCAAGAAGAGTTGTTGCAGTTTCATAAACTGGGTGTGTGGACACTAACAGATTTACCTCCAGGAAGGAAGAAAATTGGAACCAAATGGGTTTTTAAGTGCAAAAAGGATGACAGAGGCATCATTGTGAGAAACAAAGCTCGACTGGTAGTTCAAGGTTTTCATCAAGATGAAGGAATTGACTACAATGAGATCTATGCACCTGTGGCATGTTTAGAAGCTATTCGTATGTTTCTTGCATTTGCCTCATACAAGAAATTCAAGGTGTACCAAATGGATGTCAAGAGTGCGTTTCTTTACGGTGTGGTCAAGAAAGAGGTATACGTCGGTCAACCTCTAGGCTTTGAAGATCCTATCCACCGGGATAAGGTCTACATTCTTAACAAAGCACTATACGGGTTGCACTAAGCTCCACACCAATGGTATGAGGAGCTGAGCACATACCTACTGTCCAAAGGATTCAAACGCGGTTTGGTAGACTGCACTCTGTTCACCAAAAGAACAGGGGATGACTTGCTTCTAGTTCAGATTTATGTTGACGATATTATTTTTGGATCTACTAACGATCTTTTGTGCAGAGAATTTGAAAAAGTGATGCAGGAAAAGTTCGAGATGAGTGCGATGGGAGAAATGCAGTTTTTCTTCAGCTTGCAGGCGGAACAAAGACCAACGGGGATCTTTATTCACCAAACTAAATACGTATCTGAAGTCTTGAGCCAGTTCCAGATGGAAGATTCGAAGCCGATGGATACCCTAATACAACCTAATCACGGGAATGGAGTTGACGTTAAGTGGGAGCTGAGTGATCCTTTTACATACAGAGTAATTGTCGGATATCTGATGTATCTCACCGCATCTAGACCAGACATAATGTTCACTACATGTCTCTGCGCACGATTTCAGTCGAAGCCGAACCAAAGTCATCTTGAAGCCGTTAAACGGATCCTACGATATCTGAAGGGTTGTCCGTCGAGAGGATTATGGTACCCTAATGATGATAATTTTGACTTTGTTGCATTTAGTGATGCAGACTGGGGCGGTTGTGATAAAGATAGCAAATCCACAACAGCTGGATGTCAATTTTTGGGTAGCAGGCTCGTGACCTGGCAGTGTAAAAAGCAGACAGCAGTCGCACTATCAACTTCCGAAGCAAAATATGTGGCAGCCTCGAGTTGTTGCTCATAGTTTCTGTGGATCCAGCAGCAGATGGTTGATTACAGTTTGCAATTTCCGAAAACCCCTATCCGGATTAAGTATCACTTTATCCGTGATTTTTATGCCAAAGAGATGATTGATATGGTCAAAATCCACACTGATTACCAACGTGCAGATCTTTTTACCAAAGCTTTCGATAGATCTCGATTCGAATTTTTATCAAAATCCACACTTTTAGTTTTAGTTTTTACTATTTTTCAAAAACCCAAAAATATGGTTTGCATTTTATGGGGAGTCTTTATTTGGAAAAAGCAAAAACATTGAAAAATCCAAAAAGCCATAAAAATTAGAAAAACCAAATGATTTTCCAGGATTAAAAGAGAAAATGATAGTACATCAGTGGGATCTGACACATGCTAAAGATTTGAAATGTTATATAAGTCGTGTGTTGAGTCTATGTGATGTGCTGGTAGGCTTCGTAGATCTATTACTGCGTGTTAGATACATACATATCAAACGAATTGATATGTGGATGAACTCCTCAAGGGCATATGGTCTTAGTACCGTAATTTCGTTGGATAGGGTTTTTGTACAAAATTCGGAGGTTTCGGGTCGTTATGTTATTAGTTATATGGGGATAGCCTTTCTGATTTTCTATTGTAAGGTTTTACGAACCTAGATCAGACAGGGTATCTTTCTAAAAGAGCTTTGATGCCAAAACCTAAAGTTACCGAATTGAGGAACATTCCATGTATGATGATAATCAAAGATTATCTAATGCATCATATCCAATCATTGATGAAAATCAAGATTGATATTAGCCCTCAACCTGGTAGAGTGCACAAGTTACTTTGTAGCATTAATTTGCTGACCTGTACACCTATGTGCCTCAATACCTTGTAAATTATAGATAATGAAAGAATAATCACGCGTTAGAATGAGTTTTTGTGCAATTATTCCTTGATACGGGAGTATGTCGTGTGCGTGGGAACCATAGATAATTTGGTTTATGCTATAGATAATTGTATCAAACACTGCATAACAGTCTGCATGAGGGTTTATGTGGATAACAATATCAATAGTTGCTGGATCACACATTGTCGTTAATGCTAATAAACACTAAAGATCAATGGTGTGAACAGATTTCTCAAAAACACTGCTTTATGTTTACATTTCTGCATTTTACATTTGTTCAAAATTTTCAAAAACTCAAAAAGATTTTAGGTGTGTTTTAGCATAAATTTTAGAAAAACCAAAAAGATTTTACATTTCTGCGTTATTTTTGATAACTGATGGTGTTTGATGGTCGTTTTCTGAAACTTGATGAACCAATTTGAGTTTTGTAATCATTAAATGTGAAATGATGAATGTTTGAAGCTTAAAAGGTGTGAAAAAGATTAAACGGGATTCTATTTTGAGATTCGGTAAAATGTTCAAAAATTCCAATCTTCATTCGCACATTCGATGGGTCGAATTTGGAATTTTTCTTA
The DNA here is from genome assembly GCA_030844895.1 of Ambrosia x helenae. Lineage (NCBI taxonomy): Eukaryota > Viridiplantae > Streptophyta > Magnoliopsida > Asterales > Asteraceae > Ambrosia > Ambrosia x helenae. The sequence continues at coordinate 89,390,698 of CM061231.1, forward strand.
CATTCGAGCTTTTTAATTTGGTCGAATGTGAGTGTTCTAGTATGTTTTGTACATTCGAACCCTATTTCTACTTTCGAGCCTTTCAGTAGGGTCAAATGTAGAAATAGCTTCACACTCGCCCTCACTAAACGGTCGAATGTGGGAGCCTATATATACTTTCTGCACATTCGAACCTCTCATTCAATTTTTTTTCAAAAATCTGAGATAACCATCCATTGTTGCTCGTATTTTCTAGACCTTATAATCTTGTTCCTCGTTCGTTTCTGATGATTTTCATACAATAATTACAGGTAATGAACAAGAAGCGAAGCCAGATTCATTGATTTTGTGACCGAACCGTAGACTGGACTGTTGGATCATTTAGAGGGCGTTATTGATGCAATTGATTGTTAGGGTGCAAGGTTGATTGTTTAAGTAAAGAAGTAATGAACAAAGTGAATTATAATTGAAAAGTGCGGCGGAATAATAAACTATTAATGAAAACAAGAGAATAAATGTTTTTCAATCGAAAGCTTTCATTTATCAAATGATTACAATCCTTAGTACAAGTACTCCCCCTCAGCCCGATCACTCTGTGATTTGTTTGTCTTTAGAGAATGTTGAGTGATGAATAGAACAGTACAAGCACTGTTCTATTTATAGACAAAGCTAAACCACTGATGATCTAAGCTGACGTCACCTAAGACAGTGACCTCTAACAGAATAACAAACATAAAACATCTGTTGTATACAAACTACTGTTACATTGTAAAACTCTGAAAGGTAAACTGCTATTGGGAAAACTCTGATGGTCTTGTATCATCTGTTGGAGCCTAAGTGATGTTGGCTCCAACAGACCTTTAGTCTTCAGCACTTTGATCAGCACTTGTTCTTCGTCAGACCTTTGGTCAGCAGTTGTTCTCTAGTAGTTGTTATCCAACAGTCTTTTGCAGCAGTAGTTGTTCCAACAATTGTTAAGGTACAACAGATGTTAGGGTCAACAGCCTTTTGGGGAAAGTATCTTGTAAATGCTGTTTATTGCTAAGGATCAATTGAGTAGTATATTTTGGCTTTCCAATCATCTATTCTTCTCCATGTCAGCAAACCCAACAATCTCCCCCTAGAACAGATGATGCCAAAACTAAGCTTTATTTTGATCTTTATTTCTCATCAGACTTTCTCTTATCAGCCCTTTAAACTGCAATTCAAAACTTAAGGAGAAAAAGTCTTCAGCATCCCTTTCAAGCTCTAAGTTCAGCAAAGTTTGGAGATCATCTGCACATAAGCCATGTGCATCATTCATACTTAACTTTTGGCTTCTCCATCTGATCTGAGCAGAGTCTATTCATGGTTGTCTTTGTTGACTATCCATTTTAGAATTTTTGAATCAGAGGATTTGCTAGGATGCAAGTTTATTTTTGATGAGTTTGGTGATGGAGGTCTCCCAATGAGTTTCCTGAGCTCTTCAGAAGTGGGATCAGAGAAAAAGTGAACTTGATTGAAGAGGCCCACTTTTACAAAAGTATCAGCAAACTTCTTCTGGTCTTCTTCAGACATTTCCTTCTGTTTCTTGAACTGTCTTCTGGCAGCAACAGATAGGTCAGAAGTGTCAAGTAAGCTGTCTAGTGTAAAGGCCTGTTGAGGTCTCTTCATCATTGGTGCATCATAGTAATCAGGTTTTCTGGGCAGTGTAGGGTCTTTCTTCCTATTTTCTTCCAACTTCTTGTAAGTCTCAACCAGCCTTAGCTCAGCCCACCTTGCAACTGACTTCATCTCCCCATACTTTGCAGCCACAATCTCTTCTCTCATTCTCTTGAACTTCAAAGCTCTGGCTGGATCTCTGCCTTTCCTAAAGTCAGGGGTAGAGACCTTTGCTGGGGGATTCTTGCCATATCTTCTATTCTCATTAGTTCTTCTCTAAGAGCATGAGTGGTCCAGCCTGCAAACTGTTTCTTGTTTGCTTTGTAGGGCATGGTTGACAAGATTTGGTCAAGAAGAGATTCCCTAACCACCATTTCCAGATCACTGCTGAGAGGCATGGTGGACATGGAGTTGCTCAAGGTCTTAGCAAAATCTTCAATCCTTCTCAGTTTGCTAAGCTCTGCTGAATGGATGCCCTGAACAGTCCTGTCATCTTTCCCTTTACATTTCTCTTTGATGATTGCATCTGCCTATTCAGTCTTGTATTTAAGATATTTGTCTATGTTTAGGGGAACAGGAAAATTTGGAAGAGATGGAAAAGATCTTTTAGATGGTTGTTCAATATTGTAGAAGGATTGCATTTCCCCCTTGTGTAGATCAAGTTCAAGAGGATATTGAACAGCTAATGGTTTGATGGATGGTGGTGGTCTATGAGATGTGAATTGTGAAGTGTGTGGTGAATATGATGAGAGTGGGATGGCGGATATAGGCGTAGGCTGGGTGGTTGAAGTAGGAGGTGGTGATGTTTGTATGTTTTCATCTTGTACCACAAAGGTTGATTTTCTCTTCCTTCTGTACAAGATTCTTGGTCATGGTGGTGTTGCAGCAGTGGTTGTGTTAACATCTATTGGCACTTTTGTAGAACCAACAGATGTTTGGGATTTAGGTGGTAAAGTGGTTGTAGGTGGTGTATTGGTGGTTGTGGTAGTAGGTTTAGTGGTTGGTTTGGTGGTTGTAGTGGTAGGTTCAGATGTTGTGGTGGTATCGGTGGTTTTTGTGGCAAAAGTGGTTTTGGTGGTAGTTGTTTTAGCAGCAACAGTTTTAGATGGAGGTTGTCTGACATGTTTGGCAGGCATCTTCTTCCTTTTAGAGGAACCCACATCCTCAACTTCTTGCTGTTGCTCTTTCTTTCTTTGCACCAAAGCCTCTGCCTTGACTTCCAAAATGTCAAGCCTTTTCTACTTAGCTTCAGCAGTTTCTTCAGCAATAACATTTGCAGAGGTGTGAACTTCTATTGCTTTGCTAGTTTTGACAGTTTCAGCATCAGCAGAGGTTTGAACATTTGGTTGTTGTTGTTGTGGTGCTATTTGGGTAGACCCTGGTTTGTTGGCAGGTTTTGATTTTCCCTTTTGTGTGGGTGGATGTAACACCCCAACCGATGGTGGAAACATCGGGATGTCACGTATTGATGATTGTTCAGTAGCACATGGTAAATAATAAATTTCATTAAATGGTTTAAATAAATTAAATACAATTGTTCTACAAGAGTTCGTACATCTAATTGAATAAAACTATGCACACATCTTCAAGCATTAATTCAAATCTTCAAGCAAGTAGAACCTGAAATATGTTAAGTTGAAAATATTTTGGGTCAACAAAAGTTGGTGAGAATTACATAGGTTTTGATAATTGAATAAAAATGTTGTGCAATTCATGTGTCATGGCAAGTCTAGTCCATATGTGAAAACATACTAGAAGTAAATCGAGTGGATAATCAACCCTTGTGACTGTTGTATTGTGGTACATCCCATACACTCATGGTTCACTCGAATATGTTATGCGATAACAAACACCCACGCTACCTTTGTAGGAGGCACGTATCCGGGTGGGATTGTCAGTCCAATAGATCTATCAATTTATACCGTTGCCTGATCAATGTTAATGATTATGCTAGAATTGTGCTTACCCTAGTCATGTTCAAGACATAATGCAACATAGAAAAACACATAGACATGTTGATGATAGAATTGCATAATTGATGTTGTAACATGTTTCACCCCAAAAATGGTGATAAATAGAAAAGGGGCTATGTAAAACTCACCTTAGCAAAATGTTATACTTCTTGATAATTGAATAGTGGTGTTGCCCAAATGTGTCAAGTATCACCCTATAATAAGGTAATAAATATGTCTAAGTCTATCTAGTCTACAAATGTATATGTTCTAGGGCTTTGATTTGGGGATAATTGCTCGTTTGATTAATAATAAAAATGTTTGAAAATTGAGAGAAATTTAGTAAATATATAAACAAAAATCTTTTTATAAAATTTGAATTTAAGATGGTCACAATAATGAGTTTAAAGTATAAAAATAATTTTTACAAAATTATTTTCTTTAAAATAGAATATTAAATCTATTTATTACAAATTGCCAAAATTTAACTTTAATATTTAAAAATATTAAAATTAAAGAATTACTAGTTTAAAAAATTATATTTCTGTTCCAAATAATCAGAAATAATTTATGTAAAATTTTGGTGCAAAAATATTGAAAAATGAATTTATAATGATTTAATTATGCTTAAAACTAACAAAAATTGATTAAAAATATTGGATAAATGATTTTTCAGAAATAAAAACGATTTCAGAAAAGTTTATTGTTATAAAAGCTCAGAATAATTTTTGTGGAAATTAATAACATTGTTTTGATATTTTTATAGAATTTTATAAATAAAATAGAATAAACTTGATTTATTTATTATATATATTAAATAAATTAATTTTTGAAAACTAAAAATTGTATGTTAAACTTTTCACTAGATTAACATAATATAATTTTTTTAGAATTTTTAAAAGAGTTTTAATATTTTAAAATGAATTTATAAAATATAAGTAATATATATATATATATATTTAATGTTTGATTGTTTTTAAACAAAACAAACAAAAAAAAAAAGAAAACGGTGCTGCTGAGGGTCGAACCCTCGTGGACCGTATCAAGGGCACCAGACACAACCACTTGGTCCAGACTAGTGGTTGTGTTTGGTTTCAGTTTATTTAAAATAAATAATATAATTGAAATCGTTTTCTTCCACAAAATAATAATCGAGCCCTAAGATTTCCAATCGAACAATTCACACATCAATAACCGAGTTAACCTTAGGGTTATTGATGTGTGTATGCCGAAGATTAAAACCCATCAAAAACATTAGACTTACAAACACGTTGTGAACTCGAACGATCGGTCAAAGCTCGAAGTCAAACTCGCACAAAATTTTCAAGAACAGATGATTAATAAGAGGAATTGGGGATTGAGAAGGATTGTTCGGCGAGGTGAGGAGGTTGTATGATGTCCAATTTATAGTGCCAAGGTCTAGATCATTGAATTGGAAATGTTTGACCTCGTCTTTAAAGTTTGACGCGTTTAAATGTATAATTGGTATGAATTGATTGATAATTGGACGCGTAATGACACATAACAGGCCGGTAATCACGACCCCAAGTCAATCCATGATCAATTACGAGTAAATTGCTTGATTTTTGGTAAGTCTCGATTCACAGTTGACTTTCTAAGTCAACTGGGAGGGTTTTTGAGCTCGTGATATATTAATTGTTAGTTGGAATCAAAACAACAAGTGTGTCCAGCCCAGGTGGTGGTGCGAGTTGTGCTTGTGACCCGGCTGAGGGCTCGGGTTCGAATCCCGGCCCCAGCATCTTATTTTTTTTTAAAGAAACAAGTGAGGAGGGGACTAGTGGGCTGGGCCGATGTTGGGCTTCTTGTGGGTTTGGGCTCCGATTAAGATGGGCTCAGAGGGGGCATTGGGGCTGATTTGGTTTGGGGTATGGTTAGGTTAGTGTGTCTAAATAATACATAATTGTATATATATATATATATATATATATATATATATATAAATATATATTTTTTTACCAATACATTAGATATGAAATATTATTATTATTATTATTATTATTATTATTATTTAAAAAAAATTGTTTTGACATAAATATAAATTTGCGATGGTACAGTCTCCCCTACTTTTAGAAACTTCGTCTCGAAGTTTATTGAAAACACATGGTTGAAGGGGATTGGATAGAAATTAGGACAAGTGTGATCTGGAAAATTTTGTGTTAAGGCACGACATAAATAGAATAATCTATTTCGAATATTTTGGGTAAGAGGTTTGTGATCTGTGAGTTTAAGGGTAGGATTAGGTGTGTCTTGAAATCGCAGGGAGAATAAGAATCTAGCAAAACACTAACTTAAGTTTTAGGAATCCTAAAAGAAGCGAGTTGATGGACTATAGAAGGACTAAATGAACTACCAGATTTACAATTGGTCATCTACTGAAAACCTTGATAAATTTCACACTACCTTAACGTACCTGTAAATTCATGATTGCGTCCTTTTATGACTCTACCGATTGTTGAGCAGGTTCGATAGTCTCCACCAGTGGTTGAGCAGGTTCTAGGGCCTCTCCCGACTGTTGGAAAGACATGATGACCTCTATCAATCGTTGAGTAGGTTGTTTGGTAGTCAACTAATTGTTGTACAAGTAAGCAAGTATGATTATAGATATAGCAATTAGTTCACATTCAAACAAGCATGCACTCAGATGTTATGATAATACTCGAATTTATTACTTGAATCAAAAAGTGTCAATACATAGAATTAAAAAGTAGACATCATTCAAATGGTGGGGTTTGCTGTTAAGTAGCTGGAGGGTCTTGATCTCGGTTTAGTTTAGGGCATCGGTTACGGAAGTGATTTGGGTTTCCACATTCATAGCATTGACCATAGTTGTATTTACCAGGACGATTAGGATTAGCAACCTGAACAGGGTTGGTTGGTTGGTCGGTATTAGGGTTTGGGGTCTCGTGACATGTGTTGACCAGATGGCCATACCTACCACAATTGGTGCACATGCGACATGCTGAAACAGTGGGATAATGTCGATTGCATGTGTTACACAAAGGAGAGTTTCTTGTATAAGGTTTCTTGTTAGAAGCTTGTGTAGTGAGGTTTGCATCAGGATCCCTGGTCTTACGCTTCTGGTCCTCAGTAGTTACCGCGGCTACAATACTTGCTTTCTTGTTTTTCCGAACTAAGGTCCTGTTCTTTACGTGATTTCCATCACCATTTCCATTTCCATTGCCATTCCCATTCATTGGGATGACTTGAGCCAACAAGTTAGAAACCAGAGTTGTGATTTGTTGCGCCATTTGTTGGGAAATAATCGCAGCCAGTTGGGCATCAACACCTTTGTTGTTATTGTTGTTGTCGTGGTTGGTGTTGTGGTTGTTGCTCCCTCCCTCATGATTGTCACCACTGTTAATGCGAGTGCTGCGACGTGGAGACATGATCTGTAAGGGACACAATGAAGGTCCAATGAGGCATGAAATGAATGAGGTAATATAAGGAATGTAATCATTTATCCATTTATTCAAACGAATAAACGAAAACGTTGACTTATCAGAGATTTTAGATTCTAATAACATAGTGAAGACATGCTTTAGCCTATAAGTGAACACTCATCCCGAGAATTCCCAGGTAGGCATCCGGGTCCCTCGTCTGATTCGGATATATGCGCAATGCCAGCGTAGACAGAAGACTCAGAATACAGGCGTTCACCCTTCCAGATTGCACATGTTCGTTATTAAAATCTAGAACATCGACGAGATCTCAAGGTGGTTCAGGCTAAACCTGAGGATTTTGTCCTATTAGTCTAAGAGTAGATCCAATGATGGAGAGCAACCTTCTTGTAAGGATGAAAGTAGGGATAAGAACTAGGAGGGAGATAGAGAATAGCAAGTAAAAGAAGCAAGTACTGGTTAAATCCTATGGTTATAGACTAGATTATTTTTCTAATAACCTAATTCCCTATAACCATGGCTCTGATACCAATCTGTAACACCCCAACCGATGGCGGAAACATCGGGATGTCACGTATTGATGATTGTTCAGTAGCTCATGGTAAATAATAAATTTCATTAAATGGTTTAAATAAATTACATACAATTGTTCTACAAGAGTTCGTACATCAAATTGAATAAAACTATGCACACATCTTCAAGCATTAATTCAAATCTTCAAGCAAGTAGAACCTGAAGCATGTTAAGTTGAAAATATTTTGGGTCAACAAAAGTTGGTGAGAATTACATAGGTTTTAATAATTGAATAAAAATGTTGTGCAATTCATGTGTCATGGCAAGTCTAGTCCATATGTGAAAACATACTAGAAGTAAATCGAGTGCATAATCAACCCTTGTGACTGTTGTATTGTGGTATATCCCATACACTCATGGTTCACTCGAATATGTTATGCGATAACAAACACCCACGCTACCTTTGTAGGAGGCACGTATCCGGGTGGGATTGTCAGTCCAATAGATCTATCAATGTATACCGTCGCCTGATCAATGTTAATGATTATGCTAGAATTGTGCTTACCCTAGTCATGCTCAAGACATAATGCAACATAGAAAAACACATAGACACATTGATGATTGAATTGCATAATTGATGTTGTAACATGTTTCACCCCAAAAATGGTGATAAATAGAAAAGGGGCTATGTAAAACTCACCTTAGCAAAATGTTATACTTCTTGATAATTGAATAGTGGTGTTGCTCAAATGTGTCAAGTATCACCCTATAATAAGGTAATAAATATGTCTAAGTCTATCTAGTCTACAAATGTATATGTTCTAGGGCTTTGAATTGGGGATAATTGCTCGTTTGATTAATAATAAAAATGTTTGATAATTGAGAGAAATTTAGTAAATAAATAAACAAAAATCTTTTTATAAAATTTGAATTTAAGATGGTCACAATAATGAGTTTAAAGTATAAAAATAATTTTTACAAAATTATTTTCTTTAAAATAGAATATTAAATCTATTTATTACAAATTGCCAAAATTTAACTTTAATATTTAAAAATATTAAAATTAAAGAATTACTAGTTTAAAAATTATATTTCTGTTCCAAATAATCAGAAATAATTTATGTAAAATTTTGTTGCAAAAATATTGAAAAATGAATTTATAATGATTTAATTATGCTTAAAACTAACAAAAATTGATTAAAAATATTGGATAAATGATTTTTAAGAAATAAAAATCATTTCAGAAATGTTTATCGTTATAAAAGCTCAGAATAATTTTTGTGGAAATTAATAAGATTGTTTTGATATTTTTATAGAATTTTATAAATAAAATAGAATAAACTTGATTTATTTATTATGTATATTAAATAAATAAATTTTTGAAAACTAAAAATTGTATGTTAAACTTTTTCACTAGATTAACATAATATAATTTTTGTAGAATTTTTAAAAGAGTTTTAATATTTTAAAATGAATTTATAAAATATAAGTAATATATATATTTAATGTTTGATTGTATTTAAAAAAAAAAAAAAAAAGAAAAACGGTGCTGCTGAGGGTCGAACCCTCGTGGACCGTATCAAGGGCACCAGACACAACCACTTGGTCCAGACCAGTAGTTGTGTTTGGTTTCAGTTTATTTAAAATAAATAACATAATTGAAAGCGTTTTCTTCCCCAAAATAATAAACGAGCCCTAAGATTTCCAATCGAACAATTCACACATCAATAACCCAATTAACCTTAGGGTTATTGATGTGTGTATGCCGAAGATTAAAACCCATCAAAAACATTAGACTTACAAACACGTCGTGAACTCGAACAATCGGTCAAAGCTCGAAGTCAAACTCGCACAAAATTTTCAAGAACAGATGATTAATAAGAGGAATTGGGGATTGAGAAGGATTGTTCGGCAAGGTGAGGAGGTTGTATGATGTCCAATTTATAGTGCCAAGGTCTAGATCATTGAATTGGAAATGTTTGACCTCGTCTGTAAAGTTTGACGCGTTTAAATGTATAATTGGTATGAATTGATTGATAATTGGATGCCTAATGACACATAACAGGCCGGTAAACACGACCCCAAGTCAATCCATGATCAATTACGAGTAAATTGCTTGATTTTTGGTAAGTCTAGATTCACAGTTGACTTTCTAAGTCAACTGGGAGGGTTTTTGAGCTCGTGATATATTAATTGTTAGTTGGAATCAAAACAACAAGTGTGTCCAGCCCAGGTGGTGGTGCGAGTTGTGCTTGTGACCCGGCGGAGGGCTCGGGTTCGAATCCCGGCCCCAGCATCTTATTTTTTTTTTTTAAAGAAACAAGTGAGGAGGGGACTAGTGGGCTGGGCCGATGTTGGGCTTCTTGTGGGTTGGGCTCCGATTAAGATGGGCCCAGAGGGGGCATTGGGGCTGATTTGGTTTGGGTTATGGTTAGGTTAGTGTGTCTAAATAATACATAATTATATATATATATATATATATATATATATATTTTTACCAATACATTAGATATGAAATATTATTATTATTATTATTATTATTATTATTTAAAAAAATGTTTTGACATAAATATAAATTTGCGATGTTACAGTGGACAACCAAAGGGATCTAGCTTTGGCAATCTATCTCTGCCACTCTCCCCCTTTTTGGCATCATCAGCAGTGAATTCATCATCATCTTCATCTCTGAGAATTGTGGTAGGGGCAACGCCAGTGGTCTTTAGCAGGTGGTCCTTGATGGCTTTAATGTCTGCTTGGGTATCTGTGTACCTAGCATCTACCATGTTTCTGATTTGAGCCATGTAGGTTTCATGTGTCTGATCTGCTAGTTTTCTATGAGCTATGATGATGGGGAAAACTGATTTCCATAGCTCACTAGCAATCTCTTCCTTTGATGGTTGACTTTTGGTAAGAACAACCAAGGATCCCAAAATTATCTTGACATCTGATTTGATGTCAGTAACAGAGATTTCAATGGATTATACTCTAGCCCTCAATTCTTGGTATTTTAACCCATCACCTAAATTAATAGGATCATCTGGATTCCTACCAGTGGTAGTTGTAACTGGTTCAGTCCTAGGACGTGAGTCCAAAGGATGAGAACCAGATGCCCCTTTGTCTTGGTTCTGGGGACTTCCAACTGATTTTGGGGACACTATTGTGGCCTCATCAGTTTTTGCCTTCAAGAAAGTCTTAGCTATGTAACCACTGTCCTGTTGTGAGACAATGGTCTCTACATCAGTAGTGGCTGCTTCACTTAAAAACTCACCTAGAGCTTCATTCAACTCTAGGGGTGTAACCTCCTCTATTTGTGGGATAGCTGATTGATTTTCCTCAGTCCTAGTCACTTGTTTAAGTATACTCTCATTGATGGGTGAAGGAGAGGAAATGAGATTGTCATGAGTTTTATTAATAGCCTCAAACAGTGGTCGCTGTAATGCCAGCGTTTCTCGAATAATAAAATAATATTATTTTATTCATAAAACGATTAATTAATTATTTAACAATAACATCTCATTAACAAGAAATACATTTTTGTTCATTAATAAACTAAATTATCTATTCACGTTATTTTTTGTGTCGAAAATAATAATAAACACCGCGTCGTAAGTAATAACATACTAGTAAACGACACTTATTCTTACAAATTTAATCACGACTAAAAATATATATATAACAAATATATAGTCCAAATGCTCGTTTTAATTCAGTCTACATTTATATAATTTATAGAATAATTATGCTATTGATTAAATGAGCCTAATTCATAAACGAGACCCGAGTCAGTGATAAGTTTGTATACGCAGTGCCCACCTAACCCACCCATCATAACCCTAACTATATAAACACATTACATCTTCTTCTTCTTCATTCAAACACAAACCCTAGCCCCCATAGTTCTTCCTCAACCCTCCTTCCTTATCTACTCATATTCTATACACACACACCATCACTGCCTTGCCTTGCTTGTATTCTGACCGCACCCCAAGCCACACGATCACCGGTAGAGGCGGCAGCCATGGAAGCAGGTCATCGATGGTCACCCCCAAACCTTCCTCCTATTGCCCCGTACTTCTTTCCCCTCTACAACAATGATGGAAGCCCAGACACCACCGAACCACCACTTTTGGCTTCATCTCCCTCCTCCCTGTAGCAGAGCCGGCCGACCACCACTTCTATGGTGGCGGCGGCGTGGTGACCCGGAAGCCCAAAAAGGGGGCAGAAGTATGGCGGCAGCGGGGTGGTGTTGTTGGAGCCCTAAATGGGTAAAGGAGGCGGTGCTAGGTGGCGATTGGGTGGTGTTTGGGGCAGGTTAAGCGTATGGCTGTGATTATTTCGGGCGGCTGCAGTACAGGGCCCGATCGGGGCTACATGTGGTTACTCGATGGTTAGCATGGTTCGGTGGGGTTTTTGGTCAGGTGTTCAGATCTGGTCCCGATTATGGTTGTTTGTAGTGGTTGACGGGGCAGAAGTGACGCGGCAGTGATGTTCGGTCATGGTGCAGAAAACGGACAGACCAAACCAGATCTGGTACTGATCTCATACAGCTCAGAATATGGTAGTTCGGACTGGTTGTGACTGCAGCAACATGGTGGATTATTTTGGGTCTTGACTACATGTCAGATCTGTTTTGGGGCCTCGGTCAACAACAGTTGACCATGTCAAACTGTTGGTCAACTTCAGTCAAGTTTGGTTCTGGTCAAAAGTCGGTCAACCAGTCAGATCCGTAGACTTTCAGTTCGAGGCACGAGCGGTTCGGTTCGTGAGCTTATTCATAGGAAGGTATAATGCGCCATGACTTTCGTTTAATTATTCCATTCTATGTTAGATCGTACATATTGATAAATTTATACATCACGAAAACTTAAGCGAACCGAACCGAATTATAATAAAGGTTATTTTTATTGTTAGCTTGGATGAATCGGTTAATGACGAGCTTATGTTCATACTTTTTAACAAAACATTAAACTTTATGTATATATATATATTATACTTATCATAACTTTTTGCTAACGTCATATAGTTTTAATTACTTGAACCGACTTGTGACTAAATGTTATTTTACTAATCTTTTGAATGAACTAAAAACGACTAACTTATAAGTAAACTTATATTATTAACAATATTATTCAAGTTTAATACTAGTCGACTTATTATTTGTTTTCGAGCCATCAAATAAAGAGTTACTTAATATATAAATGTTATTTGTCGAAAAGTATACTTTACTCGCTTATTATTGCTTTTAAAAGTTAAACCTTGTGTCATGCATTTATACATGATGTTTTGGGAAAATATAGACAACTTGAGTTGTCTAGTTTCTTGTAAAAACAGGGGAAACTCTGTCCAAATTTTATAAAAATATAAGAACCAAATCGGCCTTTCAAGTTTATAATTATATGTAGACGAGATTATGTTTTTACAAATAAATTCTAACTTTCAAATCATACGCCGTCAAAAAAAATAGAAATATTTATATTTATTAATAAGTACATATATATACTATCCAAGATACGAGACGAATTAACATTTGAGTCAAGCTACGTAAATGTTACTTCGTTATACAAAAATGTGTCTTTACCAATAACTTCAATAACTTATTTTTTTTTTCAATAACTATACATACGCATATATTTCCGAAAAAACCAAACGAAGTTACTATCGGTTCGTGAAGTTATACACATTAAGACACGTATTGCTTACAATACGAGTCTAGGTAGTTGAATCAACTATCTTTACAACCAAGAAACGAAACAAGCGTATTTGCATTAGAATTTAAGGCATCGTTTATTTGTAATAGGATACAAGAGTTCAATTAATCCAAGTTCAGACTTGTTGCTACTTGCTAGTACTTACACAGTGAATTTCAGGTGAGTTTACGTAACCATGTTTATGCAATTCTTTATACTTGAAACTTTATACTTAAGCAATTCTACATACATGTCTAGTTGTAAACTTTAATGCCTCATGACTTAGACAACTACTGTTAGACTTAAACTTCAACTTACATAATCATTAGCTATGGCCATGCCGGCCATACTCAATAATAGATCTATTGGATTGAAAATCCCACCTAGATTCGTTGACCATCTTTTATGGGGAGCGAGGGTGATTGTTATCGTTCCAACGTGATATTAAGGTGAACCGTGGATGACGGGATGGACCTAAACTTGTCGGAGGTTTGATTATGTGCATACTATACTTCATGTTTATTCATGTAGACTTAAACTTATGATAGACATATGAAATGCTAAACTTTTATTATTCTTAAACTTAATTGCTTGACATGGCTTATGTATTCTCACCAACTTCTAGTTGACCCCCCCCCCATATTTTCCAAATCAACAGGAAATACTGATGTTTGAATTCTAGAGCTTGCATGAGAAGATATTTGAAGTTTTAAGCTTTGTTTGATTATTGGATGTATTAGACTTCATTCAAGAAATTTAATGTAATTCAATACTGTAATGAAACAAAGGATTATTTAAACTTATGTATTACCATGAGCTACTGAACAATCATTCATACGTGCCACCTCGATGTTTCCGCCATCGGTTGGGGTGTTACAGTTGCATTGTTGGAACGACATGGGATGGTGAGGGTTGAGAAGTGAAAAGAGAAGTAGCCCTGGGAGAAGGTCTGATGATCATATGGTCAAGTGACTCATACGTATCATGATGTGTTACCCTTTGGCTTACAACATGATTCTTTTGTGAGGATTCATGAGGAGTTTGCTCAGGTTGAGATATATCCATCTGTTCTGAGGAAGTAACAATAGTGGTTTCTTGTTGCTTTTGTGTTGCACCAGGGTTTTCCTCTGGTATCTCATCTTCCAGAGGCCCCTTTTTGGGTTTAGTGGTGGTTTTTGTGGATGGACGTTTTCTTTTGGAGCTGGCTGGTGTGGGTTTCACAATACTGGATGTAGTGCCATGATCACCAGGGGCAGTGGGCTCAACAACAGAGGTTTGGACAACAGTTGTTGTCTTAGTCCTCTTGGTTTGTGTTTTGGAAACTTTTGACACTTTTTCTTGGGTGTTTGAACCCAACATTCTTGTGAAAGTTTCATCAGTTAGATTCTTCATTTGAAAAGACTTACCCTGTTTGAAATCTTTTTCAAGTAAAACCTTTTGAAGGATTACACTTAAAATTCTTGGGTAAATCAGAAAAGCATTATTAGACCCAGACTTTATGGCCTTCACATTTGATACTAACTCCAAAAACAGGCACTGGGATAGATTGAAGTCAGATTCTGACAACATAGCATATCCCAAGTACTGAATCCTCAATGTGATTTCATTGAAGGAAATGGACTTAGCAGAGACACAGAGAAGAAGGGTATGAAAGAAAAATTTCATGACTGGTGGGAAAAACTTTTTGAAAAGAGTTGACCCAGTCATTTGTGCATCATAACATCTTTCCTAAAACTCTGTGTGAAGATCAGCCTTAGGAAAAGAGTCGTTACCTGACAGGTCATTCAGTGAGAAGGTTATGAATATCAGTTGGTGGGTAATGGCGACATTTGTCTCTCCAATTTTTGTTATGATGGTTGTAGGCTTTTTGTCTTGTATAAGAAACTCAGCATTTAAGCAAAATTCTTGGAGGGTATCGAGATAAATGGGAGCACTAGCGGTTAAGATTGTTAGGTATTTGGAATTGAGGATGATGTCGATGGTGGTATGGAATGGAACGTTTTCATCTGTTTTAACCAGATATGGAGATAATTGTGGGTGGCTTTGGCTTTAAGATCCATTGTAATGGATTTCGAGTGTGAGGATGAGAGGAATTAGTGTGAAGGTTTGAGGTTGAAGAAGGCGGTTTCAGTATTTTGAATACAATGAGACAGTGTAACAACTGTTGTGGTAAAACAAGGTTTTTATAGGCTCTGGTGAAATCGCTGACGTGGGAAACATCTGGTGGCATACAGCTGTTGCCAAAGGTCTGATGCAAACATCTATTGTCTTACCAAAGTGCTGATGCTAACAGCACTTGGGGTTTTTTTTATGTAGATATATATATATATATATATATATATATATATATAGACATATAAAATGAAACAGTTTTTTTATCTGATCAGAGGTTTGAAGCAGATTTTTCAACTAACAGTGGATAGAATGGATGAAACAGTGGTTGTTTTATCCTTAACAGATTTTTTAACCAAAATGCTATTTTTAAGGATGAATTTTTATTTTCTGAAACATTTTAATGTTTTAGTTAAAACATTTTTGTTGTTTAGTCCATGTTTTGCATACCAATTCTAGAAATCAGATTTGTAAAGGTGGACGTGTCTAAAGCTTTTGTCTACACATCTGCCAACTGATCCTCTATTGGAACATGGTGCAGAGAAATCAAACCTTTTTCATGGCTATCTCTGACAAAGTGATGTCTGATGTCTATGTGCTTTGTGGTTGAATGAGAGATTGGATTTTTGATGATATTTTCAGCAGCTTGACTATCCAACATGAGTGGAGTCTTTAGTGCAGTTATCCCAAAATCCAGCAGTTGATTTTGAAGCCACATAAGTTGGGCTGTACAACTTGCAGCAGCAATGTATTCATCCTCTGTTGTTGAAGTTGAAACAGTTGCTTGCTTTTTGCTTTGCCAAGAGACTAAGGCATTCCCTAGAAACTGGCACCCTCCTGATGTAGACTTCCTTGTGGTGTGGCAGCCAGCAAAATCACTATCTAAATAACCTGAAAACTCAATGTTTCCATTAGCAGAATACCAGATACCAAGTGTCGGAGCACCTTTTAGATATCCGAATATCCTTTTCACAGCAATAAGGTTTGACTTTCTAGGTGAAGCCTGGGATCTTGCACAAACACAAGTGGAAAACATAATGTCTGGCCTAGATGCAGTTAAGTACAATAAAGACCCAATCATGCATCTGTAATGTGTCTAGTCAACCAGTTCATCCTTGTCATTAATAGTGAGTAGCTTGACTGTACTCATGGGTGTACTACATGGACTGTATTCATCTCAAATCTAGTTAACAAATTTTTTTACATATTTGTTTTGATGAATGAATGTGCCATTTTGCAGCTGCTTCACTTGGAGACCAAGGAAGCACTGAAGTTCACCTATAGCACTCATTTCAAACTCTGCTGTCATGAGTTCCCTAAACTCTTCACACATTTTGTTACATGTGGAACCAAAAATGATGTCATCCACATATATTTGAAAAATCATTAAGTCTTTCCCTCTCCATTTTAAAAATAAGGTTTTATCAATTTTACCTATTGTGAAACAATGGATAAGAGAAAGGTGGAAAGAGTTTCATACCAAGCCCTAGGTGCTTGTTTTAATCCATACAAAGCTTTGTTAAGCTTGTATACATAATCAGGAAGGAATGTGTCTTCAAAACCAGGTGGTTGACATACATAGACCTCCTCCTGAATTTTGCCATAGAGGAATGCACATTTGAGGTCCATCTGATACACCTTGATGTTGTGGTTGATAGCAAAGGCTAGGAAGAGTCTGATAGCTTCTAGCCTAGCTACAGGAGCAAAGGTTTCATCATAGTCTATCCCCTCTTCTTGTCTGAAGCCTTGAACCACAAGCCTGGCTTTGTTCTTGACAACTATACCCCTTTCATCAGTTTTGTTTTTGAAGACCCATTTTGTGCCAATTGGACAAACATCCTTTGGCAATGGTACAAGTTCCCATACTTGTTGTCTTTTAAACTGAATGAGCTCTTCTTGCATGGCTTCTACCCAACTGTTGTCTTTTAGTGCCTCTTGGTACTTGATAGGTTGTGTGAGAGATAGAAAGTCTACAAAAAGACAGATGTTTGAGGATTGGCTTCTTGTGAGCACACCCTCTCTGATGTTGCCAATGATTTGTCTGGTGGATGAGATCTCAGGTAGATTAGATCTCCCTGATATGGTATGATTGCATTTTGAGGTGAAGGACGGAGGTTTGGTGACTCTGTTGATGTAACATCTGTTTGCACTTCTGTAGTACCAACAGATGTTTGAAATGGAGGTGGCGGAATGGGTCCAAGTGGTGTGAGACTGGACTGACTTTTGTCAACAGAGTTTGAACTTTTGTCAACAGATGTTTGAGCAGTGGATGAAATTGGTGAAGCAGTGGTTTAAGGGTAAGACTGGCCAACAGTGGCTGACTCAGCTGTGGCAGAGTTTTGACAGGTGTTTTGAACAGCTGCTTCCCCTGATGCAGAATAGACTTTATAGTGATTTGGAATCACCACATCTGTTCTGTAATCTTGCTGTGGAGATTGTGGAATACCCGCACTGTTAGTTTTGACAGTAATATCTTTAAATTTGAATTTATCTAAATCAAACAACTCAGCAAGATTTGCTGGGTTTTTTAAGGATGAAAGTTGATTGAACTTTACATTCCGAGTTTCTTTTATTGTCCTGGTCCTTATGTAAAACACTTTATAGGCCTTGGCAGTAGAAGAATATCCTAGAAAATATCCATAATCTACTTTGGCTGCAAATTTTGAGATGGAATCTTTAAGATTTAAAATGAAACATGGGCAGCCAAAGATTTTAAAAAATGAGATGAGTGGTTTGATTTTGAACAAAATTTCATAAGCAGTCTTTTGATGTCTTGGGTTGATTAAAACTCTATTTTGAACATAGCAAGCAGTGTTTACAGCTTCTGCCCAGAAGGACAGTGGCAAACCAGAATCTGCTAGCATGGTTCTTGCAGCTTCAATAAGAGTTCTATTTTTCCTCTCAACCACGCCATTTTGCTCAGGTGTTCTTGGGATGCTGTACTGCCTCACAATCTCTTTTGACACACAGAAATCATCCAATTCCTTATTTTTAAACTCTGTTCTATTATCACTTCTAAAGACTTTTACTGGCAAGTCATATTGGTTTTCAACTTTGGTAACAAAGTCCTTCAAGATACCTGCAGTCTCATCCTTAGAGTGTAAAAAGTAAGTCCATCTAAACCTAGAAAAATCATCAACTATGACAAGACAAAATCTCTTTCTTCTTAGACTCATGATTTTAACGGGGCCAAACAAGTCCATGTGCAACAATTGTAGACATTGTCTTGTTTTGGACTCATCAATGGATTTGTGAGAGCTTTTATGTTGTTTCCCTTTTAAGCAGGAAACACAATGCTCATCACATTTAAATTCTTTTGATGGAAGGCCTCTGACAAGGCTTTGTTTGGAGAGTGAGTTGATAGTTTGAAGGTTGGTGTGACCCAGTCTCCTATGCCACAATTCTGTCTCTTTTGTGGAGGCAGCAGAAAACAGACAGACATTTTCCATAGGATTGTCCTTCAACATATCAATTACATACACATTGCCACTTCTATGAGCAACAAGTTGTGCTTTGCTCTCAGCAATGATGGTGTCAATCTTTTTCACTACTTCTGGCCAATAATCTTACAAGTTTTCTTAGTAAAGAATGAGCTATAACCTTTGTCACTCATTTGTGATACACTAAGAAGATTAAATTTAAGATTATCAATATGATTGACATTTTCAAACTTGAGTTTCCCTGCCTGAACAGTCCCTGAACCCAACACCTTACCTTTTGAATCATTACCAAAGGATATATCACCCCCTCCATGAGCTAAGAAGTCCAGAAGAAGGGCACTATATCATGTCATATGCCTGGAGCCTCCACAATCTACATACCAAAGACTATCTAAACAGGCAGAAGCTCCCTGCATATCAGTAATGAATTAGTTTTGGTGAGTGTCCAAAGCCAAGTTTGCTTTGGATGGGTCCACAGACTTTTCAGCCTCAAGCTTAAGAAAGGTGATGAGTGGTTTGAACTAATTTTTGAATCAAGTTCAACAACTGTTGCTGACCATTTGCCAGTTCTTGGATGTCAACACTTGGTGCAACAGTTGTTTGATCACTTCCTGACAGATGATAGTACCTATAGGGATTGCTGTTCACTCTTGGTTTAGAAGGCCTCTTGGGTTCTTCATAAACATGTGACAGATTATGACAAGGTGGTTGTCCATGTCCTCTTGGGTGCTTGTTGGTGGGTGGAGCATCTGTTACTTGAACATCCCTGGAAGCAGATGTTTCTAGATTTTTGGTAACAGATGTTTGGACTGGAGCAAAAGTCTATTTGGGTTTTCATTTTGAAGTACTCACCACTTGATTTGTAAGAGTTTTAGCCTTGTACTCTTGTATTTTGACATCAAAATTTTTGAGATACAGACACTCTCTGGTTTTGTGATTCTTTTTACCACATATTGAGCATGTGGTCTTAGAATCACACACACTTGTTCCTTTGTTGATATCATATGCTTTTAGAAGATAACAGTTTTTAGTAACATAATTCTTCTTTTCACAGAAATCACAGAACAAGTGAACAAACTTTTCTTTCCTTTTCCCTTTTTCAGTCTTCTTTTCAACAGATGTTTGATCATCTGCTGGAAGATCTATCAAGGGAATGACCTTTTTCTGTGGTGCTTTCTTACGATCAGGGGTTTTGAAGTCAACTGGTTTGAAATTTTCAAGAGTACCACACTCATCAGACCAAGTAGGTTTAAATTCATATTTTTCAAGTTCAGTGAATGATGAGGAACCTTCTGGTTTTTTCAAGAACAATTATCTTGCCATTAGGTTCAGTGATTTTAATCTCTTGACCCTTCAAATTAGTTGGTACTACCTCAACTAACTTTTGATCCCTTTTGTCAGTGTTTTCAAAAGCTGGAGCAGTGGTTTCAAAACCAAAACCAAACTTCACATGACTTTTGGTTTGTTTGTTGAGGAGCATCTCAAAACCTTTGCATGATTCCACCCATTTTTCACATTCAACTTGGGTGGCCTCAAGCTCCTTTTACAACTATGATATTTAGTTATCATAGTTTGGAGCTGGTCTTTAGTTATAGTTGCTTCATGTTTTAGACTGCTTATTTCAGATTCTTTATCAGTAAATTTTGATTTTAACTCTTTAGAAAGTTTTTCAAATTGAACTTCATCATCTAAAACTTTCTTCCTAAGGTTTTAATTCACCTCTTTAATGTTAGCAAATGCTATTACACATATGTCTGAACACAAATCTTTAAGGATTTGAGGAGATACCTTAGCAGCAGCCATCAATGCACAATCACACTTGCACTCACAATCATCCGATGCACTCCAGGGATCTGAGAGATTCACAACCTCTTCTTCAGATTTTGTATCTGCAATTAATTCATCAACAATATCATTAGTCACAACATCAGATTCAGTTACCACATCCTCAGATTCAACCTCTTCAACCATAGCCATGAAACAAAAGTTTTCTTGTTCATTTTTAGCTTTGTCTACAAGAGCAAAATTCTCATCTGATAGCTCTTCTGGTACACTGCTCCAGTCAACAAAGCCTTGAGTGAAGAAACTCTGTTGACTGGTCTCTACAGGGGCAGAAGGTGGAGCAACAGTCATTGGCATTTGTGCCTCAGCAACAGGTGTTTGCACATAGTGGATCTGAGGGACAGTGGTTTGGACAAACTGGACAGGAACAGTGTTTGAGGACTGCGCAAAATGAGCAGTGTTTTGCACATTTGGTCCAGTGGTATTATGGAAAACTTGATAAGTGTTGGTCTGTGGCCTATAATTTGGATAGGTAATCATAGGTGTACCATGTTGACTCCTACATTCCCTAGCAAAATGACCAAATCTATGACATTTATAACACTAAATCTTTGATTTATCCAACCCCACTTTTGACCTGCCAGTTAACCCTGGAAACCTTCTCCCAGTTTTCTTGTAAAAATTGTTAGTTCTTACACTGAGAAGGGCCAATTGGTGCATAATGTCCATTTCTTCCAGATCATCAAGGTCAAAGTATTTTAAGTCATCATACTCAAAGGATATGTTATCAGATGCCTGGATATCACCATCACTTGCTGTAAAAGCATAGTTTGGTGAATAAGAATCAGAGTTAAAACCTGAGTTAAAACATGAAGTTATGTCAATGAAATGATCATAACTCTGATCCTTATTATTACCAGGCACCTCATCATGACCCAAAAGTGTTGTGTTACCAAATACATAGTCATCAGACACACACTTTTCCAGAGTCCTGGAGCTTCTTTTTCTGGTTAAGCTCTCTCTCATAGGTCAAGAGCTTACCATGAAGCTGGGTCAGTGATAGGTCCTTGAATCCAATTGAGTTTCTCATAACTATAGCAATAGTGTCCCATTTATCTGGTAGTGATCTTATAAACCTATGGTTCAATGTTGAATATGGGTAAGTTAGACCAACCAGTTTTAGTTCACTAATGAGATAGTTAAACCTCTCAAATTGTTGAGTTAGTGACTATCCCATAACATGACTGAATGTTTCATATTGTTGGTTAAGTATTTCACGGTTGTTTTCAATAACCTCTCAGTCCCACCAAATTGCTCTTTCAGTGCATCCCACAACTCCTTTGCACTGTTACGGTGTAACAGCCCAGCATAGATATCATTTGGTAGAGCCATGGCCTCAATACTGAAGGCCTTGGCATCTAACTCAATCTTTTGAAAATCCTGGTCGGAGTAGTTTTCAAGTTTCTTAGGCTCTTGAACCTTGGGATCTTCGGTACTCGGCACCATCGGAACATGTGGTCCGAAGATAACCGACTTCCAACACCCAGTGTTCTGTTGAGCTAGAACATGGCTCATCTGACATTGCCAGCTATTGTATTCAGATCTGACAAGCATCGGTGGCTTGTTGTTCGTGCCAGTGTTGTGTGGATTGTGATTGATTGAAGCCATTCTCTGATTGTTTCAAAACAAAGTCTGTTTAAAAACGGTTGAAACGAAAATAAACTATTACTCTGTTTTCAATCCGACAAACAAACGATATCAATAATTGTGAGCTGATCTGTTTATATTAAATTGATTGGTTAGATCGAATTTAATTGACCAAGCTCTGATACCAATTGTTAGGATCTGAGGTTGATTGTTTTGATTGTTTAAGTAAATAAGTAATGAAAGAAGTGAATTATAATTGGAAAGTGCAGCGGAATAATAAACTATTAATCAAAACAAGAGAATAAATGTTTTTCAATCGAAAGCTTTCATTTATCAAATGATTACAATCATTAGTACAAGTACTCCCCTTCAGTCTAATCACTCTGTGATTTGTTTGTCTTTAGAGAATGTTGAGTGATGAATAGAACAGTACAAGCACTATTCTATTTATAGACAAATCTAAACCACTGATGATCTAAGCTGACGTCACCTAAGACAGTGACCTCTAACATAATAACAAACATATTTGTTGTATACAAACTACTATTACATTGTAAAGCTCTGAAAGGTAAACTGCTGTTGGGAAAGCTCTAATGGTCTTGTATCATCTGTTGGAGCCTAAGTGCTGTTGGCTCCAACAGACCTTTAGTCTTCAGCACTTTGATCAGCACTTGTTCTTCGTCAGACCTTTGGTCAGCAGTTGTTCTCTAGCAGTTGTTATCCAACAGTCTTTTGCAGCAGCAGTTGTTCCAACAGTTGTTAAGGTACAGCAGATGTTAGGGTCAGCAGCCTTTTGGGGAAAGTATCTTGTAAATGCTGTTTATTGCTAAGGATCAATTTAGTAGTATATTTTGGCTTTCCAATCTTCAGTTCTTCTCCAGGTCAGCAGATCCAACATTGATGCTTAGGATTTAGTTGTTGATTGTTTCAGGGGGGAGAATATATCAAAATCTAGGTTTAAAACATGTCAGATTACTTGATTGATTGTTTAAAACTGGATGAACCCTAGATTTTAATAAAAACAATCTAAAACTAAATAAATGTTACAATTGATTGATGAGGATGATTAATAGGTCATATTAGATCATAATCAAATGAAAATTACATGTTAAGATGGACTAATTTGACTTGTTCATAGGGTCGAATGTGGATTTAAGGTCGAATGTACATTTTTAAACAGATTTTTCACATTCAATCCTTATTTTTCACATTCGAACCTTGGAAAATCTTCATTCGAACCCCCGATGGGTCGAATGTGGACTTTCCAAAACCAAATTTTAATTTTGCAAATTCTGTTCGTTTCTAATGAATTTTCATGTTTCGTTTTTGCAGAATTTCAAATGGCAGAACCACAAGACACGGATATACCAGCTGGATCTTCTGGAAAAGCTGCTGGAAAGAAACCAGAAGAAGAATTGTCGTTTGAAGAAGCCCACAACTGTTGTGCATTTCTTGGTGAGGTCAAGAAACACACAGAATTCTCTGGCATCGTAGAGTTTCTAAATAGAAGGAGAGTCGTTGATGCAATAGCTACACCAGCCATTATCTATAAGGATCATCAAGTGGACTTCTGAAAGAATGCGAAGATGGATTTTTGGGATAATCAAACAGCTATAGTAAGCAATATTCAGGGACAACTTGCTATCGTTACTGAGAGTGATATTTGGAAAGCTTTGAGACTGAAAGAAGAGCCGACAGATCCTAGAAGTTTGTCCTGGATTGAACAGAGAAAATGCTTTCTCCGCATGAAGTATAACAGACCTATCACAGATGGAGCTTTACATAAAGGAAAACTGTGCCCACAGTTTAAGTATCTATCTCATGTAATGTTACACGTTTTTGGATCCGTTAGTGGTGGTTATGACGTTATGAGGATGAGCATCAGTTCATTAATTGTTGCTCTAGTACTGAACAAGCCGTTTAATGTGTCGGGAATGATATTGGACCACATGCTTGAAGCTCTGAAAGGTTTGAAGCACAAGAAGTTCTTGTTATATCCCCGATTCCTACAGATGATATTTGATTAGAAGTATAAGGAGCTGAGAAAAGATCCTACACAGATTCTAGTCCAAGATCATATGAGTCTGAACACTTTGATCAGAATGAAAGGATACAAAGGGGTTCCTAAGAATGAAAGACGACCTCACAAGAATTTGTTTGGGCATTTGATTAATCCAGATTATAAGGATCCGGGTGTGGATAAGGCTAGAAATGCTAATAGTGAATCATATAATGATGATCTTTTATTTCACGTCAATCCAGAAGCAAAGAGGAAGAGACAAGTGGTTAATGTTGGTGCAAAGAATGGCAAAGGGAAAGGTAAGGAAAAGGAGGTTGAGGATGAACAACCAAAGAAAACATCAAGGAGAAAGGAAAGCGTAGCAAGAAAGGGGACTATGCTAGTTGATGAGGAGTCTACCGATTCTGAGGAGACTCAAGAAGAAGAAAGATGGGATTCAGGTGAAGAGATTGTAAAACAAACCAAGCCCATGGCCACTGTGGTTGGTGAGTCTGAAAGTCTCAACCAAACCTTAGAGGAATAGAGATAGAAGAGTCTGATTGTAATGGATGATATAGATCTGGGTCTTGGTATTGGTGAACAAGATTTCAGTGGATCTCCGATGGTGGGTGAGAAACAAAAGAAGCCCAAATACAAAACCATGTCTAAGAAAGATGATAAAGAGAATCCTAAGAAGAGACAGGCGAAAGAAGTTGAGATCTTAATTGCAGGAAAGAAAGTTCCTGAAGTGTCTAGTTCTAAACCTGCTACACCCATGACATCCCTGGTTGCTAAAAAGATGAAGAAATCAGCAGCTGGAAAGAATGTTGATACTTCTGCTGATTTTGATGCTGCTATGGAAAGAGTTTTGAATAAGTTCAAGAAAAAGACTCCTATTGTTGAGGCTTCAACACCACAGGTTACTATATCAAGTGATGTGATGAATGCAGTTAACCAGAAGCTCGCAGAAATGATAAAAGTTATTAACCAGCAACATCAAGAAATAGAACAGTTGAGAAAGAATGATAAAAAGATGTTGGATATTGTTGAATCTTCATAAGAGAGTCAAGAAGAATTGGAAGCAAAGATCAAACAACTTCAGGAAGAAAATCAGAAGTTGTTAACTCATGAACAGAGAAATACAAGAAGATACATCGCTTTGAGACTCGAGAACAAACAAGTGAAGAAAGATAATAAGAATTTAAGGAAACTTATTGATGATCTATACTCGAAAGCTCCACAGTTGAAAGCTGGAGAGGAAGATAAAGAGTCTGAAGAAGAACAAGTTGATTTCGAACCGTCTGAATCCGAAGAAGAAGAAGAAGAAGAAGAAGAAGAAGAAGAAGATGATGAGGAATTAGAACAGGATGCCAGTGATGCTCCTGAGATGAAGGATGATGATGATAAAGATGGTTCTGGAGATGATTCTGGAGATAACAATCTGCAGATGATGATGATACAGATAAGTATAAGTGTGAAAAGAGAGATTATAGTAAAGATGCAGGAGAATCAAGCTCGAAAGCTCCTAGTGGTAACACTGATGATGATAATATTTTCTGGAATGAAAAGATCAGATCTTTATCAGATGAAGACAAGAAGTTATATCGTCAAAAGTTGACTAAGAAAGTCTGGACGATTGAGCTTACAGTAAAGTTTCCAGAGATATTTGAGTCGGATGATATGAGATTTGCACTTGAGTATAATGATCCTGATCTTGAAGATGGTGAATTTTCTATAGCCATATCTAAAGAGATACTTGAAGAAGTTGGTAAATCTCTTGAAGAATTGAAGAGTGACAATCAAATTCCTAATATTCCTGAGAAAGAAGCAGGAAATCACTCTAATGATAGAGATGCACCAGTATTTGAAGATGTTAAGATTGAGGATATTACCAGTGAGGAATATCCATAGTATTTTAAAGACAAACAGGATGATGCTTTTCCTGAATTTTCTGAAGAATTGTTGAATCAAGCTGAGAAACTTGCACGACAGAAGAGTAAGACATTCGTTGATAAAGTCTTCAAGAATTCAGAAAGTCAGAAACCGAATGTTGAACACTCTGATGATCTGAAAAGTTTTTTGAGAAATTTGAAAGAAAAAGAAGCCAACCGACCAAATACAGAGATTCAGGGAGGTTTCTACAAATTTCACAACGAATTGTTCAAAGGAAGAGCTCTCGGTTGGAAATACCCGAGACAGCTAAGGTGTGTTGCTGTAAAATGGGAGAAGGGAATTCTGTATTTCAACAGATTCCATGATATCAAAACACTACCTTACTGGGCTGTACGCGACGTCTGCTATCATACTTTGTCAGGAGCAACTATGAACAATGATGTAGTTGGCTATTTCGCAGATCGCATGGCAAGAGAGAGTAGAACGAAATGGGATGTGTTCACTCTGTAGTATCCTAAAAGGATAGTTTACAAAAAGAAGAAAGATCCGATTACTGGGATGAACAAGTTGACTTTGAAGTATAAACCACCGACCGTACTGAAACATATTCCTTTGATGCCGATTCCACAACACTTTTCTAAAGAATTCATGTGGTTGTACTATGATTGAAGACCGCAGAAGCTGTTATCTTGGTGATGGATAGAAGAAATGAGCTTAAGAAGATTCACATTTTTATCCGATGTGGTTGATCAATTTCTCACATGAAGACATCATTATGCTGTATTACAACCCAATCTACTGTGAAGAGAAGGATAGCGAACAAGCTCTGAAATACCAACGTGTGGTATGCTTGTGTTTCGCTTGGGATGTCAATGCGGGATGTGACTACGATAAGATGCTGGGAAAGTTTGTGAAGATTACGAAAGAAAAGAAGAAACCTAAACAAACTTTTGAACCAGTTATGACTAAGGAGCAGAAGACGTTATTGCGCATCAAGCTAATGAATAAACAGATGGATGAAGCGCGAAGGCAATCCAAGCAATAGTCGAGGGGGAGTTTGTTGATGCACGTTTTGCGACTAATGCTATTGGATTGTACATTATAATTTGTTTTGTCAAAGTCGTGGGGTCGAAGGTGGATATTTGGAAGGTCGAATGTGGCTTATGTGGGTCGAAGGTGAAGAATACAGGACGAACATGGAAGACTAAAGATCATTTTGCTGATTCGACCATTTGGAGGGTCGAACCTGCACATTCGACCCTTACAGGGGGCGAATGTGCAGGCCTATATATAGTTTGATTTCATTTTTCAAGTTAACTTTTTGTCATTTCGTGTCTGGTTCGACCTATTATTCTCTCTAGGTGTTTTTGAAACTTCTGAAACTAAGATATTACATTGTAAACATCATTGTAAAGCTTTTATCAACTTGTTTATTAATGAAATGGATGTTAAAAGGTGAATTGCGTGTTTTGATTACATTACTATCATTTCGTAACTGATTTAGGGATTCCGCACCTAAATTGGTAGACTTGTATAATCAACTAACTTGTTTTTATCAAATCGATCCTCTACAGTATTGTCGTCATTTTGAGTTTTCAAACCTTCACCACCCCTTTATAGTTTTTCTGTTGAATGTATTGGAGTATTACAGGGTTTCTGTTGAATGTATTGGACTATGATCCTACCCTTTTGATGTTTCGGCGTTTCTTTCATTTGGGTAAAAATGGTGATTGGTACACCTTTGAAACCTCCTAAGTTGATATTTGTTTGATTTCTTCACATGTTACTATGGTTGGTGTGTGGAAAACAAATTTTTTCTAGGTTTCAGAATCAATCCTTCCGTTTAAACTATTTTGGAGGCATCCTGATGCTGTCTTGAATGAGATGGAACCATTTGAGTCAGAGTTGGATAATTTCTTGAAGCCCTTCGAGCATGTCCTTCAAGGCTTCGCCCCTTTACTGAACCTTTTTTAGTTTTATCTGGGATTAGTATCTGTTGGGATAAACAGGATAGAGATTCCAATTAGGAATTCGTTGGGGCCCTTAGGAACAGGCTTTCCATGTACCGGTTCCTTTGAGGGTTGGTCAGGGTAGGCTATTTTTTGTTGTTAACTCTGTTTTCCTAGTTTTGCTTGGTCCTTATGTTTTTGTTTTTCTTGTTCTTGCTGTGGCACCCCAGGAAAATCCCTCATCGGCCGTGGCCAGGAGAGATCCTTGGTTCATAAGTAATATTCTGCCTCTTAAATCACCAACGCTTTTTGGGGCTTCATGTTCGTGGATGAGAGGAGAACTCCACACTTAAGCGTGCTCAGGTGGGAGCAATTCCAGGATGGGTGACTTCCTGGGAAGTCTCCACCGGGGCACCCAAAAATAAATCCGTGAGCTCTGGGTGGGCAAAGCGGAAAATATTGGTGGTGAGAGGGGCCGGATGTTACAGATGGTATCAGAGCCACTCCTGTGCCGTTCGGGATGGTGGGTGCACACCTTATCAGGGACGATGAGACTCTAACGGGGGGTGAATGTGACACCCCAGGAAAATCCCACATCGGCCGTGGCCAGGAGAGATCCTTGGTTCGTAAGTAATATAATGCCTCTTAAATCACCAACGCGTTTTGGGGCTTAATGTTCGTGGATGAGAGGAGAACTCCACAGTTAAGCGTGCTCAGGTGGGAGCAATTCCAGGATGGGTGACTTCCTGGGAAGTCTCCACCGGGGCACCCAAAAACAAATCCGTGAGCTCTGGGTGGGCAAGGCGGACAATATTGGTGGTGAGAGGGGTCGGATGTTACACTTGCAGTCATGTTTGCGTTGGATTTTACTAAGAGTGATGATGTGTCAGATGTTGTTTTTGAGGATACTGAGGCTGTTCAAGGGGAGGATGCACTAGTAAAGTATGAAAAGTGTAGGTTTGATGGTGTGAACTATGTTAATGTTCCGAATGTGAAAGGGTTTTCAAAGCCTAGTTCTTCTAAGGATTCTACTAGGCGTTCAAGCCGAAGGTTGTTGAAGGATGCTAAATAGGCAAGTGTGTCTGAGGCTGTGAATGTGAGTGACGAGATTAAAGATTCTGAAGATGATAAGGATGCGCGGGTTCAAGTTGAGGTTGCCGAGAAGTTTCCGAGTGTTGTGGCAAAGAAGGGAAAGGGAAAGAAGGTTGTTGGTGCCAAGGTTAATGTTTTAAAGAATGCCGAAGGTTCTACAAGTGTTGAAGGTGAAGGAGTTTATGCTCCTGGGTGGAATGTGAAGGTTAATGATAACTTTATATCGTCTGCTGTGTGTGAAGATGTTTTAGCTCATCTTGCTCCTCCTGGTGTGAAGGATACCTTGGAAGCTATGGATGATGATGTTTTTCTTTCCAAGATGGTGATGGGAGCCTGCAATCTTGCAGCCATGCTTCCAGAGGGTGTGAGCAGGTTTAGAAAGAGAACGGCTGAGTATCAAGAGATTGTAAAGAAGAAGAAGGAGATGAAAGCTTCCTTTGCTTCCTTGCAGAAAAATGCCTTGGAGTATGCTGAAAAAGAAAAAAAACCCTTACTGGTCTTATTGATGAACTCAAGAAGGCTCATGAAGCAGAGGCTACAAAATGTGACGCTGTGAGGGTTGAGGTTGAAAGAGATAGGGCTGCTTTGGAGGTTGAGAAGGAGAAGGGAAGGTTGGAAGCTTCACTTGCCCAGGCTTTAGCAGATAACAAGTGGTTGATTCAGAGTGAGTTTCAGTAGGTGGTTACATACCTTCTCCATTCAGCTGAATTTAACTCTGCATTGGGAGAGCTTTACACCAAGCTGCTCATTCATGGGAAGCATGCAGGTTATATGGCCGGGTTTAAGGCACATGATGCTGGACATGATTTGGAGCAGTCTCCCCTTTATCAGCACAACTCTATGGATGTTTTTAAAGATCATGTCATGAAGATGGAACACTTGACATATCTATATGTCACTAAAGTGTCATCTTTTATGGTAAACCTTTGTAGGATTTGAAGCAGCCGAAACCTTCAGGCCTGAACGAGGCAGTTTGTGCTGAGCTACTTGAAGCTTTTTCCAAGAAGAGGTTCTATTCAGGTGATAGTGAGGAGACCCTGGATGTTGATGAAGGAGGTCTGAAGGATGCTAGCCTGGGTGCTTTGGAGGTTGGTGGTGATGGTGCTGGGAAGAAAATCAAGAAAGCAAAGAAAGCAAAGATGGCTAAGATTATTGAGACTGTTGCTGCAGAGACTGAAGCTTTTAAGCTATCTGCTTCGGGTAGTGCAGCTTAAGTAGTTTATGCTTTCTTATTCGTAGCTTTATGATGGAAAGGGTTTGGAATGGGAGTTTAAGTGTTTAAATGTTAAACACGAAGATTGGATGTATTTTGTATGCGCTTAGGATCATCAAATCTACAAAGATATTAATCAAACAAGTTTGATTCAGGTGCGGAATCCCTGAATCAATCACAAAATGATAATCAAACAATCAAAACACAGAAATCATCTTTCAAAGCTTTTTCTCATTCATAAACAACTTGAATTACACGTTTTAATAATGTTTACAATCAAATCTAACGTGAAAATAAGTTGACACAAACACTAGGGAGAGACACAAAACAGGAGGGAATAAAAATGACCAACAACTAACTTTCAAAAAGAGCTTAACCTATTTATAGGCCTGCACATTCGCCCATATTGCTTGGTCGAATGTGTAGGTTCGCCCAAACACCATGGTCGAACCAAGCCTTACATAAACATCTAAACTACATTCGCACTCCTATCTCTCCTTCGCACCATTAATCTTCCTTCGCACCTTTGAAATCTTTCATTCGCCCACTTTTATCTCCTTCGCCCGTTCGACAAACAACAAAAACACATGTTAATTGTAATCCAAAGCATTAGTCGCACACAATGCATCTACAAACTCCCCCTCGACTATTGCTTGGATTGTTTACGCTCTTGGTCCATTATCTTGTTCATAAGCTTTATGCGCAGTTGTTTCTTCTGTTCTAACGTCATCACCGGTTCAAATACTTGTTTCGGCTTTTTCTTCTTCACTTTAGGAAGCTCTTGAACTTTAACAAACTTTCCAAGCTTCTTATCGTAGTCGCATCCGGCATTAATGTCATGAGCAAAGCACAGAAATACCACACGCTGGTATTTACTTGCTTGTTCAGCATCTTTCACATCACTGAATATAGGATTATAATACAACATAATTATATCCTCATGTGAACAATTCACCAACCACATAGGATCAAATATGTGTATTTTCTTGAAACTCTTTTCACTATCCTTCAACACAATCACAGCCTCTACAATCTTCCAATCATAATACCACCAGATAAAGTCTTTTGTAAAGTGTTGAGGAATCTGCAACAATGGAATATGTTTCAACACTTTCGGTGGTTTGTACTTTAGAGTCACCTTGGGCAAACCAGTAATAGAATCAATGTCTTTCTTGTGAACAATCCGCTTCGGATACTGAGGTGCAAAGAGATTCCATTTCGTCCTACTTTCCCTTGCCATTTTATCAGCAAAAGAGGCAATGTGATCATTTGACGATCCAGTCAACTTATGATGACAAATATCACGAATAGCCCAGTATGGGAGAGTCTTCAAATCATGAAATCTATCAACATAGAGTATCTCCTTCTCCCACTTCACGGCAACACACTTCAACTGCTTTATAAACTTCCAACCCAACGCCTTTCCTTTAAACATTTCGTTGTGGAGTTTATAAAAGCTACCCTGAATCTCTACTTTCGGACGATTGTGTTGGGTCTGCTGACCTGGAGAAGAACAGATGATTAGAAAGCCAAAATATGCTAACAGTTGATCCTTTTAATAAACAGTCTTTACAACTTACATCTCCCAAAAGACTGCTGACTCTAACAACTGTTCTATCCAAACAACTGATATGACAACTGCTGCTACAAAGGACTGCTGAATAAACAACTGATGAAGAACAACTGCTGACCAAAGGTCTGATGAAGAACAACTGCTGATTCAAGTACTGAAGACTAAAGCACTGCTGGAACCAACAGCACTTAGGCTCCAGCAGAGGATACAAGACCATCAGAGTTTTCCTACAACAGCTGTTTACTATCAGTGCTTTCAATGTAACGGTAGTTTGTAATAGGCAGATGTTTTATGTTTGTTATTCTGTTAGAGGTCACTCTCTTAGGTGACGTCAGCTTAGGTCATCAGTGGTTTAGGTCTGTCTATAAATAGAACAGTGCTTGTACTGTTCTGTTGCATCACACACACAAACAATCACTGTGTGATCAGGCTGAGGGGGAGTATTTGTACGATTGTAATCTTTTAGATAAATGAAAGCATTCGATCTGAAAACATTTACTCTCTTGTTTTGATTAACAGTTTATTATTCCGCTGCACTTTCATTCTATATTCGTTTCACTTTTATCACATTTAGTTAAACATAATCAAAACAATCAAACTCAGATCCTAACAATTGGTATCAGAGCTTGGTCAATTAAATTCGATCTAACAAATCAATTTAATAATCAGCTCACAATTATTGATATCGTTTGTCTGTTGGATTGAAAACAAAGTTATAGTTTAATTTCGTTTCAACCGTTTTTAAACAGACTTTGTTTTTTGAAAAATCAGAGAATGGCTTCAATCAATCACGATCCACATAACACTGGCACGAACAACAAGCCACCGATGCTTGTCAGATCTGAATACAATATCTGGCAACGTCGGATGAGCCATGTTCTAGCTCAACAGAACACTGGGTGTTGGAAGTCGGTTATCTTCGGACCACATGTTCCGACTGTGCCGAGTACTGAAGATCCCAAGGTGTTTGATCCAAAGAAACTTGAAAACTACTCCGACCAGGATTTTCAGAAAATTGAGTTAGATGCTAAGGCCTTTAGTATTGTGGCCATGGCTCTACCCAATTATATATATATGCTGGGTTGTTACACTGTAACAGTGCAAAGGAGTTGTGGGATGCACTGAAAGAACAGTTTGGTGGGACTGAGGAGGTTATTGAAAATAATCGTGAAATACTTAACCAACAATGTGAAACATTCAGTCATGTCATGTCAAAGGAGAGTCATTAACTCAACAGTTTGAGAGGTTTAATTGTTTAATTAGTGAACTAAAATTGGTTGGTCTTACTTACCCTCATTCAACCTTGAACCATAGGTTTTTAAGATCACTACCAGACAAATGGGACACTATTGCTATTGTGATGAGAAACTCAATTGGATTTAAAGACCTATCACTGACCCAACTTCATGGTAAGCTCTTGACCTATGAGAGAGAGCTTAACCAAAAAAAGAAGCTCCAGGATTCTGGAAAAGTGTCTGATGACTATGTATTTGGGAATACAACACTTTTGGGTCATGATGAGGTGCCTGGAAACACTAAGGATCAGAGTTATGATCATTTCATTGACATAACTTCAGGTTTTAACTCAGGTTTTAACTCTGATTCTTATTCACCAAACTATGCTTTCACAGCAAGTGGTGGTGATATCCTGGCATCTGACAATATATCTTTTGAGTATGATGACCTAAAATACTTTGACCCTGATGATTTGGAAGAAATGGACATTATGCACCAATTGGCCCTTCTCAGTGTAAGAACTAACAATTTTTACAAGAAAACTGGGAGAAGGTTTCCAGGGTTAACTGGCAGATCTAAGGTTGGGTTGGATAAATCATAGATAAAGTGTTACAAATGTCATAGACTTGGTCATTTTGCTAGGGAATGTAGGGGTCAACATGGTACACCTATGATCACCTATCCAAATCAAAGACCACAGACCAACACTTATCAGAATTCCTATAATGCCCCTGGACCAAATGTGCAAAACACTGCTCATTTTGCACAGTCCTCAAACACTGTTCCTGTCCAGTATGTCCAAACCACTATTCCTCAGATCCACTATGTGCAAACACCTGTTACTCAAGCACCTGTGCAAACGACTGTTGCTTCATCCTCTGCTCCTGCAGAGACCAGTCAACAGAGCTTCTTTACACAAGGCTTTGTTGATTGGAGCAGTCTACCTGATGAGTTAACAGATGAAAATTTTGCATTAGTTGCCAAAGCTGAAAATGAACCAGAAAACTTTTGTTTCATGGCTATGGTTGATGAGGTTGAATCTGAGGAGGTGGTGACTGAATCTGATGTTGTGACTGATGATGTTGTTGATGAAGTTGTTACAGGTGAAAAACCTGAAGAAGAGGTTGTGAATCTCTCAGATCCCTGGGTGCATCTGATGATTGTGAGTGCAAGTGTGATTGTGCATTGATGGCTGCTGCTAAGGTATCTCCTCAAATTCTTAAAGAGTTGTGTTCTGACAAATGTGTAATTGCATTTGCTAACATCAAAGAGGTTAATGAAAACCTTAGAAAGAAAATTTTGGATGATGAAGCTAAATTTGAAAAACTTTCAAAAGATTTAAAAACAAGTTTAACTGTAAAAGAATCTGAAATAAGCAGCTTAAAACATGAAGCAACCATAACCAAAGACCAGCTCCAAACTATGATAGCAAAATATCAAAGTTGTAAAAGTGAGCTTGAGTCCACCCAAGTTGAATGTGAGAAATGGGTGGAATCATGTAGAGGTTTTGAGATGCTACTCAACAAACAAACCAAAAGTCATGTGAAGTTTGGTTTTGGTTTTGAAACCACTGCTCCAGCTTTTGAAAACACTGACAAAAAGAGTCAAAAGTCTGTTGAGGTAGTACCAGCAAACCTGCAGGGTCAAGAGATAAAAATCACTGAACCAAATGGTAAGAAAATTGTTCTTGAAAAACCAGAAGGTTCCTCATCTTTTACTGAACTTGAAAAGTATGAATTTAAACCTACCTAGTCTGATGAGTGTGATACTCTTGAGAATTTTAAACCTGTTGATTTTAAAACACCTGATGGGAAGACAGCTCCTCAGGCAAAAGTCATTCCCCTGAAAAATCTTCCAGCAGATGCTCAAACATCTGCTGAAAAGAAGGCTGAAAAGGGGAAGAAGAAAGAAAAGACTGTCAACTTGTTCTGTGATTTCTGTGAAAAGAAGAATCATGTCACTAAAAACTGTTTTCTTCTAAAAGCATATGACATTAACAAAGGAACAAGTGAATGTGATTCCAAAGCCACATGCTCAATATGTGGGAAAAAGAATCACAAGACCAAAGAGTGCTTGTATCTCAAAAATTTTGATGTAAAAATACAAGAATACAAAGATAAAACTCTTGCAAACCCTGTGGTTAGTACTTCAAAAGGAAAGCCCAAACAGACTTTCACCCCTGTCCAAACACCTGTTACTAAAAGGCTTGAAACATCTGCTTCTAGAGATGTCCAAGTAACAGATGCTCCACCCACAAGCAAATACCCTAGAGGTTATGGTCAACCACCATGTCACAGTCTGCCACATGTTTATGCGGAGCCAAAAAGACCCTCTAAACCAAGAGTGAACAGAAATCCATATGGGTATTATCATCTGTCAGGAAGTGATCAAACAACTGCTGCCCCAAGTGTTGACATCCAAGCACTGGCAAATGGTCAGTAGCAGTTGTTGAACTTAATTCAAAAACTAGTCCAAACCACTGATCACCTTCCAAAGCTTGAGTCTGAAAGGTCTGAGGACCCATCCAAAGCCAAACTGGCTTTGGACACTCACCAAAACTAATCCATTACTGATGTGCAGGGAGCTTCTGCTTGTTTAGATAGTCTTTGGTATGTAGATAGTGGAGGCTCCAGGCACATGACAGGATGTAGAGCCCTTCTTCTGGACTTCTTGGCTCATGGAGGGGGTGATATATCCTTTGGTAATGATTCAAAAGGTAAGGTGTTGGGTTCAGGGACTGTACAAGCTGGTAAACTCAAGTTTGAAAATGTCAATCTTATTGATAATCTCAAGTTTAATCTTCTGAGTGTTTCACAAATGAGTGACAAAGGTTATGGCTCATTTTTCACAAAGAAAACTTGTAAGATTATTGGGCCAGAAGTGGTGAAAAAGATTGATACCATTATTGCTGAGAGCAAACCACAACTTGTTGCTCATAGAAGTGGCAATGTGTATGTTGTTGATATGTTAAAGGACAATTCTATGGCAAATGTCTGTTTGTTTTCTGCTGCCTCCACTAAGGAGACAGAATTGTGGCATAGGAGATTGGGTCACACCAACCTCAACACTATTAACACACTCTCCAAACAAAGGCTTGTCAGAGGTTTACCATCAAAAGAATTTAAATGTGATGAGCATTGTGTTTCTTGTTTAAAAGGGAAACAGCATAAAAGCTCTTACAAATCCATTGATGAGTCCAAAACCAGTCAGTGTCTACAATTGTTGCACATGGACTTGTTTGGCCCTGTTAAAATCATAAGTCTAAGAAGAAAGAGATTTTGTCTTGTCATAGTTGATGATTTTTCTAGGTTTACATGGACTTACTCATTAAATTCTAAGGATGAGACTGCAGGTATATTGAGGGACTTTGTCACCAAAGTTGAAAAACAATATGACTTGCCAGTAAAAGTCTTCAGGAGTGACAATGGAACAGAGTTTAAGAATAAGGAGTTGGATGACTTCTGTGTGTCAAAAGGGATTGTGAGGCAGTACAGCATCCCAAGAACACCAGAACAAAATAGGGTGGTTGAAAGGAAAAATAGAACTCTTATAGAAGCTGCAAGAACCATGCTAGCAGATTCTGGTTTGCCACTGTCCTTTTGGGCAGAAGCTGTAAACACTGCTTGCTATGTTCAAAACAGAGTTTTGATCAACCCCAGACATCAAAAAACTGCTTATGAAATTTTGTTCAAAATCAAACCATTAATTTCATTCTTCAAAATCTTTGGCTGCCCATGTTTCATTTTAAACCTCAAAGATTCCATTTCAAAATTTGCAGCCAAAGTAGACTGTGGTTATTTTCTGGGATATTCTTCTACTGTTAAGGCCTATAAAGTGTTTAACACAAGGATCAAGACAATAGAAGAAACTCTGAATGTAAAGTTCAATGAACTTTCATATCTAAAAATCCCTGCAAATCCTGCTGAACTATTTGATTTAGATAAATTCAAATTTGAAGATATCACTGTTAAAACTAACAATGCAGGTATTCCACAGTCTCCACAACAAGATTACAGAACAGATGTTGTGATCCCCAGTCACTACAAAATCTATTCTGCCTCAGAGGAAGCAGCTGTTTAAAACAATTGTCAAAACTCTGCCACAGCTGTGTCAACCACTGTTGGCCAGTCTTATCCTCAAACCACTGCTTCACCCCTCACAACCACTGACCTATCATCTGTTGACAAAAGTCAATCATCTGTTGACAAAAGTCAGTCAAGTTTCACACCACTTGGACCCATTCCTCCATTACCATTCCAAACATCTGATGGCACTACAGAAGTACCAACAGATGTTACACCAACAGAGTCACCAAACCTTTGTCCATCACCTCAAAATGCCATCGTTCCATATCAGGGAGATCTTATTTACTTAAGAGCTCATCCACCAGACCAGATCATTGGCAACATCAGAGAGGGTGTGCTCACAAGAAGCCAATCCTCCAATATCTGTCTTTTTGCAGGTTTCCTATCCCTCACACAACCTGTCAAGTACCAAGAGGCACTAAAAGACAACAGTTGGGTAGAAGCCATGCAAGAAGAACTCCTTCAATTTAAAAGACAACAAGTATGGGAGCTTGTACCACTTCCTAAGGATGTTTGTCTTATAGGAACAAAGTGGGTCTTCAAAAACAAAACTGATGAAAGGGGTATTGTTGTCAAAAATAAAGCCAGGCTTGTGGTTCAAGGCTTCAGACAAGAAGAAGGAATAGATTATGATGAGACTTTTGCTCCTGTAGCAAGACTAGAAGCCATCAGACTCTTTTTAGCCTTTGCTGTCAACCACAACATAAAGGTGTATCAGATGGACATCAAATGTGCTTTCCTTTATGGCAAAATTCAGGAGGAGGTCTATGTATGTCAGCCACCTGGTTTTGAAGACACATTCCATCCAGATTATGTCTACAAGCTCAACAAACCTTTGTATGGACTCAAACAAGCACCAAGGGCCTGGTATGAAACTCATTCCACATTTCTCTTATCCATTGGCTTCAGAAGAGGTAAAATAGACAAAACTTTATTTCTTAAATGGAAAGGGAAACACTTAATGATTGTTCAAATATATGTGGATGACATCATTTTTGGATCCACATGTAACCAAATGTGTGAAGAGTTCAGAAAACTCATGACAGCAGAGTTTGAGATGAGTGCCATGGGTGAGCTTCAGTGTTTCCTTGGTCTTCAAGTGAAACAACTGCAAAATGGCACATTCATTCACCAAAACAAATATGTAAAAAATTTATTAACTAGATTTGAGATGAATGATTGTAAGCCATGTAGCACACCCATGAGTACAGTCAAGCTGCTCACTATTGATGACAAGGATGAACTGGTTGATCAAACACATTATAGATGCATGATTGGGTCTTTATTGTACTTAACTGCATCTAGGCCAGACATTATGTTTGCTACCTGTGTCTGTGCAAGATCCCAGGCTTCACCCAAAAAGTCAAACCTTATTGCTGTGAAAAGGATATTCAGATACCTCAAAGGTGCTCCCACACTTGGTATCTGGTATCCTGCTAATGGAAACATTGAGCTTTCAGGTTATTCAGATAGTGACTTTGCTGGTTGTCACACCACAAGAAAATCCACATCAGGAGGGTGCCAATTTCTAGGGAATGCCTTAGTTTGCTGGCAAAGCAAAAAGCAGGCAGCTGTTTCAACCTCAACAGCTGAAGCTGAATACATTGCTGCTGCAAGCTGTACAGCCCAACTCATGTGGCTTCAAAATCAACTACTGGATTTTGGGATAACTGCACTACAGACTCCACTCATGTTGGACAGTCAAGCTGCTGAAAATATCATCAAGAATCCAGTCTCTCATTCCACTACCAAACACATTGACATAAGACATCATTTTGTCAGAGACAGCTATGAAAAAGGTTTGATTTCTCTGCACCATGTTCCAACAGAGGATCAGTTGGCAGATGTGTTAACAAAAGATTTAGACACATCTACCTTTACAAATCTGATTTCCAGAATTGGTATGTTAAACATGGATTAAACAAATAAATTTTTTTTAATAAATCATAATAAAATGTTTCAGAAAATCAAAATTTATTCAAATAGCTGTTTGGTTGAAAAATCTGTTTATAACATCTGATCAGATAAAACAACCACTGTTTCATTCATATCCACTGTTGGTTGAAAAATCTGTTTCAAAACATCTGCTCAGATAAAACAACTGTTAGTTGAAAAATCTGTTTCAGTACATCTGTTCAGATAAAACAACTGTTTCCTTATATATTTATACTATATCTATACAAAAAAAAATGGTTCCATCAGCTGTTTGTATCAGTTGTTTGCCAAAAACAGCTGTTCTCCACCAGATGTTTCATCCATCAGATGATTGCCACGTCTGCTCATACAAGCAGAGGTTTGGCCACATCAGCGGTTTCCTTGAGCCTATAAAAACCCTGTTTTACCACAACAGATGTTACACTGTCTCATTGTATTCAAAATACTGAAACAGCCTTCTTCACTCTCAAACCCTCAATCAAATTTTCATTCATCTTCACCTTCGAAATCCATTACAATGGATCTTCAAGCCAAAGCCACCCACAATTGTCTTCCCTATCTGGTTAAAACAGATGACAACGTTTCATTCCATTCCACCATCGACATTCTTCTAAACTCCAAATACTTACCCATCTTAACCGCTGACGCCCCCATTTATCTCGATACTCTCCAAGAGTTCTGGTTGAATGCTGAGTTTTTACTCCAAGACAAAAAGCCTACTTCCATTATTTCCAAAATTGGAGAAACTAGTATCGTCATTACCCCTGAAACCATATCCACAACCTTCTCACTGAATGACCTGGCAGGTAAGGACTCCTTCACTAAAACAGAGCTTCACACTGAGTTCCAAGAAAGAGGGTATGATGGTCAGATGACTGGATCAACTCTTTTCAAAAAGTTTTTCCCTCCAGTCATGAAATTTTTCTTCCATACCCTTCTTCTATGTGTCTCTGCTAAGTCCACATCCTTTAATGAAATCCCACTAAGGATGCAATATCTGGGTTATGCCATGTTGTCAAACTCTGACTTCAATCTTTCCCAGGGATTGTTCATGGACTTAGTATCAAATGTGAAAGCAATCAAGTCTGGGTCTAACAATGTTTTTCTTATTTACCCAAGAATTCTTAGTGTAATCTTACAAAAAGTCTAACCAGAAAAAGTTTTCAAAAAGGGTGAGGCAATGCAAATGAAAAGCTTAACTGATGAAACTTTCACTAGTATGCTGGGTGGAAGCACCCAAGAAAAAGTGTCAAAAGTGTCAAAAGTTTCTAAAACACAAACAAAGAGGACAAAGACAACAACTGTTGTCAAAACCTCTGTTGTTGAGCCCACTGCTCCTGGTGATCATGGCACTACATCCAGTGCTGTGAAACCCACACCAGCCACTTCCAAAAAGAAACATCCATCCACAAAAACCACCACTCAACCACAAATGAGACTTCTGGATGATGAGGTACCAGAAGAAACCTCTGTTGCACCACAAAAGCAACCTGAAACCACTGTTGTTACTTCCTCACAACAGTTGGACATACCTCCAATGACCAAACTCCTCATGAATCCTCCCAAAAGGATCATGTTGTAAGCCAAGGGGACACACATCATGATACATTTGAGTCACTTGGCCAAATGTTCACAAGCCCCTCTCCCAGGGCTAATTCTCTTGTTACTCCTCCACCCTCACCATCACATCATGTCCCACAAACCATGCAACCTCTGTTTGAGGCAATTGACAAATCTCAGGAAGATCCCAGTTCCTCTCTTCCACCTATCACTGAGAGCATACTCCCACAAGTGACTGGTCCTGAGAACATTCAATCTGCTATCCAACAAACAGAAGAGGAGGTTACACCACCTGAGTTCAATGCAACTCTAGGTGAGTTTTCAAGTGGAGCAGCCACTACTGATGTAGAGACCACTGTCTCACATCAGGACAGTGATTACATTGCTAAGACTCCCTTGAAGGCAACAACTGTTGAAGCCACTATAGTGTCTCCAAAAACAGTTGGAAGTCCCCAGTACCAAGAAAAAGGGGCATCTGATTCACCCATTAGAACTGAATCAGGTAGAACTACCACTGGTAGGGACTCAGATGATCCTATTAACTTAGGAGATGGGTCAAAATACCAAGAATTGACGGACAGAGTTTCTGCAATTGAAACCTCTGTAGCTGACATCAAATCTGATGTCAAGCTTATACTGAGCTCCATAGCAGACCTTTCCAAGAGTCAACCATCAATAGCTGATATAGCTAGTGAGCTATGGAAATCCGTTTCCCCCATCATCATAGCTCACAGAAAACTGGCTGATCAGACACATGAAACATATATGGCTGAGATCAGAAACATGGTGGATGCAAGGTACAAAGATACCCATGCAAATATTAAAGCCATCAAGGACCACCTGCTGAAGACTACTGGCTCTGCCCCTACCACCATTCTCAGGGATGAAGATGATGATGCTTTCACGGCTGATGATGCCAAAAAGGGGGAGAGTGGCAGAGATAGGCTACCAAAGCTAGATCCCTTTGGTTGTCCTCCTTCTCAAAAAGGCCAAGCCAAGTCTGCCAACAAACCAGAGTCTACTAAAACAGCTCCACAACAACAACAACAAGCAACACCAACAGCACCAGAACAAACCACTAACAAGAACAAAGCAGTAGATGACTCTGCAAACATAGAAGCTGAAAAGGCTGCTCAAGACAAACAGAAAAGAGCTGACACCTTGGAAGTTAAAGCAGAGTCACTAGTAGAACTCAAGAAGAAACAACAGCAGGAAACTGAAGATGTGGGATCCTCTAAAAGGATGAAAAGGCCTGCTAAGCATGTCAGAAAACCACCATCCAAGTTAAACACCTCTGTTGACAAAACCACTGCTACTGAAACCACTGCCACCCAAAACACTGAAACCACCCAAAACACTGCTACTGAAACCACTGTACCCAAACCAACAAACACACCTGAACATACAACCACCAAACCTACATCACCAGCCAAATCCCAAACATCTGCTGGACCTACTAAAAGGCCAACAGATGTTAATCCAACCACTGCTACCAAATCACCATCCCCTAAAATCATGTACACAAGTAAGAGAAAATCAACCTTTGTTGTACATGATGAAAACATACACACATCACCAAACACCACCTCAACTGCACAATCCACTCCTCCTATCACAGCTATTCCAATCACATCATTCTCACCACACACATCCAAATTCAGATCCCATAGACCACCACCAACCATTACACCATTGGTTGTTCAGTATCCCCTTGAACTTGATCTACTCAAGGGGGAATTACAATCCTTCTACAATACTGAACAGCCATCTGACAGATCCTTCCCATCTCTCCCAAACTTCCCTGTTCCCCTCAACATTGATACATATCTGAAATACAAGGGTGAACAGGTGGATGCCATCATTAAGGAGAAATGCAAAGGGAATGATGACAGGACTGCTCAGGGCATCCATTCAGCAGAGCTTAGCAAACTCAGAAGGATTGAGGATTTTGCTAAGACCCTGAGCAACTCCATGTCCTCCATGCCTCTCAGTGGTGACTTGGAAAAGGAGGTCAGGGATTCTCTTCTGGAACAGATCTTGGCAACCAAGCCTTACAAAGCAACCAAGAAGCAGTTTAATGGTTGGACGACACATGCATTAAGAGAAGAACTTCTCAGAATAGAAGAAATGGCCAAAGACCCAAGGCTAAAGTCTCTACTCCTAATTTTGGCAAAGGCAGAGACCCAGTCAGAGCCTTGAAGTTTAAAAGGATGAGGCAAGAGATAGTAGCTGCTAAC
This sequence comes from Ambrosia x helenae, assembly GCA_030844895.1. Taxonomy (NCBI): domain Eukaryota; kingdom Viridiplantae; phylum Streptophyta; class Magnoliopsida; order Asterales; family Asteraceae; genus Ambrosia; species Ambrosia x helenae. Next base: position 89,433,642 of record CM061231.1, read on the forward strand.
TATGGGGAAATGAGGTCAGTCTCTAGATGGTCTGAGCTAAGGCTGGTTGAGACATACAAGAGTCTGGAAGAAAACAGAAAGAAGGATCCCAGCCTACCAAGAAAACCTGTTTACACTGATGAGCCAATGATGAAGAGACCCCAACAGACCTTTACCTTGGACAGCTTATGTAACATTACGCATTTAATAATTATACGTTACGACAAGTGTATTATTTTTGGTGGTATTTTGAACCCCTACACAACTATAATTATTCATACATATATCTATATATATATATATATATATAAAGTTATAATAATAATAATAATAATAATAATAATAATAATAATAATAATAATTACAAGATTTGTTTAATTATGTTTGTCTAAGCCCACAACCCAATTTAACCCACCCTTTATTTAAACTCAGCCCAAACCCCTTATTTCTTTACCTTTGCTGAAGCCCAACACGGCCCAACAGCCAAGCCCACGAGCCCAACTCCCCTCCTTTGCCTTAAAAATAAAAACAAAAAAATCTTGTAGCCGCCCAGGTTCGAACCCGGGTCGGCCACTAGATCAAACCACGAGAGCACCACTACGCCACACAGGCTAATGGTAATAAACCTGGATCATTATTATATTTAAACCCACTTTCAAGCCTCCTTTCTTCTTCTCCCTGGTTCGCGTAACAGCAGCAGCAGATTATATAAATTTATTTTTTTTTCTTCTTTCTTTTTTTCCTTTGATCCAGCAATCACACACACAAAGTTATCACAGTTTGACTTATGACTCGTAATTATCGGCCTATATTGACTTACCAATACGTTAATTATCAATTGATTGATAATCAATTTAACTTTGACGCGTTTTGACATTAAATGGTAGTCAACACTTACCATTCCTTCGATCCAGACATTACACTATAAATTGAACGCTTCTAAGCATTCACAACTCCCCAATCTTCTCCTCTAAATCCCTCAATTCTTCACTTAAACGCTGTTTCTTGTTCAAACGATACAGTTTGACTTTTTGGTTGACGGCTAATCGAGCATCAAAACAATCTTGTAAGCATAATTATTCTTATGGGTTTTGTTCATCGGCTTATACACAACAGAAACCCTAAGTTTAATTGGGTTAACGTTGTGTGATTGAATCAATTGACAAGCTAGGGCTCGATTGGATTAATTTTGGGGAAGAACACATCGATCTGTTTATATTTATTTTAAATCAACAATTTCCAAACACAACCACTGGCTTGGACCAGATGGTTGTGTCTGGTGCACTACACCCAGCCCACGCGGGTTCAAAACCCGGCTGCCACAAGCCTTTGTTCTTTTTTTTTGTGTTATATCAAATCTATATATATATATTACTTATAATTCATAAATTCATTTTTAAATACTAAAACACTTTTAAAAATTCTATAAAAATTATCTTATATTAATCTGATGTAAAAGTTCAACCTACAACTTTTAGTTTTCTGAAATTTATTTATTTAATATTTATAATAATTAAATCAAGTTTATTCTATTTTATTTGTAAAAATCTATAAAAATATCAAAACGATCTTATTAATTTCCACAAAATTTATCCTAAGTTTTTATAACATTAAACTTTTCAGAAATAATTTTTAATTCAGAAAAATCATTTATTTTATATTTTTAATCAATTTTTGTTAGATTTAATCATAATTAAATCATAATAAATCCAATTTTCATTATTTTTTGCACCAAAATTTTATACAATTTATTTCAAAACATTTAGAACAGAAATATGATTTTTAAATAATAATTCCTTAATTTTAATATTTTTAAATATTAAAGTTAAATATTGGCAACTTTTAATAAATAGATTTAATAATCTATTTTAAAGAAAATAATTTTATAAAAATTATTTTTATACTTCAAACACATTATTATGACCATCTTAAATTTAAATTTCATAAAAAGATTTTTGGGTATTTATTTACTAATATTCTCTCAATTATCAAACATTTTTTTTTATAATAATCAAACGAGCGTTTATCCCCAAATTCGAAGCCCTAGAACTTATACATTTGTAGACTCGATAGACTTAGACATATTTATTATTTTATTATAGGGTGATACTTGATACATTTGGTCAACACAATTATCCAAATTTCTCAACAGATATAACATTTTATCAAGGTGAGTTTTACATAGCCCCTTTTCTTTTTATCACCATTTTTGGGGTGAAACATGTTACAACATCATTTTATGCAATTCAATCATCAATGTGTCTATGTGTTTTCTATGTTGCATTATGTCTTGAGCATGATTAGAGTAAGCACCATTCTAGCATAATCATTAACTCCGTACAAGCCGCCGGTATACATTGATAGATCTATTGGACTGACAATCCCACCCGGATACGTGCCTCCTACAAAGGTAGCGTGGGTGTTTGTTATCGTATAACATATTCAAGTGGACCATGAGCGTATGGTATGTATCATATTATAACAGTCATCAGGGTTGATTATGCACTCGATTTATTTCTAGTATGTTCTCACATATGGACTAGATTGACATGACACATGAATTGCACAACATTTTACTCAATTATCAAAAACCTATGTAATTCTCACCAACTTTTGTTGACCCAAAACATTTTCAACTTAACATGTTTCAGGTTCTATTTGCTTGAAGATTTGAATTGATGCTTGAAGATATGTGTATTTTTATCCAATTTGATGTACAAATTCTAGAACTATTGTATGTAATTCATTTAAATCATTTAATGGAATCTATTATTCACCATGAGCTACTGAACAATCATCATTACGTGACATCCCGATGTTTACGCCATCGGTTGGGGTGTTACAGCTTACTTGACACCTCTGATCTATCAACTGCTGCAAGAAGACAGTTCAAGAAACAGAAGGAAATGTCAGAAGAAGATCAGAGGAAGTTTGCTGATACATTAAGGAAGGGCTCTTCAATCAAGTACATTTTTTCTCTGATCCTACAACAGAGAAACTCAGAGAACTCATTGGAAGACCTCCATCACCCAACTCATCCAGAATAAAAATTCATCTCAGCAAATCCACTGACTCAAAAATTCTAAAATGGAATGTCCACAAAGACAACCATGAATTGACACTGCTCAGGTCAGATGGAAGGGTTCAGAAGATTAGCATGGATGATGCTTACAGTCTATGTGCAGAAGATCATCAAACATTGCTGAATCTGGAACTTGAAAGAGATGAAGAAGACTTGTTTGCTCTGAACTTTGAACTACAATTCAAAGGTCAAATCAGAGAAAGTCTGATGAGGAATAAAGATCAATAAATAAAGCTGAGTTTTGGCATCATCTGTTCTAGGGGGAGATTGTTGGTCTGCTGGCCTGGAGAAGAACAGATGATTAGAAAGCCAAAATATGCTAACAGTTGATCCTTTTAATAAACAGTCTTTACAACTTACTTCTCCCCAAAGACTGCTGACTCTAACAGCTGTTCTATCCAAACAACTGATATGACAACTGCTGCTACAAAGGACTGCTGAATAAACAACTGATGAAGAACAACTGCTGACCAAAGGTCTGATTAAGAACAACTGCTGATTCAAGTACTGAAGACTAAAGCACTGCTGGAACCAACAGCACTTAGGCTCCAGCAGAGGATACAAGACCATCAGAGTTTTCGTACAACAGTTGTTTACTATCAGTGCTTTCAATGTAACAGTAGTTTGTAATAGGCAGATGTTTTATGTTTGTTATTCTGTTAGAGGTCACTGTCTTAGGTGACGTCAGCTTAGGTCATCAGTGGTTTAGGTCTGTCTATAAATAGAACAGTGCTTGTACTGTTCTATTGCATCACACACACAAACATTCTCTCAGACAAACAATAACTGTGTGATCAGGCTGAGGGGAGTATTTGTACGATTGTAATCTTTTAGATAAATGAAAGCATTCGATCTGAAAACATTTACTCTCTTGTTTTGATTAACAGTTTATTATTCCGCTGCACTTTCATTCTATATTCGTTTCACTTTTATCACATTTAGTTAAACATAATCAAAACAATCAAACTCAGATCCTAACAGATTGTTTTCTTTCTCCTTTAACCTCCTCAGTAACTCTTTTACACTATCAGATTGTTCAAACTGTGGCTTATCATGCCGTTTGAATACTTCTTCAACAAACTTATCACTCTTTTCTCTAGCAAGTTTCTCGGCTTCTTTTAGTAACTCATCAGTGAAAGCAGCAAATCCAGAATCTTTATCTTTCTTAAAATACTCTGGATACTCTTCACTGGTGATATCTTCTATTTCAATATCCTCTAACGCAGGTACGTCACGATCATCAGAATGATTCCCAGCTTCCTTTTCAGGTAGATTAGGAATCTGGTTATCAGCTAATAGTTCTTCCAATGTTTTTCCAACCTGCTTAGCCAAACCTTCTAAAATCTCCTTTGACACTGCCGCAGAAACTTCACCATCTTCTAAAATCTGGATCATTATAATCCAATTCAAGCATCCTGTCACTAGATTCAAAGATCTCAGACAATCTGTTGGACATGTCGATCGTCCAGAGTCGATCAGTTAGCATCTAGCGATACATCTGTTTATCTTTTACAGACAATGGCTTCAGCTTCTCATTCCAAAAGATTGTATCATCATCAACTGATCCTCCAGGAGCTTTAGAACTAGATTCGCCTTCTTTTCCAGATTCACGTTTCTCATACTTATACTTATCTGTATCTTCATCATCATCAAATGCAGAGCTGCTTCCATCACCAGATTCATCATTCGAACCATCATCATCTCCATCATCATCCTTCTTATTCTTTTTAGGAGCATTTCCTGCATCTTCATCAAGATCCTCATCTTCCTCCTCCTCATTATCAGACGGTTCGAAATCAACCTGCTCCTCATCTTGATCTTTATCTTCTTCATCTTCTTTCAACTGAGGAGCTCGAGAGTATAAATCTTTAATCAGATTATCCATGCTTTTATTACTCTCTTTTAGCTTCTTATTCTCTTCCTTCAAAGCTATAAACCTTCTGGTGTTTCTTTGCTCATGTTTTAACAATTTCCTATTATCCTTCTGCAACTGTTTAATTTTCTTTTTCAGCTCTTCATTATTCTCATGTGATGTAACAACAACATGCAACATCTTTGTGTCATTCTTTCTTAATTGATCAATCTGTGTCTGCTGCTTATTTATAATATTCATCGTCTCAGTAAGTTTCTGGTTAACAGTGTTCATCACATCACTATCCACTGTAACCTTTTTAGTAGAAACTTCAGCAACTTCAGGCAGTTTACCTTTCCTTAACTTCTTCAGTACATTATCCAATGCCTCATTAAAAGCGTCAACAGGTAAATCAGATCCCTGTTCAGTACTAGAGGTGGTTGTGGTTTTCTGCTTCTTAGAAGCTGGAGCAGAAACCGGTGATTTCGAGCTTGAAGCAGGTGACAACTTCTTTCCTGCTACTAAAGATTCAATCTCTCTAGCTCTTTTCTCTGTGGCTTTAACACTTTTTCCTTCTTCTTGAATTAGGGCTTCTTTGGTTTCTCCCGTTGTACTGGCGATCCAGGAAAATCTCCTGATACCAAACCTAATCCCTCATCCTCTTCATCTAAGTGAATAGGGTTCTTCGTTCTCTGTTCTTGCACTGATCTATTCAGACTAGCAGACTCACCAGCCACAGTGGCCTTGGGCGTGGTGGCCTTTACTGTCTCAGTTTCCGAATCCCAACGTTCATCCTCTTGCGTCTCTTCAGAATCGACTGACGCTTCATCCACAAGGTGTAAACCTTTCTTAGCCATGCTCTTATGCCTTCTCGACACACTTTTCTTCTTAGCAGGCTCAGTCTCAGGAACAACTTCAATCCTGATCTCTTTTTCTTTAGATTTTCCACTCTTGGCTCCCACATTCACAACCTGACGTTTTCGCTTCGCCTCAGGGTCAACATGATGTAACGGATTGTCTTTGTCCGATGCACTGTCAGCATGCCTTACCTCATCTTTACCAGGGTCAACATAATCAATCCTAGCCAAATGACAAAATAACCGTCTAACAGGTGGTCGTTCGTTCACCGGCACAGCTTTGTAAGCCTTCATTCTTGCCAAGGTATTAATAGTCATATGCTCTTGAACTATGATCTGCTTCGGATCCCTCTTCCACTGCTTTAACTTGTGATCAAATATCATCTGAAGGAATCTAGGATATAACAGAAACTTCCTAGTCCTTGTAAATCTAACAGGTTCCAATAAATGTTCCATAAGCATCCCTGATACGTTGAACGGTTTGTTCAATATCAGTGCAACCATCATCGAGCTTATACTCTTCCTCATCAAGTCATAACCTCCTGCTGCTGAACCGAAGACATGGATCATGACATGTGCCAAATACTTGAATTGGGGACAAAGCTTTCCCTTGTGTAACAAACCATCAGTAATCGGCCCGTTATACTTCATCCTTAGAAAGCATTTCCTCTGTTCAGTAAGCTAAGTTCTCTAGGATCAGTCTTTTCATCTTCAAGCTTCAAAGCTTCCCTGATATCATTCTCTGAAACAATAACCAATTTTCCTTGAATCTTGCTAACCAGAGATGATTCACACTCCCAGAAATCCATCTTCGCGTTCGTCCAGAACTCTTGTAGCAAGTCTCGGTAAATAATAGCAGGTGTAGCAATTGCATCTATCACCCGACTCCTCTTTAGAAACTCAATAATTTCTGTAACTCGGTGTGCTACTTCACGTCTCCAAGATATGCACAACAGTTATGTGCATTCTTGAACGGCAAAATCTCTTCCTTTCCTGTCTCAGCAGCTTGTGCAGATGATCCAGCTTGTTCACTAGTTCTTTCCTGTTCAGACATGGTTTTATACTGCAAAACAAAACAAGTAAACACGTTAGAAATCGACAAAATAAACAAAGGTTGAAAATTTGATAATTGAACTCTACATTCGCCCATTCGGAGGTACGAATGAGAGTTTTTGGGTGCGAATGTGAAGTTTTTTGGGATCGAATGTGAAAAGTTTTTGAAAAATATTTCATTCTACCGTTTGAATTCATTCGCCCACATAAACCTCCTCCTTCGCCCATTTTTACACGTTCGACCGTTTGAAAAGGACGAAAGAGACTGTTCTTCAATTCAAATTTCAATTTTGCAATTTTATTGAATTTAACGTGTCATTTTGATTCATTTAGCAACTAAAACCTCTGATTAATGTTTCCTAATTATCAATTTCATCAGTTTTTCATTGATTTATTGTTTTATTTCAAAAACTAGGGTTTATTGGTTTTAAAACAATCGATTATGCGAACTGATGATGATTAACCCTTAGTTTTTGCATAATCTCCCCCTAAAACATTCAATCAATGAATCCCTTTCAAAAATAAGGTCAATAAACATTATTAAATCCATGTTTAATGGCAGTTAGGGCTTGGACTGAAATGCACGGATTAATCATTCAAAACTTGATGATAACCTGTAAAGATTAGTGCAAAATGATCAGCACGAAGAGACGAACACAATGGTAAGATTTAAAAGTCACGAGCAACAAGTGGACTTAGAATCAGAAATTTTCAAAAAATTTTGTAATGGGTCAAATGAGCAGAAGAGGCTTTATATAGGCTGCTCCTTCGACCGTTCATAGTGGTCGAATGTGAAGCTTTTGTCTCCTTCGCCCCTAATGAAAGGTGCGAATGAGACATAAGGGTTCGAAAGAGAAAAAGTCTTAAGAACTCTCACATTCACCCAATTCTGAACATACGAATGAACAAAAATGCCATCTTCGACCCAAGCGAAAGGGCGAAAGTGAATCGGGAATTTTGAAAATTTTACCAAATCTCAAAATCGAGTACCGTTCAAAATATTTTCCAACTTTTAAGCAACCAACAATCATATTTTCTCATTTAAAGATTACAAAGCTCAAATGGTTCATCAAGGTTTAGAAAATTGTCATCAACCACCATCAGCTATAAAAAATAAGATAGAAATGTAAAATCTTTTTGGATTTTCTAAAGTTTAAGTTAAAACACACCTAAAATCTTTTTGAGTTTTGCAATTTTTGACGAGAAATATAAAATGCAGAAATTTAAAGATAAAGCAGTAAATGTTTTGGGATTTCCGGTAAAGGGATCATATCAGGTATTGAGAAATCTGATCACACCGTTGATCTTTTGATTATTATCATTAAAGACAATGTGTGATCTGGCAACTACTGATATTGTGATCCACATAAACTCACATGCAGACTTTTGTGCAGTGCGTTAGACTGATACGATTATGTATAGTAGAAACATAATTGTCTGTGGTTCCCACGCACACGACATACTCCCGTATCAAGAAGTAAGTGCACAAAGACTCATTGTAAAGCGTGATTATGCTTTCGTCGTCTGTAATTTACAAGATATAATGCACAGAGGTATACAGGTAAGCAAATTAATGCAGCAACGTAACATGTGCACTCTACCAGGTTGAGGACTGATATCAATCATGATTTTCATCGATGTAATAGATAATCTTTGATTATCATAAAACATGGAAAGTTCCTCAATTCGGTAACTTTAGGATTTGGCGTAATGCTCTTTTATAAAGGACACCCTATCTGATATAGGTCCGTAAAGACTTACAGCAGAAGATCAGAGAGGCTATCCCCAGACAACTAGTAACATAACGACCCAAAACCTCCGAGTTTTGTACAAATACCCTATCAAACGAAATTATGGTACTAAGATCATATGCCCATGAGGAGTTCATCCACACAACAATTCGTTTGATATGTATGTATCAGGCACGCAGTAATAGGTCTACGAAGCCTATCAGCACATCACACAGACTCAGACACACTCCCTATATAGCGTTACATTTCTTTAGAATGTGTCAGATCCCCACTAATGTACTATCATTTCCCCTTTTTCTCCAGGAAATCATTTTTGGTTTTTCTGATTTTTATAAATTTTTGAATTTACTGTTCCCAAGGATAAGCTGGAGCATTTCAAATATGTGACTGCCCATATATCGTTTGTTCACAAAAATCTGACGGCATTAATCTAATGGAAGAAGATATAGCAGTTAGCAAAGAAATTTTCTAATTTTTATGGATTTTGAAATTTTTCAATGTTTTTTGGATTTTCAAATTTTCTGAAAAACACTAATGCGATAAACTGAGGTGGTGATCAGTCTTGTTTTTCTTTAATACCATTAGATTTCAAAAGATATTCAAATCTCGATTTATCAAAAGCTTTGGTAAAAAGGTCTGCGCGTTGGTAATCAGTGTGGATTTTGACCATATCGATCAACTCTTTAGCATAACAATCACGGATAAAATGGTACTTAATCTGGATATGTTTAGCCTTTGAGTGATTTACTAAGTCTTTTGTTAATGCGATTGCGGCTTCATTATCACAGTAAATAGGGGTTTTAAGAAATTGCAAACCGTAGTCCACCATCTGTTGTTGGATCCAAAGAACCTGTGAGCAGCAGCTCGATGCTGAAACGTATTCTGCTTCACATGTGGATAATGCAACTGCGGTCTGTTTCATGCATTGCCAGGTCACGAGCCTACTCCCCATAAACTGGCATCCAACCGTTGTGGATTTTCTGTCTTTGTCACAGCCGCCCCAATCTGCATCACTAAAAGCGATTAGGTCAAAATTATCATCATTAGGGTACCATAGTCCTCTCGACGGACAACCCTTCAGATATCTAAGGATACGTTTGACAGCTGCAAGATGACTCTGTTTTGGCTTCGACTGATAATGTGCACAGAGACATGTGGCAAATATTATATCAGGTCTGGTGGCGGTGAGATACATCATAGATCCGACGATTGCTCTGTATGTAAATGGATCAGTTAGCTCCCCCTTAGCGTCAACTCCAATCCCGTGATTAGGTTGTATTGGGGTATCCATCGGCTTCGAATCATCCATCTGGAATCGGCTCAAGACTTCAGAAACGTATTTCGTCTGGTGAATAAAGATCCCCGTTGGTCTTTGTTCCACCTGCAAGCCTAGGAAAAACTGCATCTCTCCCATTGCGCTCATCTCGAACTTTTCCTGCATAACACGTTCAAATTCTCTGCACAGAAGTTCGTTAGTAGACCCAAATATAATATCATCAACATAAATCTAGACTAGAAGCAAGTCATCGCCTGTTCGTTTAGTGAACAATGCGCAATCTACCAAACCTCGCTTGAATCCTTTTGAAAGAAGATACGTGCTCAGCTCCTCATACCATTGCCTTGGAGCCTGGTGCAACCCATAGAGAGCTTTGTTCAAAACGTAGACCTTATCCCGGTGAATAGGATCTTCAAAGCCTGGTGGTTGACCTACGTATACTTCCTCCTTAACCACACCATAAAGAAAATGCGCTCTTGACATCCATTTGATACACCTTAAATTTCTTGAATGATGCAAACGCCAAAAACATTCGTATTGCCTCTAAGCGTGCAACTGGTGCATAGATCTCGTTGTAATCGATTCCCTCCACTTGATGAAATCCTTGTACAACCAAACGAGCTTTATTCCTTACGATCACTCCTCTATCATCCTTTTGCACTTAAAAACCCACTTCGTTCCAATCTTCTTTCTTCCCGGGGGCAAATCTGTCAGTGTCCAAACGCCAAGTTTCTGGAACTGCAACAACTCCTCTTGCATTGCTTCCACCCAAGCGTCGTCCAAAAGAGCATCCTTGTAAGTTTGCGGCTCCACCTGCGAAACATAACAAGCAAAAGACCAGTCATTCTGAAAACCAGATTTTTGTATTTTGGCATATAAAGCAAGATTGCCAAGGTTTTCCGGTGAGTTAGCATTCCTCAATTGACCTCTCGTCATCACACTGCTACCAGGATCACCTATAACCTGCTCGATCGGGTGAATTCGATGTATCCGAGATTCCGGATAATCGGGTACTTGGACTCCCGTCTGAGTAGTTAAGTTCTCTGTAGAAACCAGATCATTACCCACATTCGATGTTGAGGCATCATTTGTAGTTGGGTTCACTGGTGGTGTCACTGTAGCATGATCTAAGATAGCTTCACTTGTAACTTCATCGTCGTCATCTTCTGATTGTGATGAATTCAATGTTGTGGAAGCTTCTTGAAATACTTCTTCTTCAACGACAGGAACATTGGTATCATTAGAAGCTGTTTGGGGATTCACGGTGATCGGACGCACCAACGGTGAAGTCACTGCGTTTTCGACCTCGTAATATAAACGTAATACAACCTCTTCAACCAAGCTATCTAGGTTGAATGATTCAAAGAAAATCTTTGTAATTAAACATCCAGTCTGGACCGCTTCCCTGTAAATTCTGAGTGTACCGTTGCACTTCAACGTTAGCCCACTCCTCGACCTGACGAGTTCTTTTGTTGAATACCCGTTTGAGCGGGGTTGCATATCCAAAAAAGTATCCGTCCTCAGCCTTTGGTGAGAACTTCTCAGATGGATTAAGCATGGTACAAGGAGCTCCAAACGGTTCTAGATACTCTAAATTCGGCTTTTGACGATTCAACAGCTCATAAGAAGTTTTCCCAAACTTCTTTCACCGTTAAAACACGATTAAGAGTATAACAAGCTGCGTAAATTGCTTCATTCCAGAACATTACTGGAAGATTTGAGTCCGCAAGCATTGTCCTCGCCGTTTCAATTAGAGTCCTGTTTTTGCGTTCCGCGACACCGTTCTGTTGTGGGGTATACGGAGCACTGTATTCATGATGAATGCCTTTGTTTTCACAAAGATCATCCATCTGTGCATTTTTAAACTCCGTCCCATTATCACTCCTAATCCTCTTGATCTTGAGACCATAGATATTTTCCAAACGAGTGAACAGAACTTTCAAATTATCAAATGTGTCGCTCTTTCGGTGTAAGCACATAACCCATGAGAATCTTGAATAATCATCAGTCACCACAAGACAGTATAACTCCCCAGCATGACTCTTACACTTGACCGGTCCAAACAGATCCATGTGCAAACCTTCAAGTGGCAGTTCAATGGAATTAACTTTCTTTGGCCTATGGGATTGTTTGTGTTGCTTACCCTTTTTACAACTCACACACTTGTCATTTAAGTGAAAATGTTTGACGTTCACGCCTGTGACAAGTTCATTCTTCACCAATTGATTCATCTTTTCTGAGGTGAATGTGTCCCATTCTCCTGTGCCACATAATGGATTCTTTTTCTGTAGCCTTGGAGAGGAAACACGTGACTTGGCCTTGGGTGGTCATGGCTTCGACATATCGAGAATGTACAAGTTGTTCACTCTCGGCGCCTTTAACATCACCCACTCTTTCGGTAATTCAAAACCCGGCTTAAGTATATAGCAAGATTTGTCGTCAAAGTACACAGAAAATTGTTTGTCGCATATCTGACTGACACTCAACAGATTGTAATCTATCTGCTTCACATAAGAAATTCTCTCGTAGCTCACAATTCCATTGCTCACACTACCTTCCATGTAATATAACCTCCCTTGTTTCCGGCAAACGCTACATAACCTCCATTGATGTTTATAATATCAAAAAGTAGCGAAAGATCCCATGTCATATGGCCAGAAGCTCCACTGTCAACAATCCAAAGACTGCTCACAGGGCCAGCTGAAGCTCCCTGCACATATCAACTAAAGAAGTTAGATTTTTCGGGGGACCCAAACCTGTTTGGTCTTGGGTCTCTTTGAACAGTTTGTTTCAAAGAGTCAGATTTCTCACAAACATTTTCATTTTTATCAATCTTTTTCTTATCACACAAATCTTTCTCATTTTCTGGTTTCACATTTTGTGAAGTTGAAGCACCCTCAGAACCCTTTGATGACCAAGATTGTTCAGATCTTTTCAAGATTCGAATCTGAGATTTGGGGTCTCAGTCGGTTTCTTTACTTCATTCTTGAACGATACCTTCTTGGTTACCTTCTCTGATTTAACAGAGATAGGTCCAACTATTGATTTGACATTAGGTTTAACAGGAACCTTTTTGTTGTCAACAGTTGCGTTCACCAATGGTTTCTTCGACGGTTTCTCAGTGGCTATCCGGTTGCGTCTATCATAAGTCATCGGATGATTTTCCCTCCTTTTGAAATAATTGCTTTGATAATAAAAAGGTGCTTGTTGAGGGACAAACCGTCTCTGTGGATAACAATGATTATCAACTGGACAATCATACTTTTGCTTCATCTCCACCTCGTGCCTCTTGTGTCGTACATACGGCAGTTGGCAAGTAAATGCCCCCTCTCCCCGCACTTAAAACACGCACGGTACTCTTCATAATTTTCCTTGATGTTCGACCTAGAATAACTAGCGATAGGATATTGATCATCCATACACTGTCTTCTTAAACTCTCAGGAGCGGGGACCTTTGAGTAAGCTGGCTCAAGAAAACCATTTGTCTTATCTATTGGTTTAACAAATTGTGTGACATTAACCTTTGGCTCTTTAGGAATATCCAAATGAATTTTCTTTAAAATGGCTGGGGAATATCATTTGTTCTTTCATGTTTCGGGAACCAAATGGTACTTTCCTGCCAGATCTTTTCAATTTTTGAATAATTTGCAAATTGAATCGGATATTCTTCATCAGACATGATCTTATCGGAGCCTTGCATCCGATAGAAAACTTTGACAGGTTTATCACACGATTCATTTTTCTCTTCATTTGACTTTTCAATTTCTTTTCAACTTTCTTTTCAACATTCTTAACCACTTTCTTTCAACATTCTTAACAACTTTCTTTTCAACCGACTTCACTGATTGATTATTTCTATGAGCGTTAGCCATGGATGAACAATCTGAGATGGTGAAACAGGTTCAGTAGTGATGATGTGATTTTCATCAAATATCACTCACTTTTTCAACAACCGTCTCAGACTGTTCATCTCTTCATAAGAATCATCAGCAGCAACCACACCCTCATTATTTCCCAGAACAGGTCTAACATCAGAATACGGGTCTCCCACACTAGATGTGTTTGACTCGTTATCTGATGTAGAATCAGATTTAACTGAGCTCTCCGGTGCTATTGCATGCAAATTTATGGTTTTCAAACAACACCGGAGCTGGGACAACTTTGTAGTTTGCACTACTAGACTGTGAAGGTTCTTCTATTATGTGATCAACGACATAAGCAATATGCTTATAGCTCTCAAGCTTTTTGTTTACTTTCTCTGCAAGCACTTGATGGTGGCCATTTCCAATTTTGTGTTTTCTAAATCATTGATATAGTTATTTATGGCCATTTGTTTTTAAAGACAAAGTCTTTTTCAATTCAGAAAAATCTTTCTTATATCCATCAAGTACACTGTTGAATTCTTTTTGATTCTTTTTTATATAATTGACAGTTGATTTTTGCACTCTCAAGTTGAACCTTATTTGCTTATTTTCATCTGTCAATTTATCACAAGCTTTGCATTGTTTAACACAAGTTGAATTAGAATTAACAGTAGATTCAGCACTTACCTGTTTAGGAGGTTCTGTCATGGCCATCAGCGCAAAGTGCGCTTCCTTCCCAGCGAAAAACTTGGAATAGTCAATTCTGGTGCAAGCATCATCCACTATGCAGATTTCCTTGTCATCAAGAAGTCAGCTTCAGCAAGCAACTGGTCAATGTCGTCATCCAGTGAGTTAAACACTAGATTCAGAGTCAGACTCACTCTCCTCATCAGAATAAGTAGAATCAAACTATTCTGGAATATCAACAAACCGTTATACAGAATCATTCCAGACTTCTTTTCTTCAACATCAACATTCATCTCATCATTCAACTCTTCAATCTTCAATTCACTCATCTTCTCAGTCACAATCTCTTCTTCAACCTCCACCGGGTTCATCCAAATTCATCTTCTGTGCCTCACAAGCCAACATTACCAGCGTGTAATTTCTTCAACACCTAACTGCATACCGGTCCAATCAAAACCCTCATCCTTCTGTAT